>JAJOZX010002382.1:632500-672738 GCA_023014485.1 Bathynomus jamesi
TGTTCATTCGCAACGACCAATTTTTGCAAAACTAAATAATTATCAATTAAAAACTAATTAATTATCGATTTAAAAGTAAAGATAGAATCTCTGGATCCAGAGGATCAAGTCATAATAGACTACTATCCACAAATATGTTACACTCTATATCTATTTATAACCGACATGCAAATATATCAGATCCAAAGAATCCAGTCAATTTGATTACGGTATCCATCAATACTAGTAGCTTGCCGACGAAAAATAAGTCACGGTCCATATCGATTGCGGACCAAGTCACAATTTACAACCATATACATTACAATATATATACTTAGGAGGAAAAGTGTAGTTGTGGCTGGAAAGACTGTACAGTAATGTAGAAATGTGTGTGCACCCATTTTGGGTCTCCCATTTAAAGGTGTTTGTCGGGCAAGTGAAGATCATGAGTTTTTCAATACCTCACAGTACTATGGGGCGCACCGCTCGGCAGAGGAATGTCTTTAAATGGGGTGTGTAAGGACAGAGAGTATCCCCTAACCCAAGATGCTGCCTCCCTATATCCCACAACACTTGTGTTGAGCTGTGGGATCTATCACAACAAAGTCTTAATTTTACTACCTTAAACTATACCCAATCTATCAACATATGCGTCTAATAGATTTTTAAACATGTTTATAGACGTGCTACTAATTACTTCTACCGGCAAACTATTCCAGCTATTTACTATTCCATGCGTAAAAAAGTTTTTGGCAACTGCTGTCTCGAACCTTCTACTTGTCAACTTACACCCGTTATTTCTAGTCCTATTATATTGAGATATTTCGAAAGAGCTATCTCTATCTACGTTATTGAACCCATTCATAATTTTGAAAACCTGGATTACATCACCCCTTAGCCTCCTAGTCTCGAGTGTTGTCAATTTTGACTCCTTAAGCCTATCCTCGTACGACTTTGACCTATGCGACGGAATCATCTTAGTTGCTCGTCTTTGAACTCTTTCGATTTTGTCTATATCTTTGCGCATATGCGGATTCGAAAATTGGACTGCGTACTCTAAATGGGGTCTAACTAATGATTTATAAAGAGGAACTATAATATCGCGCGATTTGTACTAAAAATTTCGAGCGATAAAACCTAACACTTTGTTCGCCTTATTGACCGCTGCTGTACTTTGTTTCGCTACTTTTAAATCACCAGTGACTATAACTCCTAAATCTTTTTCCTGCTCTACGCTTGTTAAATCTTTCCCTGACATACTATACGCAAAATTACCGTTACGCGAACCTATATGCAAAATTTTGCACTTATCAACGTTAAATCTCATTTGCCATGTGATTGACCAATCAACGATTTTATTCAGATCTTCCTGGATTTTACCTCTATCTTCGTCATTAATCGCCCTACCACCCAGCTTCGTGTCATCCGCAAACTTTGAAACTGTACTGACTAGGCCGACATCTAAATCGTTAATATATATAAGAAAAAGCAAGAGGCCCAATACAGAACCCTGAGGAACCCCACTCGCTACATTAGCCCAACACGACTCCGCTCCATCAACGACCACCCTCTGTTTCCTACCTCGCAACCACTCTTCTAGCCAATTTATTACTACACCCCTGATTCCATGAGCCTTAATTTTTTCAATGAGTCTTTTGTGCGGCACGGTGTCAAACGCTTTTTGAAAATCTAAATACACTACATCAACCGCCCGATGTCTATCGTAAACGTCAACCACGCTTTGGAAAAATTCTAAAAGATTAGTTAAGCAAGATTTTTTTCGCCTAAAACTGTGCTGCGTATTTCTAACTAGTTTATGCAACTCTAAGTGTTCGACTATACGATCCCTAATTATTGATTCCAGTTGCTTACCTACAACAGACGTTAAACTGATTGGCCTATAATTTCCCGCCGCACCTTTATCGCCTTTCTTAAAGATAGGTGTTACGTTTGCTAACTTGAAATTATCTGGTACGCATTCCTCAGAAATAGACGCATTAAAAATTTTTGTTAGCGGCACAACAATGCTATCTTTTAATTCTTTTATTTTTATAGGATATATGGAATCCGGCCCCGGTGATTTACGCGTTTTCATTTTATCAATATAGCGCATTATCTCCCCCTCACTAACCACTATATTAGCCAAAATATTACTATTATCAAAAGGTATTATGTCTATGACCGTAGGGATATTCGTTACATCTTCTATAGTAAAAACTGACGTAAAAAATTCGTTTAGCAAGGTAGCCATTTCCTTGTTTTCAGAAACTAGATCTCCGTTTACATTTTTCAAAGGCCCCAACACACTTTTTACTGGATTTCTATTGTTGACGTATTAAAAGAATCGCTTGGGGTTTTCTTTACCGTCACGAGCTATGGAGATTTCAAAATCGCGCTTGGATTTTTTTATTACACTTTTCGCTTCACGCCTTAGAGATATGTAGTTGTTTCGTAACTACAAATTGTCTTTATCGCACTTATGTAGCGTATAAGCCCTATCTCTACTCTTTATAATGTCTCCTACTCTAGAAGTAAACCACAAGGGCTTGTTGTTTACTTTCGCACGCTTAATTTTGTACTTTACACATTCCTCATTTATAGTCCTAAATACTGTTTCGAACGATTCCCACATTAGTTTTACGTTGGAGTTCCCCATTACGTTTTCCCAATTGACGTGTGACAATTTATTTCGAAATTTACTAAAGTCTGCGTGCTGGAAGTTAGGAATTTTAGTCGAGTTAGCTAGTTTCGAGTGACTTACTGAGAGGACAAACTCTACCATATTGTGATCGCTATTGCTTAACGGTTCTATTACTTGAAGATCAGTAATTAGCCTATCATCCGTAGTTATTACTAAATCTAAAATACTGTCCAACCGCGTAGGTTCCCCAACCTTTTGAATAAGAAAGCTATCCTCGAGAAAATTAACTAAACGATTACCTTCCGCTTCTCCCTGCATTGTATCGTAATTCACGTTGGCGCAATTAAAGTCACCCATAACTAAGAATATATATATATATATATATATATATATATATATATGATGAATAAAACCACGAAGGAAAGGAAACACAAAAAGGTGCTGAAGCGCTTTCGTCTAATGACATCCTCAGGAACACTGAAGTACATAAAAGGTTACGGCCTATATATAGGTTACAGAAAGAAAAAAAAAATAAATAAATAAATAACATACATACACACAAACATATATATATATATATACATATACATACATATCTACACACACACACATATATATATATATATATATATATATATATATATATATATGCAATAAACGAAGTAAATAAAAATTAAAAATTAAAGGATTAACAAAGAGGCATACAGATTTGTAAGGAAAAATATCGATTTTTAGCATAAGATCAAATGAATTATAAAAATACAAATTTATACTGGAAATCTGCCCGTAACCGTTATTCCCCAACCGTGGATCCAACCTTTGTTTGATGAAATTTACAACGAGTTGCGTCGGAGAACTACTTCACTTCGTAACATTTTGGATCGGAAAATTAAAAGTCTCATTCGAAATAGTCAGTGGAAAAAAAGCAAGCTCAAAGTGTGTTTTGAACCTTTCTTCGAAAAACATTAGTGACGATGCAAAAAGTGGCCTTGGATATGGTATGTCCTTTTTTATTGTTAAAAAACCTTCGGCTTTACAAATTTGTTACAGTCTCGCGTGTTTTGAAAAACAGTGTAATCTCCCTCAGTATTTGTTTTAACATAGTTAAAGGCCTCGTTTATAGTGCGGCGAATGGTAATTACGAAGATAACTTTCCTAAACGTTTTCGCGGTGGCCTCTCACAATTAAAAAAAGATGGGAGCTCCATATTACTAAAGCAGACAAGGCTAACACTATAGTTATTATGGACAAAGTGGACTACATCGGAAAGATGAACGAGCTTCTCCAGGACCCCGCCACATACAGCAAACTTAGGAAGAACCCGCAGGATGACGTCATCAAATCATTTAATAGTGGCTTGAAACGCATTCTCAAAGATCATAAGGACTTAATTCCGCTTTTCATGTCCACTTCACCTTCTCTGCCCTACCTTTACGGTCTTATTAAAACCCACAAACCTGGCAACCCTATGCGCCCTATTATTAGCTCGGTGGGCTCTATTACTTATAAACTCTCGAAATGGCTTGTCAAAGTCTTGTCCCCTATTCTCGGAACTATCTCTGATTCACATGTAAAAAATTCCATGGATCTTACTGAAAAATTGAATAATGCACGTACTGAAACTAACGATAGATTGATCAGTTTTGACGTTTGTTCATTGTTTACAAAAGTGCCGATTGATGATATGCTTGACTTTCTCTCCCAAGAGTTATATAAGTATGACCTGCCACTACCTTCACACATTGTTTTGGAACTTATTAAGCTTTGCATCAAAGACTGTAAATTCACTTTCAATAACGAGTATTATCAACAAGTGTTTGGGATGGCCATGGGCAACCCCTTATCGCCCCTCCTCTCCAATATTTATATGGAGTTTTTCGAAATTACTTACATTCCGAGAATCCTGGGGGTTGGCATCCCTTGGTTGCGGTACGTCGACGATATTTTGTGTATCTGGCCCATGAATCGTGACCTGGATAACTTCCTCCTTCAGTTAAATGATCAAGTCCCCTCCATTAAGTTTACTTTAGAAATGGAACAAGACAATTCAATCCCAGTTTTGGATGTGCGTGTACATAGGGAAAGCCCAGGTTTTAAGTTTAGTATCTATCGGAAAACAACAAACAATTTGTCCTTCGTACACTTTTACTCGGGACATGACACCCCACTAAGAAGGCCATTTTTTCATCAATGTTTCTCCGCGCCCTTAGGATCGCCAGTCCGGAATACATCGATGCCGAATTGGAAAAAATCAACGGTATTGGAAGTGATCTGTGTTATCCATCTGCGTTTATGGAATCTTGTCTCAACAAGGCAAAACGAACTTTCTATCGTGTCAATAAAACACTCGAACTTTGTCAAAAATATTTTAGTACTTCCATTTTCCCGGGCTTTTTAGGCATTGCTAATGTACTTAAACTTTTGGATATTAATGTAGTATTTTCATATAACAATACTGTGAAAAATATCATAGTAAAAAATAGCCCTACCAATAATTCAGGCATTATCTATAAAATTGGTTGAAACAATGTGATTCCTTTTACATAGGTCAGACGGGAAAGGATTTGCACACACGTATAAAACAGCATCAATATTCCGTTAGAACAGGACAGTTGTCCAGTGCTCTTTTTGTCCTTGTCAGAGTTATCCCACTGTATTGATTGGAATAATGCTTCAGTTTTATTTCACTCTAGCAACATTGTTAATAGAAATATTCTTGAGTCTGCCATTATCCAACTTTCAAATAACTTCAACATAAGCAAAGGTCTTTTTCAACTCGATCCTGTTGTTTTGAATTCCTTCAAAACAGATTTAGATAAAAGGGTAGGACGCTAAATCTTTGGTAAACTTGTATGCTACTTTATTAACTTTTAATCTTCATTTTATTTTTATATATATCGAAACTTGACTATAAAAGGCAAAGTGTTAAAACCCGGGCAGATTTCCAGTATAAATTTGTATTTTTATAATTCATTTGATCTTGTGCTAAAATCGATATTTTTCCTTACAAATCTGTATGCTTCTTTGTTAATCCTTTAATTTTTAATTTTTATTTTTACTTCTCCGTTTATTGCATATATATATATATATATATATATATATTATATATATATATATAATATATATATATATATATATATGTGTGTGGTAGATATGTATATATATATATATATATATATGTTTGTGTGTATGTATGTTATTTATTTATTTATTTATTTATTTTTTTTTCTGTAACCTATATATAGGCCGTAACCTTTTATGTACTTCAGTGTTCCTGAGAATGTCATTAGACGAAAGCGCTTGAGCACCTTTTTGTGTTTCCTTTCCTTCGTGGTTTTATTCATCATAAATATTTTTCACGTGTTACTTTCGTGAAATAATTTTCATATATATATATATATAGGTGATGCACAAATCATGACCATCGTGGATTTTTAGGGATACCCCCTCATTTGTTCCAATTTGTCACAAAAACACCCTGTGAGAAATTCCAGGTCAAACAAATAACATTCAGAGGTCGCGCCCGCCAATTGAAAATTTGAAAATTACAAAAAATTAGAGTAAAATCAAATTTTTTGAATTTGTTCTTATTTTGTTGCAGGTTTGTTGCAGGTTGCAGGTTTTGTGCAGGTTTGCTGCAGGCAGAGTGGTAGGTGATGCGTATATGAGCAAATAGCGTTCAAGGAAATCGGTATCGCAGTGTGTTGTGGCAGTGTCCAGGAGAGGTGCTATATCAGTGAGTCTCTCCGCCTCAATTTCTCTTCTATTTCTCTATCTTAATTGTGACAAAAATGAGATCAAGAAGCTCAACAGATATCTGGCTGATCGGTCAACAAATAGATAAATTGAATCAAAGTAAGCTTCCATCAAAGAAAGAAGTAATTTCCTTATTCATGAATTATAAACATATCAAGAATGAAACTGTCAGAGAAGCATTAACTTCAACCGTTAATGATGTATTGGAAGTGTGGCAGAGAGCAGGAATACCAACAACCCAGAAGTGTAATTTTGTGAAGAAATTAAATAAACTGTATGATGAGTGGCAAGGGCTGAAGAAGAGCAAAGGAAAAAAATCGAAGTTTTCAATAGAGAAAGAGAATACATGGAAAGAAAAATTGGATGGACTCTTTGATATTGCGCATGCAAATGCTAACGAGTTAATAACTATTGAGGAAGATAGAGAGTTTCTACGGCTACAAAGGGAAGGTCGAAAGGGTAAAATGATGGCAGTTGATAAGGATGAAGAAAAACGTCGAAAGGAAGCTGCGAAGAGACATGAAAAAATGGATAAGAAAAGGTTACATGAATCAAGTGCATTTGATGAAACAGTTGTTCTTGCAAGCAGCAGCAGTTCCTGCAGTGATTCACCTGCATCTACGGAAGAAGAAGTAGATCTGGAAGTGCCCTCAACATCCAAAAGAGGCCTTCCAAGAAAAAAATTCAAGATTATGAATGAAAATCTGCTTTCCTCATTGGATGTTGCTAAGATCAGCGACCGATCAGCCTCTTTAATAATTATTCCAACGATCGCAAATGTTGGAAAAGATCCAGAGAATTACAATGTTAGCTACTCATCGATTCGCAGGGCAAGAAGAAATCAGAAAGAAGTTCAGTGAAAACTTGAAAGAAGAATTTCAAGCTGACAAACCCTTGATTGTTCATTGGGATGGCAAACTCCTCGAAGACATTACCGGGAATGAGGTTGTTGATCGGTTGCCAGTCCTAATCTCTGGCAGTGGAGAAGATCAACTGCTTGGAGTGCCAAATATAGATCATGGCACAGGAAAGGATACTGCAAATGCAGTACATCAGGCGATCATTGATTGGAATCTAATAGATAAGGTAAAAGGCATGTGTTTCGATACAACTGCATCGAACACAGGTCGTAAAAAACGGAGCTTGTGTCCTAATTGAACAGAAAATGGAGAAAGATTTGTTGTGGTGTCCTTGTCGACACATATCCTTGAAATCATGTTGGAAGCAGTGGTATCCCCTGCATTACAGGCTTCATCAGGCCCTGACATTCAGTTATTCAAAGATTCAAAACAAACTGGAATAAGATTAATCTAACTTCATACGATAAATTAGAAAATTATCCACAAAAGGAAAAAGAGGAATCATCAACTTTGCAGCAAGAAAAATCAATGAAGATCAACCTCGCGACGATTACAGAGAGTTATTGGAACTGACAATCATCTTGCTTGCGGTACTCCAACGACTGGAATAAAATTCAGGAAGCCTGGGGCTTATCATAGAGCCCGTTGGATGGCGAAAGTCATTTATTCACTGAAAATCTTTATGTTCAAAAGTCAGTTCAAAATAACAGCAATAGAAGAAAGAAATCTAAAAGAAATTTGTTGGTTTTCTGTTTCAATTTATATTAAGCATTGGTTTTTCAGCACCCTGCGCAGCAAGTGCTCCACGAAATGATCTGAGTCTTCTCAAGAATCTTCACAGCTACAAAAGCACAAATGAACAACTAGCAAATGCTGCTTTAGAAAAATTCAAGAATCATTTGTGGTATCTCTCAGAAGAGTTGATCGCATTGGCTTTCTTTGATGATAAAATCAGCTTTGACACCAAAAGAAAAATGAAGGAGGCTCTTACAAAATCTTCGGAGCCAGATCCTCCAAAGAAGACACAAATAGACATCAAAACTATTGACAATAAGCAGCTTGAAGATTTTGTAACTGCTAACACAAAGTCCTTCTTCAGTATACTCGGATTGTCTTCAACGTTCTTGAGCAAACCAGTAGAAGATTGGCTTCTCGATGAGAGTTATTGGGTTGCAAAGAACGTAGTGAATCACATGAAAGTTGTTAATGATATTGCTGAAAGAGGAGGAGTGAAATTGATTGAAGATTATAACAAATTAATTACCAATGATGAACAACAGAAGCAATATCTACTGCAAGTTGTATCAAATTATCGGAAGAAGCTTCCGGACAAAACTAAGAAAACTCTCGTATCTTTGACGCAACAGTAAAATTTACGAGTATATCCATTCTATGTATCTATTATAAATATCTATTGTATTGTATCTGTTTTATGAACAAATGGAAAAAGGAAGGTGGTATGATAGGCCTCGTGGGGAACTTCCACTCAAAAAAAAAAGTAACGTGACGCTTGCTGTACCTCCTGGGTGTCATGGAAATCAGCAAATTTTCAAATGGCGGGCGGCGCGACCTCTAAACATTCGAATTTTGACCCGAAATTTCCCCAGGATCATTTTTCCACCAAATTAAACCAAATGAGAGGGTATCTCAAAAATTTGAAACAAAAAAATTTTACTCCCCCACTTTTGCATCACCCTAATATATAATATTATTTATGATAGGAATGAACTCAGAATGGTTCCCTGAGGTTTTTTTATGATACACACAGACCGTGCGTGAAACAAGAAACTTCTAGGAAAATTAAATCCACTATAGTCCGAATAAGTAATGGTAAATGACAAATACTATAATATAAGAAATATATTTTATATATATATATAATATAATATAATATATATATATATATATATATATATATAAGAATATATATATATCGGATGAATTTCACAATTAGCACATGAAATGAATGAATGATGCAAACCCACAAGGACACCTCGTCAGGGCGGTGTATTTCTGAATACACGAAAGGCCTTGGAATCATTTTTCTTTTTCCTTGTGGTTTGCATCATATATATATATATATATATATATATAATTATATATAATATATATATATATATATATAAAGAACGACGCTTGTATAGAAGAACGTTCCGCACAAGATGAGGAGGGAGAACGAACAAATGAAAAATGAGGTAACCACCCGGGAATCGTTCTCCTCCTCATCTTGTGCGGAACGTTCTTCTATACAAGCGTCGTTCTTTACATTAATTTATACTGTGTGTTGTTTGCAGTTAAAATATGTATATATATATATATATATATGAAAAAGAAGAACCAACACAAGAGCAAACATTTTCGTTTATTTTTTGTACTCCAGACGTTTCGACAAATTTTTTGTCGTCAGCAGTGAATTATAAATCTTAGAACCTGCCGAACATGGAGGTTGACGTAATCATTGTGTATTCACTAGTTGAAGTAATTTGAATTTAACTTAATTTAACTTTAATGATTTTAATTTTCTTTGTATTGCTGTAATTTTAATTATTTATTCTTATTTTTCTTTTAAGGTTTTTAAGATTTATAATTCACTGATGATGACAAAAGATTTGTCCCGAAACGTCTGAAGTGCAAAAAAATAAACGAAAATGTTTTGTCTGTTGTGTTGGTCCTTCTTTTCATCTGTAAGCTCCGTTTCCCTAAGAAGTCAATAGCTTTGAATATATATATATATATATATTAGTGGCGGACCGGATATCCGCATCCACACTTCTGACTGCGGATGTTATGCGGATATTAACTCTGATAAATTATGCAATTTACAATTAAATTAGCTTTATAAAGTAGCTTATAAGGCCCAGTCATGCACATTTCATGTAAAGTATTAATTAGTAATGAACAAACAAATATATAAACCTCCAAATATAAATACCTGGTAGAGGAAAATTGAATGAAACTTGTTTCATTGAATTTTCTGTGGCTGAAAACTCTTGAGAAAGTTATTATTTTTCAATCATAATGAAAACATAATATTAATTTTTAATTCTTATGCATTGCCTGCATAATAGTAATATCACGAAATTTTGAAAAATTACTGTCATATATTCATAATTCTATATTATATTGATAGATTAACTAAATATCCGCATCCGCACACCGCGGATATCGAAATTAAAGATCCGCATCCCTGGATGTTGAAAAACTGACATCCGGTCCACCACTAATATATATATATTGACGATTGGTTTAGGTTAAGTCGTAATATTTTCGTTAGTTTTTAACGTTTTATTTCGATTTGGTATACGCGGACAAAGTTGGGGAACGCAAAACTACAGTAGATAATGTAGGGGAAGTAAACTACACTAGGTTAATGTAGGGGAACGTAAACTACACTAGCACCACAGGGGAACGTAAGTTTATTCCAGAAAAAAAAAACTACTTCAAAATGTTAAACATCACTGCAGGATGAAAAGAGGGACGTTTTTCCAGTTTATGTACCGTTTTCTACAGTACATTACATACAGCATAGTAAACATTTTTAGATTGAAATTGAAAGTTATAATGTGGGTTATTAGGTTAGGTTTAGGGTTTAGGTTAGTTATCAAGAACTCATTTTTGATCACTCATTTTTGATCTGAAAAGAAGCAAAAATAAATTATATAAAAAAAACGGTACCACAAACTGGAAAAGGTCCGAAAAGAGTTTATAACACGACTACACGAAATTTGAATTAACTATCTCCAAATACCATTTAAATAAAAAATCAAGTAAAAACTCCGAAAATGCTCGTTTGGACAACAAGTGGTAGCTGACTGAACTGAAATTATTTGAAAGTGTTTAAAAGTGTGACGTTTCGTAAGTCCGATACTCCGCGGATGCAGTTTAATTCATGTTTTGGACACAAAAGGTCTCCTCTATAATTCGGATTAGTTTGTTATTACTTTTGGGAGCTTTGAAGAATAGGGATCCCAGCCTTCCTTTAGTTAGCTTTATAAGGCTAACTAACGAAATATCATGACCTAACCTAAACCAATCGTCAAGGGCGTACAGTTAACCTACGATGGTAATGGGTTAGGTCGTGTATTTTCGTTAGTTAGCCTTAAAGCCTAACTAAAGAAGGGCTGGGGTCCATTCTCAATAGCTCCTTACTTGGTTTAAAATATAACAACTCGATTAAAGGAGCGAATTACTGACAGAAATATATCGACGCGAATGTAATTTTTATTTGGAAGCTGTAAATTATCTCAAAACACACGAAAAAGAAGAGGCCCAAAATAAAGTTAAAAAGTTAATTGGTACTGGCATCGTCTATTGTAAGTACGACTCCGCCGAACGTCAAACAGATGGCGAAGCGAAGCTCAGGCTCATAGTAGGCAGAAACCATTGCTTCACACCTTTTTAAAATTTAGAATTTTTTCGGAATAGGATGAATATATTAATTATAAAAAACACAATCGTATCGGATCTATCAGTTTCTAACACTCGAAATGATAACTACATTCATTAAACGCGTAAATATATTAGGAATACTTGGGCGCAGAAAATGAAATTTGAAATAAAATGGGTACTTGTAGGTTATCTCCCCCCCCCCCCCCCCACCAATTTTGACAGAATATTTTCGTTAAAACTAACGAAAATATCACGACTTAACCTAACCAGTTATCAAGGGCGTACAGTTGATCTATTATTAATTATAACATTGTTTGTTTCTGGAATAGTATTTACTATGACGCATAGATACAAAGTATAAAAATATATATTTATTAAAACATAAATTTTTTATGTTACTCTGGAGGCCAAAATGCAACTATTGAACCACGTATGGCTTTAAAGGGATCTTGACCATGTAGTCTGGATCGTCACAGGTATTCACACAAATATGAATCTAGCATTTGGCGGTGTGTGCCGTGTTGCCTTTTGTTTTGCTCCTTTGCGGAGCGCCACATCCTTTCCACATTTTGGGTATGTGCCTCAATAGTTGGGTCCACAAAGTTAATACTGTGGTTTACCGTATTATGCAAATAATACATGTGTAGTTGGCTATATCCTCGCTATTCGTCCGATACAACTGTCGTACCGGACAGTATAGCTTCTTGTATTATTGTAATAAAGTGGCAGCAGAGCGATACAGGTACAGCATACATAAAAAGTCTCCAGTTTGTTTGAATGCCCAGTTTAACCGGGCATTCAATCTAATAGATCAACTGTACACCCTTGATAATTGGTTAGGTTAAGTCGTGATATTTTCGTTAATTTTAACGAAAATATTCTGTCAAAATTGGTGGGGGGAGATAACCTACAAGTACCATAAAATGTAAGCTAGATCAGCCTGCATGTTCAGATCCCATGCAACATCATGAGTAAAAGAGGTTACATAGTCAGTCGGCTAAATGAAATCTTGCTTTTTCAGGTAACGGATGACCTCTGGAAAATAACAGAAAACAGCACGTATTTCCGGGAACACGTGTGGGCGGCGCAGGTTCGAGAACGCCTGCAGGAGTTTGAGCAGGATCTGATAATGGCGATGAAGACCGACGGTTGGGACGGAAGTGAAGACCTCAAAACGCAGCAATGGACCTTCGCAGGGGCGCTCTTCTACTCCATCATCCTTATAACGACTATCGGTGAGTAACCGTTAAAACAACAAGGACGAAGATTAACAAGGTAATCTCTCTCTCTTTCTTCGACTTAACGACCGTTATGAATAGTGCGAATTTTTTTTTATTTATAACTGTTTTTGTATTTATAATGTATTTATAATGTATTCGAAATATAAAAACAGAAAGAAATGCCATTATCAAGATCAAACGTTTATAAGGTGACGTTTTAATAGCCCGTTAAGAATACCAAACATTACCAATAAAGTGACCATTTCGCGTAAGATTGATCGTGAATGCAATAGGAAAAACGGTGTCATCGTTAAAGATTAGACGTTAGTCGTTTATAGAAAGAAAGGTTAATGTACGATACTTTGTTGTGAATTAATGAAACGGTCAGTTTAGTGAAGTTCCATTTAATTAACGGAGAAGGACGTACGTGAACGTCAGTTAATCTTTCTTAAAGTTTACAAATATATACGTTCAGTACAAATGGCATGTCAGAACACTGTTAGGCCTTATAAGTGCAAACCTTTAGTATACGATTAATTTTCGTTATGGAAGAAAATACAGAGAGAGGTACCTTCGAAGTACCAACCTCTTTTGGCAGAGGTACTCTTATTCGCAGTCATCAAGAGCAATTACTGTAAACAAGATGAAATGATGAAGTATTACCATCATTTCATTTTTATAACAGGAAATGTCGGTGATTTAAGAGAGATTATTCGCAAAACCATCATTACCAATGAATGAAAATAAGGTTTCAATAAGACCAACTTGGTATAAGGGTTAGCTATTATCATTTTTAGGCGTAGTCAGCAACGTAACTTGGGTAAATAAAAGTCAGCCGTCATCGGTTACCATAATAGGAGTACACTGGGCCGAGTGGGCCCTATAGGTGTTGCCCAGTTTGGCCTCAACTTTTCCACCGACAAACAAGGCTTAAAAGATTTCGTTGTAAAATTTTGTTTTGCATTAAATCTCTCTCTCTCTCTCATATATATATATATATATATATATATATATATATATATATATATACACACACACACACATTCCTGTTCTAATGTAAAAATTTTAAGCAGAATTTGCGACAGGTGTTAGCTGTAAACAGTGTATTAAAAAGTACAGTTGTCAGAACTTAACACGACAAGCACGTTTTAGTTATAATAGTTAATAAATATGCATACATTATGTATGTATGTATTTGCCGTCCAAAATAAAATACGTTACTGTTCATATCTTTCAAATGTGTATTAATATTTCTACTTCAGGTTTATGTAAGGAAGATTTTTAAAAAGTTTTAAAAAATTATATACATGCAAGTGGAAATTTAAAAAAAAACGTTTTCACCTCCAATGTTCCCTTGACTTCATATGTAAACTGTTTATAAATGTGCGTATGTATTTATGTATGGAAGTGGGTATATCTGTACAGGTGTGTGTGTGTGTGTGTGTGTGTTTAAAGTGAATCACTGCTGTGGGATGAGGTTCTCAAATTCACTTACAATGCAAAGCCAAGAGTGATTGAAGAGGTGACCTTTGGGATCAAGTACTTCGAACTCAAATATTGAAAAGAGTAATTTCATGCTTGTTTAAGTTCTTTAATTTTATAAAGGTAGGAACGGGTATATATATATAATTGTAAGGAGATTGTATGGCAGATCTTGATTTTACTCCAGAAGACATAGCGCGAGCTATAAAACAAATGAAATCACATTCAGCTGCAGGTCCAGACAAATGGAACTCCTTATTGATTAAAAATGTGAAAATGGAATAGCTACACCCTTATACTGGATATGGAGAAGAGCCCTAGACACTTGGGAAATACCGAACATCTTGAAAAGAGCAAACATTGTCCCTACATACAGAGCTGGGCAGTAACTCGTTACAAGTAACGGCCGTTACGTAACGCGGTACTTTTTTAGTAACGGTAGCGGTAACGGCGTTACATTTCAAATCAAGTAACTCTTTCAGTAACGACATTACTTTTTTAGGGAAATACATTCGTTAGTCGTTACTCGTTACTTTTTTTATCGTAGCTCGCAATTAGTTTCTTTCGATCCTCACTCATTACACTGGTCAACACTCATTTTATTGCCAATCATATTAGAGTGATTTTGGGGTAACTTTGTGGTGCTGATTCCGAATATGACATCGGTTTTGCTAGATTGGCTCTAATTTATGAGATAATTGGTACCCCATTGAAACACGTAAAAATGCAAAAAATTTAATGTTCAGGCGGAGCCTACTTACTGGTTGGGTGGCCGATGACTTATATACGGAGGGGAATATTCTAGAATGATCGCTGAGTAAACACCAAGAATATTCGCGTGTATCACCATCTAGAATGTTCCGGTAGTCTCCCATATGCACGCGTTATGGTTACGTTTCCTATTAATTGAGGGTATTCATTATCTCAAGAACTAGAGCCAAATCGGAAAAACTACTTTCATTTTGGAATTCAGCAACCCCAAAATACCCTAAATTCGTACGAATTTCCTTGGCAACGAAACAAAATTTTTTTTTGTTGAGCTGTGTTATTCATTAACCGTTAAAAATTTGTCCTTTCACTATGAGCGAGGTGCGCATGTTGGCATGCTGACAGCCTACCCCCATCCACCCTCTCCCCCTACACTGACAGCACTGTCAAAGTAAAAAGGTGAAGAACCCTGGAGCAGGGAGGGACCTAAGTTCAACAGGTTTAGTCATTCCTCTCATCTGGGCCTTCACGGCACGTTAGCTCTGCATCCTTCCCATCCACTAACTTTAAAAATATGTTTATTAAACTTAGCACTCCTATACCATCTAGTGCCGTTGTTGAGCGAGTTTTTTTCAATAGGGAAGGATATACTGCGTCCGAAACGAGGCTCGCTCTTAGATGCAACTTTTGAGAAGCTTGTTTTCTTAAAGGCCAATAAAGATCTTTTGAATAATAGTTCTTAAGTTTGTATATTTAGCTAATAAATTTCAGTTATCATTGCCATGCACAATAACTTATTTGATTCATTTCTTTAGTATTTCGTATGGTGCTTTCCTGTTATCGGGAATACCCAACCGCCCGCCATCATCTGGACTCGTATCTTGCGGAATTCATGTGGCGACAACGTACCGAAAGCAGCGACGCTTTTTCTGCGATTTTAGATGACATAAAGACATTTTGGCCCCCTACTAACTGATTATCGCTTACATATTAACTAATTTCATTTAAATAATTAATAAATTCGGTACTTACGTATTAACGGGACTGCCAAACTGTTTATGATGTATTTTTGCTCTCGTCATTTTCTTTTAAACTAACGAAAATATCACAACTTAACCTAACCAATTAATTATCAAAGGCGTACAGTTGACCTAACCGGGCATTCAATTAACCTAACTGGGCATTCAGTTGACCTAACCGGGCATTCAATTAACCTAACTGGGCATTCAGTTGACCTAACCGGGCATTCAATTAACCTAACTGGGCATTCAGTTGACCTAACCGGGCATTCAATTAACCTAACTGGGCATTCAGTTGACCTAACCGGGCATTTTCCGTTATATTAACCTGTTAGGTTAATTCAATGCCCGGTTAGGTCAATTGAATGCCCGGTTAGGTCAACTGTACGCCCTTGATGATTGGTTAGGTTAAGCTGTGATATTTTCGTCAGTTTAAACGAAAATGACGAGAGCAAAAATACATAAACAGTTTGGTGGCGGGCGGTTGGGTTTCCCGTTAACAGGAAACCACCTTTCGTATTATTGTTTTGCAAAACTAAACTTTCCTGCTATATTCTAGCATTAGTAAATTAGTATCAATAGTATGCTACATCCTCTGTTATGTTGCAATTCCTAGTAATAAATCTTGCAGTAATTTTGTTTCACTTTTTTTTTAAATATTATGCTTTATAAGTCATAACAACGCAATGAAGGCATGTTACAGACTTCATAGCCTATGCATTAACCAGTGGATACAAACCAACAGATACTAGCACGAGCGAATGTTTATATAATATAATATTTTATGTATATATGAATTATAATATACCTATGCATATATATAATATATTTACATTTCATTAAAAGTAACGGTAACGAGTAATGGTGCCGTTACTCGTTACTTTTTAAAAATGGTAACTAACGATAACGGAGTTACATTTAGACTGTAGTAACGGTAACGGTAATGGCATTACATTTATAAAGTAACGAGCACAGCACTGCCTATATATATAAAGGAGGGGATAGATCTCAACCAAAGAACTATAGACCAGTGTCATTGACGTCCCATGTCACCAAAGTATTTGAAAGAGTAGTTAGAGAGAAAATCTATGACTTCTGGGAGACACTGGATTAACTCTGTGGTGCAACTCCTTTTTCGCGGTTGCATTTATTGCGCGCGCACGGGTTCGTTTCTTTCAGGATGACTCTGCCTATCCACTTGGATGGCCCTTCAATTTTATACGCGTAGTTTTCTTGGCTTACCTGAAGCCCACTTTGAATTTCAAACTTTCAATGTTAATTTATCCTCAGCTTTCAAGAAAGGCCTATTGCAAGGTAGCATAGAAACAACACACTCCCTCTTACAAAGTTTATTTAATTTCGCTCAAAATAGGACACAAATTTAAAAGAAATCGACAGACGTACAATTATAAATTTTTTTCTAAAAACAAATTGTCAATTTAAAGAAAATATTTGCAATTATTCAAGTCTCAAAAAGTAATTATAGAGTTTTTTTTAATCTGTGTGTAACTCTAGAACTAGCACTAAATTCAAATTCTGTAATCTAAGAAGTTTACAAAAGTAGTTTACTTACAAAATTTGGGAAATTTACTCAACAGTTCTGCGCGAATTTCGCAGATTTTCCAGGAAAAAAGCGTCAATTAAATCAAATACATTTTTAAAGGCTTCAAATGTCATGCACTAACTTCACCAATTTCCTGGGGAAACAAGATCACCACAATATATTTACTTCTCCTGAGGAAACATAATATTTCTCAAACTTACAAGTTTAACATTTAATGTGACCAATAATTAAATTAAAAGAAATTTCACAAAGTTCTTTTTCTGTCGACTAACATTAACGCTTTTACAACAACGTTCGCGTAAAACAAAGGCAATTCAGATTTTCGTACAACGTGAAACAGTTTTAACTCGACTTAGAAATTTTCAATCATGCCACAGGGCTTAAAGATCTCTAAGCCACTTCAACTTTACAGGCCAGAAGTACAACTGCTTTATAACTCTAAATTACACCTTAGGATTAGAAGAACTCCCTTTAGTGTCTCAAGGGCCTATCAAAACCATTTTCATTACATGACATCATTCGTACAAAAGTTACTGATATTCTATTGGCTCTAATCTCAACTTCGTTAAATTCTATGTTCCGCCTTTCTTAAAGAAAACTTAAAATTAAAATTTAAAATTTAAAATTTTCTCTCGAGGGTTTCCCTAGCGAGACCAAAGAATAAACAAACCCAAACCTTCACAAGCTTCAATAATGAAAAGCAACCTTGTTCAGCTATATTTTCCCCTTTGTAGATTAATTACTAGACCATAAATCTATCCGGGAATGTCAAACAATAATTTCTTTTCTTGATAACGCACTCAGCCTTCGGCTCTACCCTGGGTATCGGATACTTTACTTTTGTAGGTCTTCATTTTAAAAGATTTAAATTTTCGCGCGAAATTAAATCGATTTCAAAATCACTTCACTCTTTCTTTCTACCATTTTTATTTACGTTTTGATATGAGATTTACGCATACAAATTCACCGTCACAACAACTCGATGAAAATCAGCACGGGTTCTGATCAGGCAGATTATGCCTATCACAACTTGTAGAGCACTATAACAATATCCTAGACGCACTTGAAGGCAATGAAAACTACGATGTCATTTATGCGGATTTTGCTAAAGCTTTCGACAAATGTGATCATGGTATAATAGCACATAAAATGAAACATATGGGAATAACAGGCAAAGTGGAAAAATGGATTTTTACGTCTACAGGTCGTAAAAATTCAAGGTATATCAGCATCAGAATCGGAAGCGCGCAGCTCAATACTACAACGAACAGTATTGGCCCCCACTTCCATTCATTATCATGCTAACAGACATAGACAGCGAAGTAAACAGCAACAGTATAGTAACATCCTCTGCAGACGATACAGAGATCAGCAGAAAAATCAGCGATGCCAAAGAGGTGAAGGCCTTGCAGAGGGACATGAACGGAATATACAAATGGTCAGAAAATAACATGACAATTTAACACCGAGAAATTTCAGCTCTTGAGGCATGGTAGAAACGAGGAACTTAAACAGATAGCATATTATGCCCCAGATAGACAGGAAATTCAGAGAAGCACGAAAGCGATAGATTTGGGGGTTATAATGACCGATAATGCGAAATTCGAGACACAAAATCGGATAGTAATAAACAAAGCAAAAACAGTCGCGGGACAGATACCAAGTACTTTAAAAGAGGGGACAAAACGGTAATGATTTCCCTGCTGAAAACACTGATCATACCAATAAATAATTCCTTGAATACTGCTCACTCTTGACGTTCCTCTATAAAAAGGAGGACATTAATAATCGAAGAAATTCAGAGACATTTCACAGCCAAGATCGATGGCTGCAAAGAACTCAACTACTGGGAAAGACTACGTAAACCAAATTTGTAGTTCCTGGAAAGAAGAAGAGAGAAGTACACCATAATCTACATATGGAAAATGATCGAAAAACTAGTACCAAACCTCAACTAAACTCAATTACCATCTAAACAACGCTGGAAAATAGGAAAGCAGAATGTGTAGTGTTACCAATTAAAGGCTCGACGAGGGACCTCCTCAACACTGAAGGAAAATAGCTTGGTTGTCAGGGGGCCAAGACTTTTTAATCAGCTTCCAAAGGACCTCAGAAACGTTACAGGGGTCAAAGTGAAGTCTCAAAAGAAGATTAGATGCCTGGATCAGGACAATACCAGGTGAGCCGGGTGTACCTGTCTATGTGCGGTGGAGAGCGCAAGAGAGCAACTCGCTCCTCCACCAAGCCAGGCCTAGAGGCGGGGCCACCAGCTTGATCTTCGTGTGAAGAAAGACCAACGCATGAACTAATACGAGGGTACGTGGTATATATATATATATATATGTATATATATTAGTGATGTATGGATGTCAGATTTCAGACATCCGCGGATGCCAAACTTTGACATCCGTGTGGATGCGGATGTTCATGTATAAATTTGTCAGCTTGATATGATAGTTTAAATTCATACTTAATTTATTAATTGACTTTCAATTTTTGGTTAGTTATAAATATTAGATATTCGATAATACTAGATATTAGATAATATTATTTTGTAATTATAATTTTGGAGCAATCCAAAAATAAGCACCCCGAATCAATTTAGGGTGCTTTTTCTTGGATTGGGGTCGAACGAGGGTGCTTATTCTTGGATTGCTCTAAAATGGAGTTAAAATAGAGTTAATTGCTCTAAAATGGTTAATTGAATACCCGGTTAGGTTAATTGTACGCCCTTGACGATTGGTTAGGTTAAGTCGTGATATTGCATTAGCTTTAACGAAAATATCACACTTAACCTAACCAATCGTCAAGGGCGTACATTGACCTAACCTGGCATTCAATTAACCTAACCAGACATTCAATAATTTTACCATAGGTTTCGATATATTTATAAATAAGTCCTGAAATGTAAAAACCATTCAGAAGTTTGATGGCAAGATGACAGCATCAACTTTTCAAAATGAATGTTACCATTATTGGTTGAAGATCCATTGCCAGTAATAAATTGGTGTAAGGGAAAAAAATCTTATTAAAAAAGTGATGCTGTGTGCTAAGTGCGATCAAGCAATGACCTGAACAAAGTTTTCGAGGAATGTTGATGTTAAAATCCTTTAATTTGGATTGAGGTTGAACTAGGGTGCTGTTTCTTGGATTGGGGTCTAACTGGGGTGCTTTTTCTTGGATTGGGGACTTTGGGGTGCTTATTCTTGGATTGCTCCATAATATTTTTACATACACTCTTTTTTTTGGACGAGTTTTCGCCACACAACTGTGTGTTACTAGGATGCGGGACGGGGACCCAACTCGTCTTGCATCCCACCAACCACTTTCCCCAACCACCACCCTTTGGAAAGTAGTGTGCTTATGACATTATATATTGTAGCATGAACAATTAATTATTCAAATACACAACAGACATTGCCAGTTACATTGAAGATCAAATGAAGGCTGCACAAGTATTTGAAGTGAATGAGGGGCAAATTGTGCTTCAAAAATAGCAATTTAGTAAAGAGTACACATCCGCAGCATCCGCATCCCGCAGGTGCAGATGCGGAATTTTATGCGAATGCGGCGTGGAAGATTGTGAAGAGTAGACAGATGAAGGAACTGAGTTTTCGAGACATTGAAAACCACAAGGTTTTCTCTGCCCCAGTCAAAAGTAATAGACAGATTAGAGGTCGGGTGCACCATAGCCGTCCTACTCGAATCATTGAGTGACTGTTGAGAGGGACGCTTCGTGAAACGGGTAGAGAAGGAGTGAATAGGAGAAGTGCGATTTAATAGATCACTGATAAATAAAAGGAAAAGAGTGGCCAGACAGAAGGATAGAAATCGAAGAAGGACAGTTTGGGAATTAAAGATTTTTGCCAGACTCTGTCAAATGCTTTTATGTCTGGCGCAATAGCAAAGGTTTCACCGATATCCCGAAAGGAGGATGACCAAGAGTTAGAGAGGTATACCATGTGTAGAACGTCCCTTGCGGAACCCATACTGACGATCTGAAAGAAGATTGTGAGAAAAGTAGTGTTCAAGAATCTTCCTGTTAAGGATAGATTAAAAAACTTTGAAAAAACAAGAAATCAAAGTAATTGAACGATAGCGGTCACCCTTCTTTGGGACACGCTGAATGAAAGCGAACTTCCAACAGGAAGGAAAAGTACCAGATAAAAGACAAGGACAAAAGAGTTTGCCTAGGCAGGGTGTCACCACAGAAGCTAGTTCTTGAGAACAACAGGACGGGCACCATGAGGACCGTACGCCTTCCTAGAGTTGAGCCCAGATAGGGCAGAAAGAACATCTTTGGAATAGATTCTAATTTCAGACATAATTAAGTCGGTAGGAGGAGATGAAGGATTAGCACCGGAATCGTCCAGGGTTGAACTGGAGGCGAAAGTATGAGCGAAGAGTTCAGCTTTATCGGGAGAAGTGATGGTAACTGAGCCATCGGAATGGAAAAAGAGGAGGGAAAGAAGAAGTGAAGTTGTTGAAGAGGTTCTTGGCTGGATGCCAGAAAAAGCGAGTGTATATATAAGCATTTAACGCTCAAGACAATCGTAATGGCAGCCTAATTGTAAGGGAGATAAAAAATGGCATATTTTACACAGAACAGTCCACCCATACGCCCATTTTCCATTTCAGGGTCCGAGCAGCTCGCAGCAGCAATGCCGGGTAAACAGGGGTTCAATGTACAAATGAGACCTCCGTACGTAGTCCATCAGCATTAAAAGCTCTCTCTCTCTCTCTCTCTCTCTCTCTCTCTCTCTCTCTCTATATATATATATATATATATATATATATACTGTGTGTATATATATATATATATATATATATGAGAGAGAGAGAGAGAGAGAGAGAGAGAGAGAGAGAGAGAGAGAGAGAGAAATCATTACTGTACTGATAACCTTGGTTAACCTTGATTTTGCTTACGTCCGAATTGTTCATTCTGACGAAGGTTAAGCTTGTCACTCCATCTTAGACTTACAGTTTAACGTGGAATCCGAACCACGCCCCACCAACAGCCCAGCGTCTTAACCACTAGGCTACCCATGATATTTATACATATAAAACTAAGTTATTTTTGTCATGTGTATAAAAGAGGAAACCGACATGGAACTTAACATTAAAAGTGAATAATACATAATATATTAATGGATTATGTAATAGAAGGAAACTTCTTTACAAAATTTAAAGTATTTTACATAGAAAGACTTTCGCTGACTTTTGAAATATATATTATCTTTTTCAATTTTATTTTCACAATACGAACCATCTATCTAAGGGTCAGTACGTTATCTGAACACGGAAGACGGTCACTTATCCAATTATTGAACAGACCCAACGTCGTTTAACCTCGCTGATCTAACGGGAAGAGGTGTTGCGACAAGGTCGCGAGTCGCGATGTACTCCTGATTTTGACGAGCAAACTGTTAGCCATTCATGACATTGTAACAAAGATATAGACATTTCTATGACAGTAATTAATAATAATATTTAGAGACATTTATAAATATATTTATATGATAATAATAATAATAATAATAATTAAAGGTTTATAAGAACCTTTTACAATGATTTTTGGTGTATTTAAATATTTATTGACCAACTTTTTATAATTATATCCAGAGAAGATACTTAGGTACAACAACTTAACTGAGCTTAACCTAACCTAACATACCATGGACAAAAGTGGTAAAGCTGTGGATGAGAATGTCATGAAATGAGAAAAAATCGATTTGAGAATTGCCTCCTTTGAGATTTTCAATTCCAAATTTCTCACTTTTGGACGCGGAATGAACTTGGAATAACATTGAGTAGAATGATACCGGCAAATAGTTAATCAATATAAATTTCAGTGTACTTCCTCTGAAAATCAAAGTTGGTTCTAAGCCAAAGTTATTAAAGACTTTGGGTTACTAAATTTGAATTGAAGAATATAACTCCAAGTCAAAAATTGCCCTAGTTTCCTCCTCTTAATTTACGATGATGATTCCACAACCTTCTCTGGCCCCGGCGTTTCCTGTAGCCAAAGAACCCGGTGTGCCTCCAAGGCCCAAATCATCAGCTTGGGCGTGAATAACAACTGCGCGACCACCGATGTAAGCCTTTGAATAGAACTCGGATTAGAAAAGTACAGTCGTATATGTATAAACTGTTTAGTTGAAAAACCCTCTCACAACTTCATAGATATGGCCAAATTACGTATGGTTCATTACAGTACATTACATTTGGAAAACATGAAGCAACTTGGGCCTATCAAGGTTTGTCCAAGTCAAAAGCTATATTTTATAATAAAATTTAACAAAATGTCAATCTCGAGTCAACTAATTAACATAAAACTAGTTACAAAGCTACTAAAATGAACTACATAACTTAAGCTAAAAGTATACACTATTTACACAAGTTATAAACTCTTTAATTCATGAAAACGTCCAACTTTTTCTTAAAACTAACTGAGGAGTTACTATTTATCACATCATATGATAAGTCATTCCAAAAATCTACTGTTCTATGACTGAAAAAGCATTTTCGTAGATCCAGTCTACAAGTCTGTTTTCTAATATTCTTATTAAGCCCTCGAGTTTTTCTATCAGACTCTAATAAGAAAAAGTTACATCTAAACTGTCCAAATATGAAGACATTTTGAACATCTGTATTACATCTCCCATCAAACAACGTTTCTCAACAATATATGCACTCAGTTCCTTTAACCCATTTATGCACATCTGTATTACATCTCCCATCAAACAACGTTTCTCAACAATATATGTACTCAGTTCCTTTAACCCATTTAAACATTTATGCATTGCCTCCCATATGTATAGGACGGTCGTCAGATTGTTAATATTTACATTGGAATTTAAAGGCAAAATTAAAATCAGTTCCGGCATAAATGAGTCAGTCTTTCCCCGTATTCCAGTCTTCTTAACCTAGGGATAGTTCTTGGTTGTCCTACGTTACACACCTTCAAGCATATCCATATCATGTCTAAGGTGAGGAAACCAGGCTTGAATGCATGCAGTGAGGACTAACATAAAAATAATATAAACTACAAGTGACTTCCTTACTTTTGTAACTAACATTCCTTTTAAAAATACCTAACATTTTATTTGCTTTATTTCTAGCCTCTAAGTACTGCTTAGAAAATTTGCGATCACTAGTAACTATAATGCGAAGATCTTTTTCCTGTCAAACATCCTCTAACCAATTTCCTTGCATCTCATAACTCAAGTTTTAATTATTTCCACCAAAATGGATGACTTTGGATTTTTGAACATTGAATTCCATTTGCCATTTACTAGCCCCAGGCTACTAATCTATCAAGATCTTTTTGTAGTTTATAAGAATTTCCTATTTGAGAATACTTTTCCACGTGGAAGTTAGTTCCAAAGCAGGATGCCGCGTAATCCCATTTGGGAACTACTGCTCTAAAATTTCCATGAATCTAGACCACATCTCAATAATATTTTAGAAACTTTACTACATACTCACTTCTCTAAATCATTTAGATATAAAGTAGAGTAATGGACCTAACACTGATTCCTGGCACCCCATTTTTCATTTTCTGCTACCCAGATTCATGACCATTTAGAATTACCCTCTGTCCTCTGTCTTCTGACCACTTTCCTACCCAATTTATAACTGATCCTGATATCCTATGAGCTTTTAATTTATATGTAAGTCTCCTATGTGGAATCTTGTCAAATGCCTTACTAAAATCCAAATAAATAACATCACATCATTCCCATTATCTACCTGATCAGTTACAAATTTAAAAAGTCTCAGAGATTAGACAAACAAGACCTTCCTGATCTAAATCCAGGCCCGTAGCCAAGGGGCGGGGGTCGGAGGTCGAACGACTCCCCCCCCCCCCCCCCCACCTCTGACAGGAAAGGTCCACTTCTGCAACCAGAGTTATAATTTTTTATGTGATATTATAATATATAGTATCATTTATTTAGTAAATAAACACTTGCATTTTTTTTCATTTTTTTTTAAACTTCACAAACTATTCTAAACTATCCTAAAATTAACTACTCTAAACCCCCTCCGAAGTGACTAGGTCGTTGCACCAAAAGATCAGCTTTTCTACAATTTCGCTCCCCCCTTGAGAAGTCCTAGCTACGGGACTGTAAATCCATGTTGAAAACTTGAAATAAGATTAAAATTTTCCAAATGATCTTAATTATTATTCTTTATAATTCTTTCTCGTATCTTTTTTATCAAAGATATTAAACTAACAAGCCTATAATTTCCTACCTCCATTTTACTACCCTTTTTGTAAGTGGGTACTACATTTGCTTTTTACATTTATCTGGTACTTCTGCATAATTAATAGACCTAGCAAACAAAATAGTTAGTGCCTCAGATAAGCTATCTTCCCCTCTCTGAGAATCCTAGCTTATAATTATCAGGTCCAGCAGCTTTATTTGATTTCATTGTATGAATCACTTGCCTAACATCATCCTTCCTTATATGAATCTCATCAAGAATACGAGTTTGCAGAATCTAAAGAACTAAATCGAAGTTATTAAAATTTTCTTCAGTAAAATCAGAGCTAAAATAATTAATCAATAAAAATACTAACAATATCCTGATCATTTTCAAATATCCTATCATCAGTCAGCCAGACTCTCTACTGAACGGACGCATTTCCTGAGCTCTCTGATATTGCATCTACTTTTGCATATTGCTGAGAATTTTACTTTTGGACAGTTTTGAATTTTATATACTTGCGTTTATATTCACGTTGTTATAGTTAAGTAATTGAATATTAGTGGTTTTTAGCGATTTAGAAGTTTTCATAGCGTGCCGGCTTAATTTAACTTACACTTGTGACGGTTTAAACTAATTTTTAACTGCGCGATGCCGTCGCAGAAAGCGTCGTGTGTTAGGTGTAGGGTAAACCGGTGGTATTCGGAATTTAAGGATTATAACGGCGGTCCTATGGCGATTACCGGTATGTTTCTTTTGCGAGTTAATGGAGGAA
Organism: Bathynomus jamesi; assembly: GCA_023014485.1. Classification (NCBI taxonomy): domain Eukaryota; kingdom Metazoa; phylum Arthropoda; class Malacostraca; order Isopoda; family Cirolanidae; genus Bathynomus; species Bathynomus jamesi. Next base: position 659,105 of record JAJOZX010002382.1, read on the forward strand.
TTAGTTGACATAAAACGCAGTGTACGTGAGGTAACCGAAAGACTTGCAACGCTTGATGAGGGCAGGGGTAGGGCTACGGTTGACGGAAGCCGAACCAATACTAACGTCGAAGACGTTAGTAATTTGAAGGGTGAGGTGCGTAACCTAGTTTCTAGTTTAGATAGCTTGTCGGGAAGGTTGGATAGAGTTGAGGAGGGGGTTAAGGTTAGTCTCAGAGTAGTAGATGGGGAGGGATTTAGAGAAGTTAAGGGTTGAGCTAGGCCGCGTACGTTAGGTGATAGGAATGCCCCCCCCCTATGAGGTTTCGAACCCTTTGGCCCATTTGGAAAGGGACGTGAATGAGGGGGAAACTATTTTAATTGGGGACTCTTTAGTGCGCCACATGGACAAAGAGTTCGTTGAACGGCATCCAACCAAGAGGAGGAGGGTCTGTCTCCCAGGGGCCAGGATTGACAGAGTTAGAGACGAAGTGGATAGGATTGACGTTGCTTCCCGTCACTCGATGTTGGTGACGATGGTAGGAGGCAACGACTCGTATAGGCCCGATACGAGAGTGCCTGACCTTTTGGAGAGATACAGGGGGTTAATTAGGTCCCTGAAGGCGAGGTCAGATAGGTCTTTAGTTCTAGGTATTACCCCTAGGCACGGGTTGGGTCTTAGGATTACGTCAAAAACAATATTTTTGAATAATAAATTAGAAAAGATTTGTGATGAGGAAAATGTACCCTTCGTAAAGCTGTGGTCCGAATTCAGTGATCCTAGCCTTTTTATAAAAGATGGGGGTGCATTTTAATGAAATAGGTAATGCTAGGCTAGGTAGGTTAATAGACGAAAACGTGCGAAAACTGTATAGGTCGAAGCCTTCTTTAAACGTTGTGGGTCCGGGGAACGCGGGCCCGACGTGAAAAAGTTTAAAACGCGGGCCCGTGGTAAAATATAACTTAAACGTCTTTTATTGTAACGCGCGTAGTATTAGAAATAAATTAAATGAATTTAAGGCGATAATTTATTCCGGCAACTACGATATAGTTGCTATCACTGAAACTTGGTTAAATACTGTGACTCGGGACTTGTTTGGGGAACTTGATATACCGGGTTTTAAACTCTTTACTAATGATAGGTTACATAGGTTTGGTGGCGGCGTCTTGCTGTACATTCGTTATTTCCTTAGGGCTATCGAGGTTAAGTTAGATTTCCCGGCAGCAATTAATGTGATATGTGTTGAAGTTGGGACGCGTAGTATTAGTTTTAATTTTGTTGTTGTTTATAGACCTCCCGTTCAACCCCTCGATACAGATACTAGATTTTACTCACTTCTTGGTAACTTATTGACAATCGGAATAGTATAATTGTCGGAGACTTTAATTGCCCTAATGTTAATTATGAGAATTTTACTGGTAATGAGGAGGGTTTGAGATTGATCGAGTTTATGAACGATAACTTTTTACGACAGATGGTTCCCGAACCAACGCGCGGTGATAATATTTTAGATTTGGTGATGACGAACGGCGAGAATATAGTCGAAGGTTTAGAAGTAGGCGAGAGTTTAGGATGTAGTGATCATCAAATTCTTAGGTTTAAGTTATTGATAGAAAACACTAAGGATAGTAACGTAATAGAAGTCCCTGATTTTCGCAGGGCTAATTTTTATAGTTTTGCGGATAGGATGAGAGTAGTGGACTGGGATAACTTATTTATGGGTAATGGCACAAATTTGCATTGGGTGGCGTTTAAAGAAAGTTTTAGGAATATTGAAAGGGAGTTTATTCCTCGTAGGCCCAAGCGCGCTAGAAATCATGGTAGGCCGAAGTGGTGGACTAGGGAAATAGGCGAGTTCATAAACGAGCGTAATAGGTCGTATAGACTTAATAAGCGCAATGGCACGGCAGCTAACTTTAATAGATCTATCGAGCTTAGACGTCAGGTTAAAAGATCAGTTAGGAATGCCAAGCGTAATTTAGAGATACTTATAGCTGCGGATAGTAAACATAATCCAAAAAAGTTCTTTGAATACGTTAATAATCGTAAGCCGATAAAAGATAACATAGGCCCTCTAGTGGATGTTAATGGCGCTTTGGCTTCTGACGCTCAGGCGATGGCGGGTATTTTCAATAACTTTTTTGCCACAGTTTTTACCGTAGAAGACGTAAATAATGTCCCCGACGTGGACGATATCGTTCCATTTAGTAGCGAGACTATTTTGGATGAAATAACTGTTTACGAGGCTGAGATTGCGCATTATATCGATAGGCTAAAAGTTAGCAAGGCTCCAGGCCCTGACGCTTTTTATCCCATACATTTGAAAGATTTGAAAGACGTTATCGTAGGTCCCTTAACGAAGATTTTTAATCTGTCACTCGAAACGGGGATTATTCCTGAAGACTTCAAATTAGCTAACGTCACGCCTATTTTTAAAAAAGGCGACCGCGCAGTAGCTAGCAATTATAGGCCCATTAGCTTAACGTCAATTGTCGGTAAACTTTTGGAATCCTTAGTTAGGAATCGTATCATCGATCACTTAGAAAGTAGAGATTTGATTAATAGTAGTCAGCATGGGTTTCGACGCCATAGGTCTTGTTTAACTAATTAGTTAGAATTTTATAACGAAATAGTGCGCGAATACGATAGGCATAGAGCTGCTGACGTTATTTATTTAGATTTTAAAAAGGCGTTCGATATAGTTCCGCATAGGAGACTAATTGCGAAGGTCAAAGCGCACGGTATACGCGGTCAGGTAGCTAACTGGTTAGAAGAATGGCTTCGTGCTAGGAGACAGAGGGTCGTAGTTAATGGTAGTGAATCGGGGTAGTTAGATGTAGGCAGCGGTGTCCCACAGGGTTCAGTGTTAGGCCCATTGCTATTCGTAATTTACATCAACGACATAGATGTAGGCTTGACCGGTAACGTGTCAAAATTCGCGGACGATACTAAAATAGGCGGTAAGGTTATTAACGAGGACGATAGAAATAGGCTCCAAGACGATGTAAATAGGATTATGGAGTGGACAGATAAGTGGCAGATGCAATTTAACGTAGACAAATGTAAAGTTTTACATATAGGTTCTCGCAACAATAATTACACGTACACGATGGATGATAGGGAGTTGGCGAGCGTTAACGAGGAAGTAGATTTAGGCGTACGCGTATCTAAGGATTTAAAGGTTAGGAACCAGTGCCTGGAGTCTTGCGCAAAAGCTAATAGGATGTTAGGCTTCATAGCGCGTAATTTCGAATTTAAATCGAAGGATATTATATTGCCCCTTTAGAAGCCCCTAGTCAGGCCTCATTTAGAATATGCCGTTCAGTTTTGGTGCCGTACTTGCGTGAGGATATTGATAGGTTAGAAAGGGTTCAGCGTCGTGCCACGAAACTAATTCCGTCATTGCGCAACAAGCCTTATGAAGATAGGATTAAAGAGTTAGACCTGTATTCGCTCGAAACTAGGAGATTAAGGGGGGAGCTTATTGAAGTTTTCAAAATCGTTAATAACATCGATAACGTAAGTTTTGACAAACTTTCATTTTAGATAATAGTAATACTCGAATAACGGATTTAAGTTGCGTGGCAGACGTTTCATTACTAATATCGCTAAAAACTTCTTTACGTTTAAAGTAATTGATAAATGGAATAATCTTCCCGCGCCTGTCGTGAACTCTACCAGCGTTAATGTGTTTAAGAACCGTCTTGACAGATATTTTAAAAATATTAACGTTGTTTAAAATAAATAAAAAAAATTAGCAACAGGAGCTCTCGGGGTGGTGGTCGAGGATGAGTCTGTTGACGATTAATTCCAGCTTGTGACATGCCAGCGTGTGATCCAGCAATAAAATTTAAAAAAAAAATTAGGCTAACACGAACGTAGATGTAGCTCGTAGCGTAAACTAACCCACTTTTTGTTTAACTTTACCTACTTTTTTTTTCTTATCCTCCTTACTTTGCGTGTCTGTACCTCTCTTTTCTTGCATGTTTGTAGTTTGCATGGTATGACAGTGAGTTAAGACTGTGTTTGCATGGTTTGTAAGCGTTCTTATTTACTTCTTTTCATCTTTCACCCCTCTCCTATTCTCTCCTACTATTTTTCTGACTTGTCGGCAGTGGCCGGCGGATGATGATGGTGAGTCTTTTTTCTCTCTTTCTGAATGAATGTTAACCCACGAGTGATAGGTGTTTCTCCTTACTTAACCCCTTATTCTCTCTCTTCTCTTAACCCCCTACTCTTTCCTTTCTCTCGGGCTAACCTTAGAGTGGATCTTAGGGTCTTTGTTAGCCTTAGCTTCTGTAGATCATGTTTGACTGGGCCAATCCTATTTTGCTTTTTATTATTATATTTATAAACACTAAAGAATTTCTTTGGATCTTTACTACTATTTCTAGCTAGATTTATTTCACTATGGCTTCTGTTCTCCCTATCAAACTTTTTAACTTATTTCTTAACTGCCTATAATTATCCAAGTTCACAAGGCTGTTACTGCTTTTAATTTCCCTGAATGCCCTTTTCTTATTTTTAATAATTTTAGCTACTTCCCTCTTCCACCACAAAGGTTTCCTAATTGTTATTCCTAATAATTCTGAAAGGAATACATCTGCATTGTATATCCTCTAAAACGGGGGTTCCCAACCTTTCTTCGGCTGTGTACCCATCGATAGCTTCGGCAAGTGCCCCCGTACCACCCCACTACTCAAAATTGCTTAACCCTTTAAGCCCTGAATTTTTTGTAGGGTAAAGTTATGAATGCTTGTATTTGAAACGTTAGCAATTTGTACCTTCAGTCCTTAGTGTTAAAAGACGGTGTAGTTGACAATGTCTTTTGAAAGTACTTTTCCATGTGGAAGTTAGTTCCAAAGCAGGATGCCGCGTACCCCCATTTGGGAACCCCTGCTCTGAAATGTCACTGAATCTCGACCACATCTTAATAGCATTTTCATTGGCAAATTCATTATTTCACTTTAATGAGCCTAACAACTCCCTAAATTTAATATAGTCACCCCTCGAGAAGCAAGGAACTAGATGGTCATTGTTGACTAGATCCTATTTAATTCTCTCTTAAAACGTATGATAAAATGGTCACGATTTCCTAATAAATCTCCTACTGAAAGTTCCCTCATAACCTCATAATCATCGGATAGAACCAAATCTAAGATTACTTAATCCCTAGTTGGTTTGTCTACAAATTGCATTAGAAAGCTATTATTACAGCACTCATTGAAGAAGTTACCTTCCCTATTGTTTCATTCTAAAGGTTCCAGTCTATCTGAAGCAGGTTGAAATCTTCCATAATTAATGTTCTAGGACTACAGCTTTTGTTTATTTCCTGAACCATACATCATCAACTTCCTGTGTTTAGTTTGGAGTTGTGTAAAATGCACCTGTCCGAATGTACTCTTTACTCGATACACAAATATCAACCCAAATTGATTCTACCCTGTTGTCTACTGTAATTTAATACTATCATTCTGAATTGAAATTAAAATTATTCTTAACGTATAAGACTAAACCATCTTCCCTGCCTGTACATTGATATTGTATAACCCTTGAACTATATATATATATATATATTATAGCCCTTTAACTATATATATAATATATATATAATATATATATATATATATATTATAGCCCTTTAACTATATATATATATATATATATATATATATATATATATATATATATATATATATAGTATAACCCTTTAACTCATATTCTGCTCTAGTGTCATCGAATACGGTATCAATAATCCAAGCCTCACTAATACGGATTATATCTACTGTAGATTTTCACTAATCATATAACTAAATAATTTTTTTCCTTATTCCTAAACTTCCATTCATTTGCATATAAACACTTCAATTCCTCAGTTTTAGCTAGTTCACTACTTTTGGCAAGGGTTAAAGACAAAGTATGTCTCAGTAATAACCAAGACATACTTTGTCTTTAAGACCCTGACAGTATTAACTTTACCTATACTCTGATGCTTTATACCCTCTGTTAATCTAAAGTTATCTTTGAAAACCCAAAGAACTCAGATTGTCCTCTAAAAGTCTCCCATATAAAGCAGTTCCCTTTCTACTAAGATGTAATCCATCCTTACTATAAAGATCCCTCTTTTCATTAAAATTATCCCATAAAGCTATGACCGCAACTCCTTCGCTACACAGCATCCTTACTTTATCATTTAAAGCTAAAATTCTACTTGTAAATTCCATGCTTACCCTAACCCTTGGTAAAATGCCCACTATATAACACTTGCTCTGCCTATTTTTTAAAGTTTCAATCAATTCTTCGTACCCATGTTCAACTACTTTTCAATTTCTGTTAACCTTAAATCTACAATCTTTATCCTTGCTTGTTAAATTACGTATACCTACATAAACTATAATATTACCTCGGCTTTTAAGTAAATTCTTCACTACCTCATTGACGTTAGAAATATTACCTTCCGGAATACATATTCTTCTACGGATTTTTTTTCCTTTATTGCAAGACTCATTGTCCTAATTCCTAATGATAGACTCCTCAACCATGATAAATTCACACGGTGCTACTGTAGTATGCGGTCTACCTACGATTGGTTAGGTTTAATCATGATATTTTCGTTAAAACTAACGAAAATATCATGACTAAACCTAACCAATCGTCAAGGGCGATTGACAATGGGATGTAAACAAACAATTAGTAAACAAGATAAGAAGCTATAATTAAAAGGTAGACCGCCGAATCGTAGGTAGACCGCATACTACAGTAGCACCAATTCACACTGTAAATTACGAAGTATCTGAAACGTGTTATTAGTTGCTACCACATGATTACTATTCTCTCTAATCCTTTTCCTTGACTGTCCTTTAACTTTGTGCCATTCATCAGGCCTAACTTTACTTGGATCTTCATCTTTATCATTAACACTACGACTAGTGACTAGGCTTAGCCTCAACCTTACTTGGGCCTGCATCTCTCTCACTAACACTATGGCTAGGCTTAGGCTCAACCTCACTATGACGTACATTAGTATTTCCTGTATGTGACTCAGTTTCTAGCTTAACTGTTCCGTTAATCTAACTAAATCATCTGAAAGAGAACTTTATGGAATTATCTGTAATATAACATTTACGATAATACCTTCAGTTATTTTCTCGAAGGTTTTCTGACATAAAGAAAAAGATGTAGCATAAATAAGTGATGAATGTCGACCTACCTCAGAAGTTTCGTCTAGCGAAATTACAAAGTCCAATATATTGATGCGTGCACTTCCAGTGAAATCTGCAAAAATGTTTCCAAGGTCGCCAACGTGTCGCATTGAACTCGTTGGAGATCCGTGATTCATCTGTGATTAAAATAAGTCTTAAATGATATAATCATATTCAAAGGAAATATTTTAAATGGTTTGAAAAGTTATTTACTCTACGTCAGAGGTGCTCAGGACGTCAATCGTGATCAACCAGTGGACCGTTAACTCGTTTCAAGTAGACCGCAGGAATTTTTAAAACTTACCATACTGTTAACCTAGGGTTGACACCTCTCTAGGTAGCGACAGAGAGAAAGATCGTATTGCTTTCTTTTTTTATTGCCCATGCACTCTACACATGCTTTCACTCGTCCATTTATTTTTTTAATTATGCACTGATTTTGTTGAGACTATAGCAGTTGACAATGCTCACTTTTTTTAAAACGTTTCACGAAGAGCATTGTTCAGTGAATTGCGTCACAAATTCTTAGGGTACACAAGTTGTCGGTTTTACGCGCTGTGGGTGACGGATATGTCAAACTTGGCAGAACCGCAATCATTCCGCGAACCGACAGCCGTAGTCGGTAGCCTGAATATTGTTTAAAAAAAACAAACGCATGTGAGTGTACTAAATTTCTAAAATTCTTAACTTTTATAGAAAAAAATACTCCAAACGTATGTTTCCAGTGAATCTTTCAATTAAAATTTTAGTGGAGGGCTAATCATGAGTGCCGAACCAAGCAGCAAAAAAATAAAATCTTATTTTCACAATGAGTGGAAGGAAGATTATTTTTTTCACAGTGGTGCGAAGTGCATGTTTTTGATCTGACATTCGAACGTAGCTCTTGCTAAGAAGGGAAATGTTGAAAGGCATTTCAAAACTGTTCACAAAAAATATGAGAGCGACTTTCCAGCCAAAGGTGAACTGCGCAAGACGAAGATGAAGGAATCAAAGTCTCATCTTGCTCTTCAACAATTCATATTTACTAGGCCCATCGAGAAATCAAAGGCAGCCATAAGTTCATCCTTCCGGGCGAGTTACGTGTTAGCTAAGAGTAAAAAAACGTTCGAGGATGGAGACACGGTAAACGATGCATTTTTTGAGGCAGTAGATTCATTGTTTGACCATTTCAAAAATTAATCGGAAATAATTTCAGCTACTAAAGAAATTCAGCTATCCAGACACACTGTTACGCGACGTTCAGAAGTTGATGGGTAAGGATTTGAGAGTGCAACTAAATAAACATATAAATAAACTGACAGACCTTTTGCTGCACACTGATGTAAGATGGTTTAGTAGGGGAAATTTTCTTCAAAGATTGAGAGATTTGTTGACCGAAATCAAGGAGTTTCTGGGCTCAAGCATTTGGAATATAAGCATTTGGAAGATGAAGTGTGGTTATTAGATTTAGCTTTCTTAACTGATGCCACTGCTAAGCTGAACGAACTTAACTTCGGGCTTCAAGGAAAAGATAAAATATTGTCCGAATGATTAGTTCTGTGAATGCCTTTAAACAAAAATTAAAATTGAACTTCTCAAAACTGCAGCGACACAAACTGAAGCATTTCCAAAATATGATGTCAGAGCTAGAAAGCCAGAAAAAAGAACCTACAAATTTTGACAATGATCGATATGTTTGAGAGGTGCTTCCAAAACTTCGCAATGCTAGAACCTGTAGCAAGATTTATGCGCTTTCCGTTTGATGCAGACGTAGATGTTGAAGAAATTGAATTAAAAATGGCAATATTGTTTCATATGGACACATCTTACATCGAAAGTGAAATTTTAACACTGCAAAGCGACCTTGTAAGTAAAATAGAGAGCATCCGATAAAAAAATTTTCGAGTCTTCTCGTGGAGGAAAAATATCCAAATGTGTGAAAAAGAGGCAGGTATTTGACAGCAAATTTTGGTTCCACGTACCTCTGTGAATCAGCATTCTCAAATATAAAGATCATCAAGTCCAAATACCAGTCCACTCTAACAGAGTGGAGACCTGCTTGAGGTTAGCAGTCAGCAACTATAATCCAAACTTTGCACAACTTGCTGACGCCATGCAGTGCAAATCATCTACATCTATTTGATAATGTAAGAACTAAAGAATATCTTATTATTCCATAATTATTTTTTAAATAAATGTATTTTGCATGAATAAAGAAAATACATTGGTGTGCAAATTTTTTTTTTGTCAATTTCAGTGCTGGTAGATTGCATTAGGATGAGGCTGGCAAAAGTAGATCTTTGGTATCTAAAGTCTGAGCACCGCTGCTCTCCGTGTTTCCATGCTCTCATGATTGAATCACATGAAAACAAAATAAAAAAGCGCCATAGCAAAGACAATATATATATATATATATGTGTTTTTTTAAATACTTAGTTAAAACAATCAAGTACAAAGTCAAATATCTGCCAACCAATCCAAATGGTTAAGCCAACGATGTTATATGATGATACTAACCATTTAATTTGTTACCAGATAATAACGTGTGTGAAAAATACTGCAGTATATTTTACTTATTTATGCCTTAGTATTTCCTTACTAATGTTTTCTTACAGTAAGTGTTGTGTGTGGAACTAGCGTACAGTATTTTATAGTATTTACTGTACTATGAAGGTTTTTTTTTTCTTTTTTTAGGAATGTTTATTGTTCTTTGAGGAGTTGGGGCACAGAGAACAGGCTTTGCACGCATTAATCTGGTATTCAAAGGTTTCACTATATATAAGAAATGAAACCGGTAATATCTTCAATTCTATTAAAATTATTACATTCATTTTTAAAAAGATCCAATCCTATATGCTTAATTTATTAACTGAGGATTATATAATAATACTATTAAATGGAATTCAAGGTGACAATATTTTTCGGTGGCAATTTAGTTCTGTCAGTTACTACTAGATGTCAGTACAGTAAAAAAGCTAACGCGAAAGTGGGCGGAGTCACGGGTCTTTTTTATAAATAGTTTTCGACCATTGCCATTTTGAAGTCCTTTCTCGACTCACGTGATTAAAAATTTCATTCGATTTTTTCAGAAAAAATTCGTCTTGAAAGAGAAAATTTAAAATGCATGAAAAAATTAATAATTGGTAGTATTCAGCTTTTCTTTGAAGATTTAAAAAACAGAATCGAATCATTACTGATTACTATTTTTTTGATGTTTTTTTTTAGAAATTTGGTTTGTAGGTGAACTCTCCTCTCAAACTGTGCAATCGTTTACGAAAATCTAGATTCTTTGATTGTCGGGAACCAGATTTTTTCGCGAGACTGTACAGTTTATCTATGTTCTTAATAATTTACAGTAAACGTTTTTCTCTTTTTTTTTGTTCGTCGGTGTATATACAGTATATACACACAAAAGTAAACACTCTGTACATGAAACAGACAACCTGAATGAAGATTTGGACTATTATTTAGAGGCTCGCTCGCCAAAGATTTGTATCAGGCCGGCTGGCGGATACTGGAAATTCACTATCTAATGTCATATTTTATTTCAATAAAATTTAAGGTGCTTTCCTGTTAACGGGAATACCCAACCGCCCGCCACCAAACTGTTTATGTATTTTTGCTCTCGTCATTTTCGTTTAAACTAACGAAAATATCACAACTTAACCTAATCAATCATCAAGGGCGTACAGTTGACCTAACCGGGCATTGAATTAACCTAACAGGTTAATATAACGGAAAATGCCCGGTTAGGTCAACTGAATGCCCATTTAGGTTAATTGAATGCCCGGTTAGGTCAATTGTACGGCTTTGATAATTGGTTAGGTTAAGTTGTGATATTTTCGTTAGTTTAAACGAAAATGACGAGAGCAAAAATGCATCATAAACAGTTTGGTAGTCCCGATAATACATAAGTACCGAATTTATTAATCATTTAAATGAAATTAGTTAATATGTAAGCGATAATCAGTTAGTAGGGGGGCCAGAATGTCTTTATGTCATCTAAAATCGCAGAAAAAACGTCGCTGCTTTCGGTACGTTGTCGCCACATGAATTCCGCAAGATACGAGTCCAGATGATGGCGGGCGGTTGGGTATTCCCGTTAACAGGAAAGCACCAAACTTAATTTTAAAATAAAATTTTATCTAAAATTTGCACACTGGCCCTAGCTACGGGTCATTAATTGAAATATGGCCTTCATGAAAAAAGGTAAACAAGATGTTCATAAAAAAAGTGAAATTAAGAATAATAAAGTGATATAAGTTAATAAAAGAATAAATAGACGAATTAATTTTTAAGAGAATGCAACCTAAAACATCATTTAATCAACCATTTAATCAACTCAAAATAAAAAAGTTATTTAAAATTATTTTAATTTCCTTATTTAGTTCCTTTTTAGTTTACCATTTTAGCTTTTACAAAAAAAAAAAAACTGACCGAAAACGGGTTAAAGTGTCCACCAGCATCGGCGCATCCGCTACCAAGGTTACCCTTTTCATGAACGTGGAAACCATGACGACCAGGAGTCAATCCAGTAACTACTCCTGCAAGGAAAGGCAACTTTACACTCATGTTATGTTATTAACACGAAATGTACTTTTTCCATATGATATAAAACAGTAAAATCTTGGATTACCTTTAATTAAAACCCCATGCAATGAGTCAAAGAACTGTAGACTTCCTCGAATGTTCGCATTTGCCCCGGGTGTGATCACTGTCCGCGCAGAATTCTTCTGTGTATATACACTTATTTATAGAGGGTGTTCTAAAATTACCTAGTAAACTTTTATGTTCTAAAATTACCTGGTAAACTTTTATATGAACGCAATATCTTAGGAAAAATTATGCGATGTTTAACAATTATATTTCAAATTCAGCAACAATAAGAAAAGCAACAATAATTGTTTTTTTAGATGTTCAAAGTATCTTCCTTCAACGTGAACACATTGTTTACAAGGTCCAACTATTGATCGACAAACATATAAAAGTTTACTAGGTAATTTTAGAACACCCTACGCTACGATGGTTGTTCTTAAACTTGTTAAATACGAATATAATCTGCTGAAACCAAATTGTTAAAGTAACGTAACTATCAAAAATAAATTGGTATGTATTTCACAAAGCCATGAGGGAGATGGTTCCCAGGGATTGGCAGATTTCAGAAGAGGTCGAATTATGGGACTTTGAGAAACAAAGTAAAAAAATCAAAGGGGAATTTCGCGAAGCCTTTGCATTCCATTATCAATAGTTAAAAGTAATTAAAATCCAGAAAACAACAATTACTGAACGTCCTGGCCGTCCAGGTCAATCTGAAAGAACGTTTCATGCCGTGAGAAGACGTGCGGAAACGAATCCTCGTCAAATGCTGTTGAAGTTACTGTTGAAGTTAAGGTTAGCTCTAGAACCAACAGACGATATCTGCACATTGTTGGTCGGAAGCAGTGGGCAGCATCGATGGTCAAACGTGATTCTGCAGTTTGGAACACCATAATTTTCGTGGATGAGTCTCGGTTTGCTTCATTTCCAGAGAGTGGGCGTGTGTGAGTATGTAGACATCCATCCCAAGAATTTTCTCTGAGGCAAGCTATGGTAAAATAAAGGGAATTTCCTGTGTGAGGTGCAATTTAGACCATTGGATGAATAGAGCTGGTGGTCTGCACAGGAACTTTTAATTCAGCCAAATACGTAAAAATTCAAGAAAAGTGTCTGCTACACATTATTTCAATGAAAATGCGTCTTCACAACAAAACGTATTTATGGAAAATGGTGCCCCAGCTCATACCGCTCGTGCTACGCAGATATGGCATGACAGCCATGGAATTGAACGTGTTCTATTCCCAGGTCAATCGGTGGATATGAATTCAATAGAACATTCGTGGTACATACTACTAGGTAGGTCATTAAGAAGGCGGCAAAAAAAGCCTACATCCAGGGAAAACCTCGTCAAAGCCACAAAAGAAGAATGGGCTAGAGTACCTCAAGAACAAACAAAAAAGCTTATTAATGAAATGCCAGAACGTGTATCAGCTTTACATAATGCAAAAGGAAAAACAACATGATTCTAAATCCTCGTACATTGATTCAATAAATCTGTGACTTTATTATCAAATCCAAAAACTTGGGAAAACCAGAGGTATCTATTTACTTTCGTTAACCCTTTGTACTGTATCTACGAAATTATTTCATTTCTATCATTTTATCGCACGATAAATTAGGTTTGAAATATAATTTATTCATTGGAATTACCTGAAAATAAGGAACCCAACCCAGAACGTCGAGGAACATATTTTCAAGAAACAAAGATCGATGATTTTGGACTGGGATTTCTGGGTTTAAACGTCGCCTTGGTATATATGGTGTTAATGAATATATTGGCATAACGGGACCATATATGCGAGTTTGGGGACGGATAGCGAATATAGTACGGTGACCCTGTTAAAAAAATAAAAAGTAATAATTTAGTTAATAGCTGGC
>JAJOZX010002383.1:0-142500 GCA_023014485.1 Bathynomus jamesi
TTGTACTCTCCACCTCAAATATATATATATATATATATATATATATATATATATATATATATATAATTATATAGTCAGTTTGTGTGTGTGTGTGTGTGTTGGGTTTACGTTAATGCTTATTAATCATTGATCATGCGTTAGTAACTTGGCGAATACAGTATTTCGATTTAAGTTAAATCTGTCCTCTAATTTGGGATGGACGTCAAAGCAGTGGCATCGAACGAATGAACAGACTGAACAGACTGAACAGACGGTTAGGAGAGCTTCGCATATAGCCTCTTTCCCTCTTCTGATCTCGTTATAGAAAACTCCCAAAAGACGAGGTTGGCATCGCTTTTCAAAGCTGTTCCAGGGCCAGACATCACGTGGATCAATAATGGATGCCAAATCTCTTTAGGTAACCAAACTTACTCAATAGTCTTAGTGGGCCAGGCATAGGAGTCGATTAAATGGTGTTGTTTTTTTTTAATAGTAATTTTATTTATTTTAATATTATTTTCTACTTAGTTTTAGCGTTTAAGTGTACACCCCAGCCCCCTCAGATTCGAAATTAAGCGTTCTGTCTATCTACAGTAATTCATAAAGATGTTAACATCAGTTTTTAAACTTGGATATTTCCGAAACGTAAATTTTAAAAACCAAACTACAATTTTTTTTACATATACAGGGTGTCTCAAAAGTCACTGTGCACCTCTATATATATATATATATATATATATCTATATATATTATATATATATTTCTGAATAATACTTATTGTATATTCAGAGAGTATATATATATATATTATATATTATATATATATATAGAGAGAGAGAGAGAGAGAGAGAGAGGAGAGAGAGACGGTGTACAGGAACTTTTGAGACACCCTGTATTAGAAAATAATCCATTAATAATTAATTTATAGACTAAAATTAAATTTTTTTTTTACATTTGAGGGTTATCCTTGAAGAAGGAAAAAAAGTTTAAAAATGATTAGTTAAGTAGTTTCATCATCATTATCGTCGTCATTATTATCGTCGTCATCATTATCAAAGTCATCATCATCATAAAGTTCGCCTAAACATATTGAATTACGAATATAATGAAATAATGGGGAAAACTTCTTGTATAAATGTGGGAGGTTTACCACCTCCCCAGAGACCCTCTGACTGAGGGGAAATGGGGGAGGCTAGGGGAGGATGGGAAGGGGATAGAAGAGGAGGAGGAGGAGGAGGAAGGAAGAGGAAGAGGAAGAGAGAGAGAGAGAGAGAGAGAGAGAGAGAGAGAGAAGAGAGAGAGAGAGAGAGAGTCCTTCTGTCTTTGCAGTTCGAGTCGGATTAATTGAGACTCGTCCATCAGGAGACTACAAAGCGTGTTGTTAATTTAGTAAAGCGGATTTTGAGGCAAGTATTGGCCTCGTTTCCCCTCGGTTCGGCGGAGGTCATTTTAAACCCTCTGGTCCTCAAATTCGCTTCCTTTCCTATATCTTATCTTAGCATTAACATACATAAAACATGTTGGCAACCGCATTTCTAAAATAAATTGTATATTTTATTTCTAAATTTCTCTCTCTCTCTCTCTCTCTCTCTGTATATACATATACATATATAATATATATAATCAACGAACCGTTTGTAACCCCCCCTAACTAAAAAAAAAAAAGTTACTGGCAGCACGATCGCCAAATAACATCAAAAAAAAATTTGATTTCGAAACCCTCAGAAGCGAACAAGTTTTTGAGGTAAAAAAAAAAATAGCGAACCATTTTTGGTCTACGAATTTTCTTTAATTACTCTCGTATTTTAAGGTTTTTTTTTTTTTTTTTTTTTTTTTTTAGAGCGTATATAAAAATCGTGGTGATTTTGTATTCGTAAATCATATTGTAAATCTCCGCTCTCTCTCCTCTATCTCTCTATTTCTCTGTTTCTCTGTCTGTCTATTTCTCTGTTTCTCTGTCTGTCTATTTCTCTGTCTGTCTGTCTATTTCTCTGCTTCTCTATTTCTCTGTTTCTCTGTCTGTCTATCTCTCTGTCTGTCTGTCTGTCTCTCTCTTTCTCTCTCTCTACATACATATATATATTCACTCCGGATCAGAAAAATAGAATACTCTTTCAAGTGCGCTCGTAACCTTGATAATATCTTTTAAGTTATGCACACCTTTATGAGGAATAGCGAGTATCTGTGACGTCATTATGATAAAGTTCGCTAAAAAATTAAAATATGCAAAAACCTCATGAAATAGTGGAAAGTTAACGCATAGCGACATACCAAAATATTAGAATATGTTGTCAGGTGTTACAAACAATAGAATATCTGGCAGTATACAGGGTGTTCTAAAATTACGTACTAAACTTTTATATAAATACAATATCTTAACAAAACTTGTGCGATATTTAACAATGTTATTTTAAATAGAGCGACAATAAGAAAAGCGAAAACAAAAGAAAGCGACAATAAGAAAAGTGACAATAAGAAAAGCGACAATAAGAAAAGCGACAATAAGAAAAGTGACAATAAGAAAAGCGACAATAGTTGTTTATTTTAGATGTTCAAAGTATCTTCCTTCAACTTGAACACATTGTTCACAACGTCCCACTACTGATCGATAGACATATAAAATTACTAAATAATTTTGGAACACCCTGTAATTGCTATTTATAGTTATAACTCTTAGAACGTTCTACTTTTTCCCGGCGCAAAGGAAACTTCAGATGATTGACAGGACATCAAGTTATTTAGCAACATGATATGGGCAGAAAACGTGACATAACAGAAGGACAGAAGCGGACGATTTTTTAGCTCAAACATTCTGCACGACAGCAGGCAGATGTTGCTAATACTATGTCATTCAGTCAGTCCACAGTTTCCAAAAGTTTGCAGCAATCTAAGAATGAATCTGCAGCTGGCAGGATACGATCGAACTGTGGGAGAAAGCGCTTTACTACTGAGCGTGGAGATAGAAGATTGAAGAATATCGGACACCCACGAACAGATTTGCATCATCTTCAGTGCTTCAAAAAATGTGAGAAAAGTGTGTAACTGAAGCTTCCAAACAAACAACGTTAAGCCCGTTTATGAAATGGGATTTAGGTCACGAACACCGAAAATTAAGCCGATGTTAAATGCGAAGCAAAAGGAGAAGAAAACTATCCTGGTGCAAAGAAAGAGTTATTTGGAGTGGAAACGAGTATTAAAAAGTACTTCTTTCAGACGAATCAAAGTTTATTGTCTCATTTAGTGACAGGGGTTCCCCATTTTGGCGAAAGAAAGTCAGAAATGTATCATGAAAGCTGCCTGAAGCGATCGGTCAAATTCACGTCGAGTGTATTAAAGCGGGGTTGCAGGAATGCAAATGGTGTGGAGTCACTTGCATTTGTAAAAGGAACTGGCACTAGTTATGTTTATGAAGAAATCTTATAATACTTCATGCTGGAGTCTGCACAACAGTTGTATGGTGACGAACCATTTATTTATCAACATGACCTGGCTCCAACTCACGCGGCTCGAGCAACATATGCGTGGTTTGATGCTCATGAAATTGAAGTACTACCATGACCGCTAATTCTCCTAGTCTTAATCAAATAGAAAATCTTTGGAATATTGCTAAGCAGAAGGTCCAAAAGCCTAAACCAGGAACACTTAGCGTGAACTGAAAAGGTATTTGATAACAACCTGACAATCGATAACTACAGAAGAATGGGAGAGGCTTATCGACTCGATACCACGTCGATTGGAGGCCGTAATCAGGGCTAAGGGTACAGTAACTAAACATTAAGACGCAGAGTTAAAAGTCTTTGCTAAAGGTTAAATATATTTGCAGTACCCAGTAAACATAATGAAATTATTCAATTTTTTTGTAACCTGACAACATATTCTAATATTTTGGTATGTCGCTATACACTAACTTTTAAATTACTATTTAATAGGGTTTTTGCTATATTTTCTTTGGTCACCTTAAGATCAGGGCCCCCAGCCTTCTTTAGTTAGCTTTAAAAGGCTAACTAACGAAAATATCACAATCTAACCTAACCAATCGTCAAGGGCGTACAGTTGACCTAAAGATTAGTTAGGTTAGGTCGTGATATTTTCGTTAGTTAGCCTTATAAGGCTAACTAAAGAAGGCTGGGGGCCCTGATCTTAAGGTGATCCTTATCTTTTTTCAAAACTGGCACACAGAGGTGTCCTACTGACGTCACAGATAACATGATATTCCTCATACAGGTGTATAACGTAAAGGTATATCAAGGTCATGAGCGCATTTGAGATGGTATTCTATTTTTCTGGTCCGGAGTTGTATATATAATTTAAAATTAAATTTTATCAATTTTAAACCCTTTTTATAGAAAATGAAACCAAACATTTTTAAAAACTCTTCAAAGTAATTTCAACTCAGTCGTACGAAAAATAAAATTCCAACATATTTATTAACGTTTTCACACCACACACACACACACACACACACACACACACACACACACCAGAAATTAAATTCCTAGAAATTGATGGAAATTATGCAATAAACGTCGAAAACTATATTAAAATATTGGAAATTTAACTGCTACCCTTTAATTAAACCAAAATAAGTGTAAAAATGGTCGATGACATATATTTAATCAACGATTTTGGTAAATAATCCGGACGAACAGATTTGAAAATTAGACCTTTAATCGGTGCCTTATTTATACTAAAATGAAAAGCTAGGAATTAAGCTGCAAATTTGTGGTTAAAGACTATCATCCAGTTAATTAGGACCGCTCTAGTTTGTAAGGACTGCTATAACAGGTGATAGGTCCATAGAACACTGAATTAAACTGGTCGAAAGAAGACTATGCTGGACCACTTATCATTTGTCTTGAGATTTATTTAAAAATTGACTAATTATTCATTGCTATGCATTCAATTATTTATAGCAATTACTCATTGCTATAAATTCAATTATTCATTGCTATACATTCAATTATTCATAGCAATTATTCATTGCTATACATTCAATTATACATAGCAATTATTCATTGCTATGTATTCAATTATTCATAGCAATTATTCATTGCTATGCATTCAATTATTCATAGCAATTACTCATTGCTATAAATTCAATTATCCATTGCTATGTTCATTGCCTTACTAGACACGTGAGGAATTACATGTCGAGTAGATTATTATCTCTCTATCTATCTCTGTGTGTGTGCGTGTGTGTGTGTGTGGGTATAGAGAACCGCTTGCACATCGTTAACAATTGTTAATAGTGCGTAACAATAACTAAGGTTAATTATACAAATTTACATCAGTTACGTGAGTTGATACAATTTTGTTAAGCAAATTTGTTTAAAATAATTACGTTAGATTAATAATTGAAATTAATTATTAAATTTCTTGTAAAGTTATTAAAAAGAAATTGAATTAATGAAAGAAAATTATATATATATTTGCCATTTAAAGAAACCAATTAACTTAATTGGATATAAATTACAATTATGACTAATTGGTTGGTATATAATATATACAGGGTGGCACAAAAGTCGCGCTTCAAATCGATGAATCGGTACAGAATTTAAATTCTGTACCGATTCATCAATTTGTTGTACCTGGTATTCCATACATTCCAAGGTCACCCTCTCGTCTATTGTTAATTTCGCAGTCATCCCCTACCTAAAAAAAAAAAAAATATATATTATAGTCAACACTGAAAATTCCTATGATGCGCGACTTTTGCGCCACCCTGTATACATTATAACCTTGGTACCTTGGTTTTGTTTCCGCCCGAATTGTTCATTCTGACGAAGGTCAAGCTTGTTGTTCCACCTTAGACCTACAGCTTAACGTGGAATCCAAACTATGACCCACTACGGTGGTCAGACATTACAAAATCCTTGCCCGGACTCGATCTCACAACCTCCCGATCAACGTCTCCTGACCTCTCCCAGCTTCTTAACTACTAGGCTGACCAGGGTACCCATTTATCTACCAACCAATTTTTATTGTGTATAAGAATGAACAGCTGGGTTAGCTGCCGCGCCGCCTGCCGTCCCCAGAAATCGAATTCGGGGCCCGATAGATTCGTAGTCAGGAATGCTAACCACTACACCACCAAGCCGCTTATATGTGTGTATATATATACAGTATATATAGTATAAACAGGAATAGTATTCAGATTTTAATTATAAATAAAGACATTATTGAGTATATTATTATAATATGTTTGTATAAATGCTAAAAAATAATTTAATAACCTAACTTAACCTAAATTAAATTTCTCAGAGTTTCTTAATCTTTCGTTCAAAGATAATCCTTAATAGCTTAATCAATTTGACTTCTGGTCTAAATATTTATAGACACTATCTTTTCCTTCCTGTGTTCATTCCCTGATGAGGTGCCGAAATACACGAGAAAGTACTTGAAATAACCCTCCATAAGTAATTTAAATCGTCTTTCATTTATTGTAATTTTTAAGTGTCAAAATGATCATTGTTTGTTTCGGGTTGATCAATTGTTTATTTTAAATCATTTATTGTAACTTTTAAGTGTCAAACAATGATCATTGTTTGTTTCAGGTTAATCAGTTGTTTATTTTAAATCATTTATTGTAACTTTTAAGTGTCAAACAGATCATTGTTTGTTTCAAGTTGATCAATTGTTTTTTTAAATCATTTATTGTAACTTTTAAGTGTCAAACAATGATCATTGTTTGTTTCAGGTTGATCAATTGTTTATTTTAAATAATTAGTAAATTGTTTTATTCTAATTGGAATGCAGAATTAACCATATATATATATTATATATATATATATATAATATAATATATATATATATATATATATACACACACACACATACACCGCCATTTATTTGGAGTACAAGAGAATCTAATTTATTAGGTCGTTTCTGTGTGTGTGTGTGTGTGTGTGTGCGCGCGCGCGCGCGCGCACGCTCCATATGAAAACTAACGGATAAAACTCAAGATCTATTTATTCCAGCGCACTAAGTATATTATACATGTAAAATCATACGTAAGGCTCGTGCATAATAAATGTAAATTTGTAGCGATTGAGGCGCGTTTGTGTTTGTATCTTAAAGGCTTAATAAACATTACGTATTGAGGAACTATCTGAAGCAATCTGACTCCATAACAGAATTGAACAGCGGCATATTTCGTGGAAAGCTCCTTAAGTAAGTTGTCTCTATAGATAACTGCGTGGAGGAGCATTTGTGATTCCGTTGAGAAGTTCTCTCAGAAGGGGCTTCAGAGGAAAGCCGACCGCGGTCGGGCTGACAGAAGTCTTTAGGAGTCGTAATCTGCTTATGATCATCCGGGAATGAATTGAAAAAGTCTTTCGCTATTTGAAATTGCCGAATTGGAACGCTTGGATGTCTTTGATCGGTCTTTGCTTAACTTATAATTATGTTCGGTACAGGATTAAGGAGTTTCGAGGTTTAATAATGAGCCATTACGTACGAGAGCAAAATGTATTAAACGTTATTAGATACAATTGTTCATTAATTAAAGCGTATTATGATATATAATATATATATTATATATATAACCAAGAGTATATCTCAAAATTGTATATTTTCAGTCGATCCCCCCCCCCCCCCCCCGCGGAGCCCACCACCCCCGCCCCCCGGTTAATCAGTACGAAACAAAACGACTCTCTCTGGACCGAAATGTTTTCTGATACTTCCTCCTTGAGATTATTTTGATTCTCTTGTTTATATGTCCCAGTAATCCCAACAGACAAATTCGCATCTCTCTCTCTCTCTCTCTCTCTCTCTCTCCTCTCTCTCTCTCTCTCTCTCTCTCTCTCTCTTCCTTCCATTATCCGGCTGCTCCCCTCTTTTAAGCACACTCCAGTCTTTATTTTCTGTTGGCTTCGTTAGCATTCTTTTCTCTCAAAAGTTATGCAAACGGGAATTTGTACACTCAATTACTCGCGTTCTCACGGAACAGATAAAGGCAAAGTACGGTTTCTACGACATTATTGTTTCGCGCGAAACCACACCAAAAAAAAAAAAAAAAAAAAAAAAAAAAAAATTTGTTTACTTTTTAACAAAATGATCCCTTAGGAATTAATGTTTCTTTTGCCATCGTTTCGTATGAATCCAACAACGAAAGATATGTAGACGTTTTGTAATACGTTTACAAAGCATTTACGAAACGTTTTGTAAATATAATCATGGTTTGGAGGGTTTGCCCTTGGCCCCTCCTTCCTGTATATATATATAAATTAATGGCCATTTTAAAACACTGCTACTATTAATATTGGAATGTTAATTTAATGATATGTTAAATTAACTTGGTCACTAGAATTTCAATTCTGATGTTACGTTAATTATAAACACCCCTTACAAAGGAATACAAAGGAATACAAAGGATCACCTGAAGATCAGGGCCCCCAGCCTCAATTACCAAATGATATTTTCGTTAAAACTAACGAAAATATTACGACTTAACCTAACCAATCGTCAAGGGCGTACAATTGACCTAACCGGGCATTCAATTTAATTTATTAGTATTATATTTGGTACCGTAAAGCAAAAAACAAGAATAATTGGGGGCCCTGATCTTCTTCGGGTGATCCAATACAAAGGACACCAAACAGCAACAGACAGGGTGATCCCTAAAAGGATGTCTGTTTAAGAAGGAATGTTAAAAGATGTAAAAGAAAATGTAAAGACAAATGAATGTCTCAAAGCGAAGCAGAGATAAGAGGTTGAAAATGAAGGAAAGGTTAATGATAATGATGATAATAATGATAAGGCTTAATGGCAAGAGAAGAGCTCCGTAGATGATTCCTAAGACTAACGAAACGTATAATCCCATTAACTGACGTTTCATATAAAATTTTGTATTATTTATTTATTTCTTTAATGTAGAAAGGTGGGGCCAAGGGCGTGTTCCCGCAAAAATGACTCCCTTTATAAAAATAAGAGAGCTAAAACTCAATTATATCATCATTTGCATAAATAATTTGTATATTTTAAACGAATGAATACAATTTGATATCAACGAACCTTATAATGATCTTTTTACATGGTTTACAATACCATGCCTAAAGGATATATGCATGGTTTACAGTACCATGCATAAAGGATTGCATGAGATGAATCTCTCGGATCAATGAAAGAAAGCCACCCCCAGCCTTCTTTAGTTAGCTTTATATAAGGCTAACTAACGAAAATATCACGACCTAACCTAACCAATCGTTAGATCAACTGTACGCTCTTGACGATTGGTTAGGTTAGGTCGTTATATTTTCGTTAGTTAGCCTTAAAAAGCTAACTAAAGAAGGCTGGGGGTGGCTTTCTTTCATTGAACCAATCTCTCTTTATAGGACTCGCTGCCATTTCACCTCAATTTGACAAAAATGATGAATTCTTTGACGAATTAAATTTGGTCTTTGAAATTCACAAACAACGAAGTCGCCATCATTTGTTTGTGCTTTAAATCATTTGTGTGTATGTGTCGCCGTATGTGACTATGTTAATTAATTAAGTTAACTAATGTATTTTCTATACGTTTTCCTATATTTGACTGTATTACATACGCATTTTCTATATGCGTGTATGAAATTTTTATATTTAACTCCTACCCCGAAAATTCGAGAGGAATTCATATACACCCACATACAAACCACACCTAAGAACCCGTTTCCCATTCTCCATTAACAGACAGAGAGAGAGAGAGAGAGAGAGAGAGAGAGAGAGAGAGAGAGAGAGAGAGAGATTGAAAATTGGTCCATCCACTTTTAAAATGAATAAATACGAGTACAGGGTGAGTAAAAAGTCTGGAAACGTAGGAACTATGCTTTTCAATGCAAAAAAAAAAATATATATATATATATATATATTTTTTTTTTGCATTGAAAAATATAGTTTCTATGTTTCCAGACTTTTGTCTCACCCTGTATCATGAACCAACACTACAAAGATGCAAGTAAATTTGGAGTAATTTTCATTGTATTACAGAGTCACTGAAAGATATTATCACCAGTTAAAGGACGTTCCACACCCATCAAACTTTATGGGAAGGTTTTAGGTTCGAACACGATGTCTCTTATAATGATGTACTTTTTAACTGATCAAATTCGCAGCAGAGCGTACCAACGTTAGCAAAACGTTAGCAAAACTCGGAGCCTGGAAGAATCAAGCGAAGACAATTTGTACTTGACCCATTTTTTAGGCAATTGTAGTTTTAGGATATGTGTGTGTGTGTGTGTGTGTGTGTGTGTGTGTGTGTGTGTGTAACAAAAATTAGTGTAGAAGGTAGATTTGTTAGCGAAATGATCGCTGTTCAACGGGACTTCCGTTTAGCCCAGCACACTCAAAACTCTTTATTTCATTTAAACAAAAATGTTTGGGTTTTAGACAAATACAATTTGTGTTTAAAATTATCATTTTCATTGTGTTAAAATTAACAAAATAACTTATGTTTACTTTAACATTTATTTGGATTAGATTAAACATATGTAAGAGGATATTTAAAAGGCAACATCCGGACCTTATTTCCCCATCTCGTGAGGCTGAGTGTGCTCCCTAGGTTACCTGAGCTCCGAGCATTGACAGGGTAAGGGACCGGTTCAATCCAACCCGGTGCCAGCAGTTGGAAACGGAGAGTTCGAACTAATGGGAGCTTAGGAAGAGTATACTGTATTTACTCGGAACTAATCATTTTCAAATTTCCCACATAAAGTCGAAGTTAAGCGACAATGAGTCGGATAGTAGTTGGATGGGAGACCGTCCGCTGTATCCAGATTATGTAGCGACCCGGATCCCACGTAAAGCTGTAGGTCCCCTTCGTCATATGACCCTAGATGTTGCGAAGGAGGTTAAACAACCCAATCATTAATTAATCCCACATGAAGTCGAGCCCACTTCCGAGTAAATATAAATTTAACTGTGTTAAGTCTAAACCAAATTAATTATGAAGTAACATTATTTGAAGCCCTCCTAGGAAGAAGTGGCTAAGCGACAAAAGTAAAAAACGCCAGAAAACGTAGTTAAAGTTGTGCCATAACTTTGGAAAGTTCAAAAGTTATGGCATTTTCAAATTGATACAATTTTAACTACGTTTTATGGCGTTTTTTACTTTTGTTGCTTAGCCACTTCTTCCTAGGAGGGCCTCATTTATTTAGTTCACTTTTAACAAAACTCAACCTGATAATTTTGGACACAATACTTTGTTAGTCTAATGTCCAAACAAAGGTTTTGTTTAAATTAAACATGCTTTTTGGGGATACATTCAATTCTACATTAATTTTATGACGTCAACTTTTTCGACATTTTGTCTAAGTAAGAGTTTGCTCCGAAAAAAATAAAGGTACTCTTTAGAGCATGGGTTTTCAACCTTTCGTCTACCGCGTACCCCTTTTACATTGTCGGTGCTACCCACGTACCTCCTGAAAGGATGAATTCATAGAAAATACAAGAATGATATTCAGTTATGTGTATTAATGTTCGTAACTCTACAAATATAATAATAATGACATATGCTTACCCCTGGTAAATCCCAGGTGTACCCCAGGTTGAAAACCCCTGCTTTAGAGCATGTCACAAGTGTTCTCGTGGTAAATGAGAGATAATCGTCGGCAAATGGTCCTTCTAAAATGAACGAATGAATGTAGAGAGATTATTTAGAGCGTTATCACTCGGGGTATAAATAATTTTGGAGGGTATAATTTAGCAATTGTAAAATAAAAATTTAGCTCATAAAACGATAAGCGTAAAACTAATTTATAATAATAATAATAATAATAATAATAATAATGATAATAATAAATGGGGTTGAATGCACTTGTTTTTAGCAATTTCTCTACTTTTTATTTTTTTGCGATTTTCTACAAGTTTAACTAAAATATTTGCAGATTAATGTATTGTAAACAATAAAGATTTTACCACAATCTACAACCCAACTTAGAATAAAAAGGGGTTAATACACAATTCTCGAAAAAGAAAAAAAATAAGATTTGGGTATTATTTCGTTCGAGTATGGAGTGACGTAAAAGGAAATTGAAATCGGATTTCTAGCTTCTTCTTTTGGTTACCCATCCCTCGAGTTGTGAAATTACGAATATAATATTTGGGGAAACAACTCTGGTCTTTATTGGAAATAAATACTAGACGGAACTTACTGCATTCACGGTATGAAAATTTGAGTTTAAACAAATGTTGTCACTTTGAACTTACAGAGAACGTCATTCAGTCAATACATTTATGGAATTAAATTTGCTTAGCATAAATTTTACCAATGTAAATTCGTCCTAAAAGTTTATCAAACTCGATTAAAGACTTTTTATAATGAAATTCATACGAATTAACATGACATATCTTTTAATTCGATTTTCTCTCTTGTTTTTGAACGATTTAGGAGGAAAATTGAATCTATTTTGCCCCCAATGACGTAATTAAAGTAAATTTCGAAATTGCATTTTGGCAGTCTACACATAGAGTCGTATAAATACCACGACTGATTATTAAACGTATAATTCAATTTAGTAATGCAAATGTCATATCAGTTAAATTTACATGTTATATTAACAATTCGTTTACATTGATTATTTTTAATGAGTTGTAAACAAGAGAGAGAGAGAGATAGAGATAGAGAGAGAGAGAGAGAGAGAGAGAGAGAGAGAGAGAGAGAGAGAGAGAGAGAGAGAGAGAGAGAGAGATTAAATATATTATAAATACAATATGGAAAGGACGAAAAATAAGAGGGGGACAATTACATGATGAAGGAATTGAGGGGATATTAAAAAAAAAAAACTGAAAGATTATATCACGACTTTTCGCTCACAGGCTGAGCATGACTCTTGACTCGTTAAAAAAAATCGCTAACGATTTTAGTGTTTAATTTCCTCTCGTGAAAATGAAGACTACGTTTACCTTACATTTCGAGGACTGTGTGCGAGAACTGCTGAGAAAGTGGCACTGTTTGGTCGGCGTCTCGCGGGAGCTCAAAAATAATTGCGAAGGATTAACAAAAAAGAAATAGAGAGAGAGAGAGAGAAATAGAGAGAGAGAGAGAGAGAGAGAGAGAGAGGAGAGAGAGAGAGAGAGAAATTTTTATACAGACAAACTTTGATTTTTATTCTCCGAATCAAAGATTTTTTTCATATCAATTGCCTTAATCAGGAATTTCCTTTTGCAATGGCGGATGAAAGACTCAGTTACTTAGTCCCTTTTTGCTCAATAAAAATACAAATTGGCCCAATCATTGTATTGATTACATGGTGTTTGAAACGGGCGTATCCCACACCTGAAATAATTGGTCCCAAATTGGATTAAATCGCGCGAACGAAGTGGTCGCACGACGAGACGACTATATATACACGACGCAAGCGCGCGATAGTAGTACGATTGCTTTTGTTAAATCTACAACTTGGAAACCACTCCAAAAGGTCCTCGAACCAAGGACTCATTTTCGTTTTTTTTTTTTTTTTTTTAATGAAGATGAAATATCGATGTTTCGTTCTTGTTTTTTTTTTTTTTCAAATTGGCGTAAAACGGAATTGAAAACCGGGGTTTCGCGGCTAAACATGTTTTTAATTCGTAATAAACATGTTTTTAATTCGTAATAAACATGGTTTTAATTCGTAATAAACATGGTTTTAATTCGTAATAAACATGGGTTTAATTCGTAATAAACGTTTTTAATTCGTAATAAACATGTTTTTAATTCGTAATAAACATGTTTTACTTTGTAATAAACATGGTTTTAATTCGTAATAAACATGGTTTTAATTCGTAATAAACATGGTTTTAATTCGTAATAAACATGTTTTTAATTCGTAATAATATTGAAGGTTTTATATTTTGTTTACAAACTACGACCCTGTAATTTAATATAAAGATTTTTATCTTTTATTTAAAATTGCGAATTTAAATTAAATACAGGGTGATTCACTCGCTGGTTACCCCAGAAAGAGAGAGAGTATCGCTAATATATACGCTGGGGGGGCAACCAGCGAGTTTATCACCCTGTATAACCTTATAGGAATGTTTATCAATAATACCAGTATCTATCTTTTTTAATTAATTTATTTAATAATTATATATTTAGCCTTTCCTGTACGCATATATATATATATATATATTATATCGGTCACCCTTAATTAATACCACAAATGAACTCTAATGCCTCCTTCTGGAATCGAGAGAGAGAGAGAGAGAGAGAGAGAGAGAGAGAGAGAGAGGAATGGAGGGAGCCGAGGCGAGAGCGAGGCAGATTGATTCAAGCGAGCAAGTCCATCTGTGTATATATCCTATTCTCAGCTCGAGCACTGCCGCCCAAACAAATCTATTATCTGACTCAATTGAGAGACTCTATTGTTGGCCAGCATCCTATTAACTGTTCAAAACAAGGGAAATTACCCGTTATGATTGTTAACCAAACGAGATGGTTACTTCGCCTCACAGATGTTGTTTCAAAAACGCAATTGGAATCCACCGCGACACGAATGCAAATACTTCTCGATTCGTTAATTGACAACTTGGTGACGACTTGTGATGGTCATAACTTATATATATATATATATATATATATATATATATTTTAAAGTGATAATACAATTTACGGTGCATAATTTCCAATGTCATTATTTTATGTTACAATTTCTTTGTCCTGCCGTAAATTTATGGCAGGACAAACTCGGCAGGGCAAACTCGGCTAAACTATGCTTTGAGTAAATGGACTCGAAACTTTTGCAAATTAGGAATCACTACAACTTTGCCAAAAATTTGGTACATTTTGATGGGGTTTGTATCATTTTGACCGGAAATGGGGGTAAATTATTGTAATGTTAATGAAACCTAGACTGCGCTCCGCAAGGGATGCTGAGATGCTCATTGGTTTAGCTGCCAACCGAGTTCGTCACTAGTATTCGCGGACTTCTCCCACAATCTGCCCTGAGCGCATGGTAGTTTTTTCCTTTAAAAGAACTGAATTTTACGAGAACAAATGACGAACTTGCATCGTGCGCATATCCTTTAAAAGAGTATACCCTCGAGAATATGATGATATAGAAAACGGATTTTCGAACCCATGTCGAATTTATCACTGTTATTCGTAACATCTTAATTTATCGGAGATTTTTCTCCTGGATTTATTGTTCAAAATCAATGTTACGTGAAATCATAATCACTTTTTCCTTGATTGTTCAAAGTTACGTAAACACGAATGATAATCCCGCAACGATGTCATTTCTATCATTCAGTGTGAGACTTCACTCAGAAAGTCTTCATACTGCGATCATGTCGGTATTTATTGTAGGGTAAAGGTACTGTACACTAGCGGCGTTAGGGCCCTACAACCCCTGGAACCCCTACAACCCTTGCAATGATTTTTCCGGACTTGCCGAGAAAGGAAATATCGAGGAAAAAATACTATGTCACATGATAATTAAAAAAAAAAATTGGACAAACTTATTACAAGCTTATTTGTATAAGCCAAGTGGCGTATTCCTTTTCCCGCCCAGTTTTGAATACCCAGCTGATGTATGATTGCACCATACATGTCACTGCGTGTCACTCCAAACGCACGCGCCTGGCGGGAAAGCCGCGTCCACCCTCAGTTACCCACAGACCACCATGGGAAAGAAGATTCACTGGAGGAAGATTCAGATTTAGCGTTGTGTTTGCAGAGCTTTTTGTGAAATGTGAACCCAGAAGTTACAGTACGTAAGAACACAGTTTCTCGAAGTTAATGCTTCCTCTTCATACTGTTTCTCTTTTCGGGTTCAGATTGAGTGGTCCCCTCAGGGTACTGTGGTGTAATTTCAGTTGAAGCTATATAAAGAGCCAAAACAAACTATCTATTTGCATTTGTGAATTTGTGTTGGGAGGGGTGGGGGGAGTGTTTACCGTAACTCTAATCACAAAAAAATTTAATTAACGCTATGACAGGGAGCCCCCTATGACGTTTTGCAGGCCCCCCCCCCCAAATGACTATAATTTAACCAAATTTCAGTTAATATAACGCACGTGAATTTATGTTTTAATAATTTTAAGTTAATTGTCAATTCGTCAAAGAGGTTTGAAAGACTGCGATAATGTGAGATAACGTGAGATAATGTGAAATTCTTCTTACCTATGTAGTATAAATACCTCAATAAGATAGCCTATTATTTTTGTAATATGCAACGAACGGCTAAATTTGGGGTAGGTGTCGCTTACGAGGTTTCAGAATCTGGATATTTTCCTTTATAGCACCCCCATTGTTTTATTGTTCTTTCGCCCTTGACGATTAGTTAGGTTAAGTCGTGATATTTTCGTTAGTTTTAACGAAATATCACGACTTAACCAAATCAATTGTTAATGGAGGTGCTGTAAAGGAAAAGATCCCAGAATCTCACCAGTGATTTTTTTATTTTTTATTTATCCACTGAATAGCGGCCATCTTCAAATGAATTGTATTTTACTTTGGAATGAAGTTTCCTCGCTAACGAAACTGTAACGTTGATTTATAACTATATAAACTATTAAACTATTCATATCAAATGATACATACAGTAATTTTTAAGAATTTATATTACAGTTCATAATTTTGTGATTTGTTTTACATTTAGTTGTATCGTATTTAATTGGTTTTACATTTTAGCATTATTGTCATTAGCTTTATGCACACATACTACACTCTGAAAGAGTTTCGTTGTTTTGTTAGATGTTTCATTGGTCCAAGTTTGTGGCGTTTCATTTATCTAATATGTTAGATATTTGAAACATTTAGATACTTAGATATTTGAAAAACTTAGATACTTGAAACACTTAGATACTTACTGTAGATACTTGGATATTTGAAACACTCAGATACTTACTGTAGATACTTAGATATTTGAAACATTAGATACTTGAAATATTAAAAATATTCCTAGTTCTTAGATGTCTGAAGTTACTATCTGAAACATTTAATGAATCCTATCATAAACGCTTAATAAAACATCTATTGGAACATTTAATGAGATTCCTGAATGAATATGCAAATCTAGTAATGTGTATAAAGAGGAAATTTAAATAATATTAAGTAAAAATTATGTTAGCCTTTCTAAAACAACCATAAGGCCTAATCAATTAATTAGTCTACACTTTTGAATTCAAACCAATTGAGCTACCGTGAAATTAAAATAATAGAATAGCCCTAGCCTAAGCCTAACTGAGGTCCTGTAGGTAGGAGTAATTTAACTTAACCTTAAGCCAATATAGTCTAGACTTAGGCCACACTTCAACTCGATTTCTCAGAAAAGGGGATAAGCCTGCATGTAATACGATAATACGATGCAGACCTGTGACTCCTTAATTAGAATTAACCTCTACTTACTTCTCATTAGATTGTCACAATTCAAAAGCAGACACACGGCACTCACTGCAAATGTTCTATAGTACTATGCACACGCGTACACGGGAATAATCAAATTGAACTTGAGTTTCATACAGTTGCTCGAAAAACTTAAGTGCTGGAAGTTAAATGAATGATTTATCAAGTGACAATTTCAAAGTTGTCACCATTGTTTAAAATATCAAATAGTTATTTGATATTTAGAGTCATCATTTCAAAGATATAACCAAATATCAAATTCCCTTTGGAGCGTATTCAGCTTATAGATGAGAAATGTGTACTGGGAAAGTCTACTTGTGTACATTTTTATACTATGTACACTTGCGGAGGAAAGTTCTTCAGCGTCCTTATATGGTTATGTATGGATATGTATAGATATATATATGCTGAAAGATCATTGGTGATGTTTTGGATGCTGAATGAGAGGAGATTTAAAGGCATTGTATGAAAATAATACGCTTTTTCACATCCATTTTTATGTATTATATGTGAAATAATAAATACAGGGTGGCGCAAAAGTCAGGAACCATAGGCACATTTTATTAAATTATAGTAAATGTTTGAAGTGGTGGCCTTCCACTTGGAGACACTTTCTGACGCGTTGAATGCATGGTGTTTGAACAATCCTTAACACATTGGTACTGATTTTGGCACACTCAGATGTGATTTTATCCTTTAGAGAACGTATGGTTCTGGGTCGATCAGCATAGACTACCGACTTGAGATGGCCCCTCAAGAAAAAGTCAAGAGGCGTGAGGTCTGGAGATCTAGATGGCTATTCGACGGGCCCTCGCCGTCCGATCCACTTGCTTGGGAATGTTTCATCTAAAGAGCTCCGGAAGATGGTTGCGAAATGTGGTGGTGCACTATCCCGCTGAAACCACATCTCCGCCCGTTCTGCCACTGGAATGTCGTCCAGTATGAGCATTAGAAATGTTTACAGCATATGCAGATATGTTTCACCTGTTACAATGCCGTCGAAAAAGTACGGACCAATTAACTGATTCCCCCAGAGCGCAGCCCACACCATAATTCGGGGATCGAATTGCACATGTCCTTCCTCCATCCAGTAGGGGTTCTCATTGGCCAAATAGCGTGCATTATGCCTATTGACACGATCGCTAAGGTGAAATATCGCTCCGTCGCTGAACATGATCCTTCGTTGAAGCTGTCGATGTTGTAGAAACCACTGGCAGAACTCTACACGACGGTCTGTGTCGTCATCGTGCATTTCTTGAACGAGTTGGACTTTGTAGGGGTGGAAACGATTTGTTGTAAGAATTCGTTGAATGGATCTTCTGGAGACACCCGTTTCCTGGGATAACTTTCTTAAGGACTGCTGCATCGGTTGAACTTTTTGGCCGGCCACTACGCGGCCGATCATGAACACTTCCCGTTTCTTTGAAGCGAGTGAACAGTTTTCCAACTGATGCCTGAACAACTGGCGGCCTCTCAGGGTGTTTGTCAATAAAAGCAGTAGCAACTGATCGGTGTGTGTTACCACGCCTTGCACACATTAAAGCTATCTCCACCCGTTCATCTATTGTCAATTTCTGTGCCATAGGTTCAACACCAAATCTGATAAGACCAAAACACATATTACAAAAATTATTAAAATATCCCTATGGTTCCTGACTTTTGCGCGACCCTATATATAAATAGTAGTATTCTCGTATCAATTTTAATGAGTACAGAAAATGTATATTTGAATATACTATATAAGGCATTCCTAGGAAGAAGTGGCTAAACGACAAAAGTAAAAAAAAAACGCCAGAAAACGCATTTAAACGTTATATCAATTTGAAAGTTGTCATAACTTTTGAACTTTTGAAGTTATTTCGTCAAAATATCCTCAGAAGTTCAAATGTTATGACAACTTTCAAATTGGTACGACATTCAACTGAGTTTTCTGGTGTTTTTTTTACCGTTGTCGTTTATCCACTTCTTCCTTTGACCTCATACGTCGACTACGACATTGACTTTTGGAGACGTGTTATTTTCCCACATGAGAAGACTTTTTCATTTTGACAATTCATGGAAGACTTCACTACTGACGAAGGAATGACACTCGATATTTAAAAGGGAACATCTTTGAAGAGGCTCAAATAGTCATGTGACGTTCAGTGTTTGTGGTTGGATTAATTTTCACACAATTAGCGAAGCCACTCGCATCCACTTCCATCGTTGGAGTAATATATTGAAACGCTTTGAAAAATTTGTTTCTGTCGTCAATAGTTATTGATGTTCATTTTATATATATATATATATATATATTATATATATATATAATATAATATATATATATCTTGGTTAATCTGGTTTTGCTTCGAACGACGACCCACCACGAGTGGTCAGAAATTATGAAGTCCTTGCCAGGACTCGATCTTACGACCTCCTAATCAGCAGCCCAGCGTCTTAATAATAATTACTAGGCCACCAAGGGTACCCATTTATCCACCAACCTATTTTTTTATGGAAAGATGAACAGCTGGGTAAGCTGCGCGTCGTCTGCTTCATATATATATATACAGGGGTTAGACAAAATAATATGAACACCTTGATAAATGGTGGTTTTTATTCTTAATATGGAGTTGGTCCTCCTTTAGCGGCAATAACAGCTGCAATGCGTCGGGGAATTGATTCATACAGCTTTTGGACAGTGTCTAGAGGAATCCTGAGCCATTCTTCGAGCAAACCCTGCTCCAGTTCCTCCAAAGACGCCGGCGGTGGGAATCGGCTTCTGACCTGCTGCTCCAACTGACCAGAGCCGGATTTAGACGTGTGGATGCCCTGGGCAGCCTCCATGTGGAGGCCCCCCTACCTTAGGGAAGACATAATTGAAGTCATCCATAAGATTCATAATATAATTAACATACATACACTTTCAAAACATCGTGCACTCTTGTGTCTGTCCATTCCACTCATTTCTGCAAAAAATGAAAGCCTCGGGTTACTCGGGTATTCCATTATAGTGAGAGTAGGCCTAAAAGAGTAATAAAACAAAATAATAATCAGTACACAACAAATAGTAATTGGTAAAAGTTTATGTACTACAGTGGTATTGGATGCGCGTGTTTTTTTGTTGATCATCTATCGGGTTTTTCTAGTTTCGGGTTTTTTCTATTTTGATAATGGCTTGTCAATATGTAGAGGCCCCAAGATGTGGAGGCCCGTGGGCAGCTGCCCACTTTGCCCACTCCTAAATCCGGCCCTGCAACTGACACCACAGATGCTCGATAATGTTAAGATCCGGGATTGTGGAGGCCAATCCAAGCGTTCTACTTCACTAACATGCTCTTCAAACCAGTTTTTAACGACCCCAGCGGTGTGGATTGGTGCATTATCATCCTGGAAGACGGCGCCGCCATTGGGAAACAGCGTTCGGACCATGGGATGGACCTGGTCAGCCAATATTGACAGATAGACCTGGGCGTTAACCCTACCATGCAGTACTACAGCTGGGCCAAGAGTATTCCACGATATTGCTGCCCAAACCATCACAGATCCGCCTCCATGTTTAACGGTTGGGGTCATGCAGTCGGGGTCATAAGCATCTTTAGGCTGTCTCCAGACGTAAACTCGACCGGAACATGGAAATAGCGTAAAGGAGGATTCGTCGGAGTAGACTACATTCTTCCACCGGTCCATTGACCAATTCTTATGGTCATTAGTACTTACTACTTAGTTACTAAGTACTCATTACACCATTTTCTGCGCCGCTCAATGTTGATGTGCGAAAGGAAGGGTTTGGCAATTGCAGCCCTCCCATGGTATCCAGCTCCATGGAGCTCGCGACGTACAGTTCTGGTCGATACCGGGCTCTGCAGTCACTTTTGGAGCTGTGGTCTTATGGTTCTTTGTCACAATGCGCTTTAGCACCCGGCGGTCTCGATCACACAGCTTCTTCTTGCGCCCACTATTGCATTTGTCGGTGCTTGTCTTTCCATGGTTTTGGTATGCAGACATGACCATAGAGACAGTTCCTCTGGATACATTGAACATCTGAGCGGTTTTCGTCACCGATGCACCAGCCATCCGCGCTCCGACAATTTGCCCTCTTTGGAAGTCTGACAGGTCTTTCATAACTGCTAATTCATAATTCACTCAGATCTGTAAAAACAACGTGAGGGTTATAACATGACGTATACACTCTCTGTTACGCATTTAAATAGGTTTGCCAGTCATTTGACCGTTTACTTTGTGTCTGAGCAGTCCGTAAAGATAACCAGTGAAATCGGCGGGTGTTCATATTATTTTGTCTAACCCCTGTGTATATATATATAGTTAATATTAAGTTTCAGGGAGACCAGATTACACTAGGTTAGGTAGTAGTTTTAGACTGATTTGCTATTTCACCAATTTCGGCGAATCACGAACTTTATACCAAAATTCGACTTTGTCAATATTATATTATATATATATATATATATATATACAGGGTGTCCCACAAGTCCGGCATCATAGGAAAAATAATAATAACAGGCAAAACAAAAGCTTTTATTTACAGAACGTGCTCAATATGTCCACCATTGTTTTCAATACACAAATTCAGACGTGATACCCAGTCAGCAAGCACACGGTGAATGATGTCAAGAGTAATGGTGTTACATGCCCCAATAATGCGCTGCCGCAAATGTTCAACACTCCTAATTTTCTCTGCGTATACCAGCGCTTTCAAGTGACCCCAGAGATAAAAATCTAGTGGCGTGAGATCCGGGCTTCTAGCTGGCCATTCCACAGGCCCTCGACGTCCTATCCAATGACCAGGGAATTGTTGGTACAGGTATTCCCTTACTTGGGTGCTGTAATGCGCAGGAGCGCCGTCTTGCTGGAACCATGTTGGGAAATTTCCTTCTTCGTTCAAGACACTGGGAAATGCTTCTTCCTTGAGCATACGTAGGTAGGTGCCTCCAGTGACATGTTCATCAAAAAAGAGGGGGCCTATGATGCGATCCTTCCAAATGCCACACCATACCATCACCCGAGATGCACCTTGTTCCTTTGAAGAGGTATACCAGTGAGGGTTGTTTTGAGACCAGTAGCGGGTGTTCTGTCGATTTACCTCACCATTTCCATAAAAAACAGCCTCGTCACTGAACAGAATGGTGGACGGGAAATTGGCATCCCGAGCATATGAATTATGGTTTGTAGAAATAGAAAAATATGAATTTCTCCTATGATGCCGGACTTATGGGACACCCTGTATATATATATATATATTATATATATATCGTAAAGAACGACGCTTGTATAGGAGATATTCCGCGCAAGACGAGAAAGAGAAAACAACAAATGAAAAAATGAAGTACCACCTGGGAATCGAACCCGGGATCTTCCGATTGCCGGTCAGACGCGATACCACTACACCATGGTCTTCACTCTTCCAAATGCCGTAATTCCTCTACATACTCGCAGAAACCAATGCCCCAAGGGGGCACCTCCCGCATGCCGTAACATTATATACATTCAACTGCAAAGAACACGCAGTATAAATAACGTAAAGAACGACGCTTGTATAGGAGATATTCCGCGCAAGACGAGAAAGAGAAAACAACAAATGAAAAAATGAAGTACCACCTGGGAATCGAACCCGGGATCTTCCGATTGCCGGTCAGACGCGATACCACTACACCATGGTCTTCACTCTTCCAAATGCCGTAATTCCTCTACATACTCGCAGAAACCAATGCCCCAAGGGGCACCTCCCGCATGCCGTAACATTATATACATTCAACTGCAAAGAACACGCAGTATAAATAACGTAAAGAACGACGCTTGTATAGGAGATATTCCGCGCAAGACGAGAAAGAGAAAACAACAAATGAAAAATGAAGTACCACCTGGGAATCGAACCCGGGATCTTCCGATTGCCGGTCAGACGCGATACCACTACACCATGGTCTTCACTCTTCCAAATGTCGTAATTCCTCTACATACTCGCAGAAACCAATGCCCCAAGGGGGCACCTCCCGCATGCCGTAACATTATATACATTCAACTGCAAAGAACACGCAGTATAAATAACGTAAAGAACGACGCTTGTATAGGAGATATTCCGCGCAAGACGAGAAAGAGAAAACAACAAATGAAAAAATGAAGTACCAGGTGGTACTTCATTTTTTCATTTGTTGTTTTCTCTTTCTCGTCTTGCGCGGAATATCTCCTATACAAGCGTCGTTCTTTACGTTATTTATACTGCGTGTTCTTTGCAGTTGAATGTATATATATATATATATATATATATATATATATATATACATATGGGATGAATTTCACAATTAAACACGTGAAATGAATGAATGATGCAAACCCACAAGGAAAAAGAAAAATGATTCCAAGGACTTTCGTATATTCAGAAGTACACCTCGTCAGGGAATGAAGGGAGAAGGCATCATGTGTATATATATATATATATAATATATATATATATATATATATATAAAATACGTAAATATGTTGGGATTAATGAAAAGAAACATTTTACTCAGTTCAAATCTTCCACAAATTCGTATTCAAAATTTTACCAGTGAGCTTTCGACATATACTTACATCTCAACCCTATAAGGACGCCGAAGGACTTTCCTCCACAACTGTACATCTATGTTTATATGTATACATGTATACATGTGTACGAAGTGTTCGTACGTAATTTTAATCTGTTTCCTAATAAACGAAATTTCAATTTCGGAGTTATAGAGATGATATTTTTGCAAACTTGGTATCGATCGAGGTTTGTTTTATTTACGAGTATTTATTTATTTATTTTTTGTTATTTTTAATAGTTCCTGTAAGTGTGAAGTCATTTCCTTTCATTTCCTGAATGAATGACGTCATTTCTCTAAAACCCTACTTTATTTGACATCTTCTAAAGTATTTTACGTTCAATGCGCATAGTCCGACCGATTTTGTAAATATGAATTTCCCTCAGAGAGATTTCAATTGCTTATCCCTCAATGATATCCAAGCAAAGCCTGACGAAGGCTTTTTATCTTTTTAGAACCCCCCCCCCCCCCCAAAAAAAAAGAAGCCTTGCGGAACACCATGATGACCTGGAAAATAGCTTAACTTTGATTAAAAGAGTTTTACGTAATTATACTGACGGAAATGTATACGACCCATCCAAACAACATTTTCGCATAGGACACTATGCCTCCTTTGAGATTTTTCGTACAGTAGAGGCAGAGGGGATAAAATATACTGTAAAATGCACAAATATTGACCCACTTGTATCATGGGTGCTTATATTGAAACACGCACTGTAAATCTTGCTTTGGACACAAACATATTCACTATATTGGCTACATACACTATAGTTTTATAGTTACACGTATAGTAGCAGTGTAAAAAAGTACATGGGCACATTGCAGACATCAGACATCAGACATCATTTTCAATGAAAGAAATTAATGATGTGACCACTGACCAGACGCTTTAACCCTTTAGTGTCCAGTGTCACTTTACTGATTTTGTTCTGGCTAACGGCAGACAATTTTACTCACCCCTATACTGACCAGACAAATCATCTCTTACGAGTATTTGTGAACAGGTCACATAAACAGAATAAACGATACAGGGATACTTCTAGTGGACATAACTGAGCATCTCCCAAACTATATGGGAAGGCTATGGTAGGCTTTTAATCATATCCCATTATATAAAGAAACAATAGGCCCATCGTTAGAATTAAGCAACCATTTGCTGACCTTTGGTTTAAAATTTAAGAGCATCCGTCAAACACATGACCCTGAAGATGCGTACACTCATTATCAAAACAAAATTAACTCATTAATGCTCAAAGCTAAAGCTAGTTACGACTGTACATATGTAAAATTTCCACCGAAATGGAAGCATATTTGGCTCCCGATGTCCCACTCACACCAAGATTCTTTGATCTTATAGGGCTACTCTTATCTCTCTCTCTCTCTCTCTCTCTTCTTCTTCTTCTCAGCTGCATTGACATATGATGTAGTACTAGCCATTAAACAGCTACAAAAAAGTGTATGCTACAGCCTAGATGCAATCCCAAGTGCTGTAGTATTTACGAGGAATAAGCGAATTTAATTGAACATTACCTCCCAAAGGTTATTAATTTCCCCGACCAGGTTAGTAGTACCTTGGCCACACTACCTTAAAAAGGCAGCCCCCATCTCCATCCTTCCACCCAATCAGTAAACTAAATTGAAAGGGAAATCAGTACACAAACAATATTTTGTTTTTCTTCAAAACCATAAGACCAATGACGCAAAACCCGTCATATTAGAAGTTATAGCAATTTTAATGGCATATCTTTAATAATCATACTACTACACTTGAATGACACAATGCCTAACGACGTACTTTTGAAAAGCTAGAACATTATGGCCTTAAGATGGTTCCATTTGTACTCGAGTGACAGAACCCAGTTTCTAAAGCGTGGTTCCCAACACTTCCGAGACGAGATCCAGATCTTTCTTTTACATAAAGAACATCCATCAATCACTGATTAACTCCTTCTATTATCCGGTAGCAGATGACATAAAAATCATTAGATCAGGTACGCTGCAAACAGGACCGTTCCTAAAGCCTTCAAGTATAAATTCAGAACCTATAAAACATGTTCCTCAGGGACAACCTCAATCAAAAAACACGTTCTGAAAAGTTTTCAAAATAAAGCAAAAGATCAGTTCGTCAAATCATATGCAATCTATAATCTTCCTTTTTCCTCAACTTATTTCTATCCCTACCTTCATCCTTTGGTCCCTCCCCTCTACGCACTAATTCCTTTGTCGAGTTAAAGGTATTCAATACTATACATAAACTACAGGGTGTTCAAAAAGAAACGCAACCCATTGGAGAATGCATATATCATTGTAACCTAATAATTTTCCTCCTGTTTCGAGTTGCGTTTCTTTTTCAACACCCTGTATATACTTATGACAATGTATGTTTGTATAAGCCAAGTTTAGAATATATTAATGCCTATAAATTCCATCTATAAACCCTGGTTCTTACGTCATTGCATGTACTATCTTATGTCATCTACATTAACTCTACATTACCCAAATATTACCTTAATTTTTGAACTGTTTAACACTTCTGCTTTATACAGGGTGAGCGAAAAGTCCCTATGCACCTGTCCACTTCCAATACAGTGCAGGTACAGGTTCACTACACTTCTTGCAGGTGCACAGGGACTTTTCGCTCACCCTGTATATTTCTATATCGTGTACATGTATTCTCTACTAATTCAATTTAGAAGCAAATAGTCTCAGAGCCGTATACTGAAATGTTACGCCTTTCATCCGTAGAATTTATGTGATTTTTTTTTTCCCCTTTAAAAAGTATGCAGTATATGGGCTATGGACCCACCGTGTATGTATGGACCGGGCTATTTGGACCCACCGCGTAATCTTTGTTTTGATTTTTTATTAATAAAGGTTTTTAGGTCTTAGTTAAAACATTCTATATAATTGTATGTTCTTTTAATTTCTTGTTCCGTCAGTTCCGATTGCTTTACTGTAAGACCTTCAATGAATTGCTTACTCATAAATGATTCTTTGCCTCTCCTCGCACAGCCTTGTTTCCTCCGTGCTTTCGTTCACTTGAGAATGCAGGCAGCATAATCCAATCTCGCAGAGGTAACTAAGACGTTATTTGCCTTACTTATGCCGCGAAATTCGCCGTTATGGACGGTCTCTGTAAGCGCTCTGCCGAATTTCACTTACAGTGTCGCTGAGCAGTTGTGGACTCGGACTTAACGATTGTTTAGTGGGTGCAAATTGAGGATGAAGTTATCATTTTATTTGTAATGCAAACTTCGTACTTAGACGGGCGTCTATACTGTACTTATTCCAGGCAACGCTCCTCAACCTATTACATCCCAAGCAATATGGAGTTAAATATTAATTTTATACTAAAAAAGCTCCTTTCTGATATTAATAACGTTTATTGTAAATAGTAAATCATTTTTGTATTCGACATATCTTTACACGGATACCAAAATGGGCCACGTTTCGGCTCGTTTGAGTTTCAGTGAATCGGTCATAAGGGTCATTAGTTATATTTGTACACGATTTGCAGTTATGTTAATTCATGGTTTTTTTTTAATCGTATCAACCCCCCCCCCCCTCCCGGCCAAAAAAAGCGTAAAATATTTAACAATTCAAATCACGTGACCTGAATGAGTCAATCGTGCGTACAGGGTGGGGCAAAAGTTTGCTGCCCGGACGCGTTCTAAACTATTTTTTTTCGGGGCAACAGACTTTTGGCCCACCCTGTATTTCATATTAAAAATATTAATTTTCTGAAATTCTAAGCAAAATAGTTTAAGACTATTATTATCGTTATTACTATTATTATTATTACTGGTGTTGCAAGATTCTTGACCACTACGAACGCCAGAGAGATACAGTAACCCCCCACCCTCGATTTACGCGCTCCCCATTTGCGCGGTTTCGGATTAACGCGGTCCCAAAAATAGTAATTTTATTTTTAATAAATAAACGCAACAATTGCGTTACGTTTATTTATAAAAAAATAATTGAATATTTTTGGGACCGCGTTAATCCGAAACCGCGCAAAATGGGGAGCGCGTAAATCGGGGGTGGTTACTGTAATTTTGCAATGCTATTGAATTATGCAATAATTATATTAACTACGTCAAAATAATAGGTAATAATCTTTTGACTTAAGAAAACTCGACAAACGACGACATTTGAGTCGCGTTTGAGTAAGAAATCTTAAACAGTCGTCAATTATCGTCTTATCCCGTTTAGTTACTTCTCGTCAACACCGTCTTTTCGTTCATATTTGTCGTAAAAAGGTGAAAGGAGTTTTGTTGTTACGAAAAATATGATATATTTTTTTTTAATACAACACCACCACCACCACCAACAACAACACCAACAACCCACCACTCAAATAAAGTTATATATTTTTAATCCTATTGGCGTCTCTCGAGTTTATGTGACGCAGAAACACAAAACGTAATTATTTGTTTGTAGACTTTTACGTCTTATCTAAAAAGAGAAATGTACTGAGCGACGCCATTTCA
This sequence comes from Bathynomus jamesi, assembly GCA_023014485.1. Lineage (NCBI taxonomy): Eukaryota > Metazoa > Arthropoda > Malacostraca > Isopoda > Cirolanidae > Bathynomus > Bathynomus jamesi. The sequence continues at coordinate 28,338 of JAJOZX010002383.1, forward strand.
AGTACAGTATTAATAAGTGGGTTAAATAAACCCTTCCTATACAAATCTGAAGTTGAATGAAAACGGTAACTGAGGTGGGATATAAAAGACTTAAAAATTTGAAGTAATACCTATATATATATATATATATATATACAGAGAGAGAGAGAGGGAGAGAGTTACAAGGAAAAGAAGTACCTCAAAAGGCCTTGCGGCCCATACCGAGGAGGTACCAATGGCAACGGGTGCCAGGAAAAATTTTCTACACCCTCAAATAGTGTACAAGATTCGGTCTAACCTTTTCTTGAAGTGATCCACAGAGGAACTGTTCACAACTTCTGAAGGTAACCTGTTCCACGTGTCACAGATCTTATACGTAAAGTAATTCCCACACACACTAGTCCTAAACCGTTTCAAATCCAACTTCCAACCATTGTTGCGAGTTGGGTTATCATTTAAACTAAACATGCTTCTAAAATCGACATTGTTGAACCCGCGTAAGAACTTGAAAACCTCGATGAGTTGACCGCGCAGCCTCCGAGTTTCAAGCGAAAACAAGTTCAGGACGCGTAAGCGTCGATTGTAGCCCATATGCATAACGGAAGGGATTAACTTTGTGGCCCTCGCCTGCATTCGCTCCAGCCTCTCAATATCTTTCCTGAAGGTGGGCGACCAGAACTGCACAGCGTACTCCAGGTGCGGCCAAACCAGGGAATTGTACAGAGAGAGCACAATCTCCTTGTTCCGAAACTGAAATTGCCTCCTGATATAACCCAACAGCTCCTGGGCTTTTTTTCCACATCTACGCACTGTTTCATAAACTTAAGGTCGCTGCTAATTAGCACACCCAAGTCCTTTTCCAAATCAGTCGCCTCGATATTACTCCCCAACATCGAGTAGTCCGACTTGGGATTGGCGTAGCTAATGTGCATTACCTTGCATTTACCCAAGTTAAACGGCATTTGCCATTTTTCGGACCACTCTCCTATCCTACTTAGGTCCGCACGCAGTTGCTCGATCGCTTCGGGCGTCCCGACATTGGCCCCAAGCTTGGTGTCATCAGCGAATTTGGCGATCCGACTGACGATGCCACCGTCGATATCATTTATGTAAATGATAAACAACAGTGGCCCCAAAACGGAACCCTGAGGAACCCTACTAGTGACCGAAGCCCAACCCGAACTAACCCCTTTAATTACAACCCTCTGCCACATATTCTACAGCCAGTTTTCAATCCACCTACCTACTTCACCACCGATACCCAGCGCGCGCACTTTAAGTATTAGCCGGCGGTGAGGTACCTTATCAAAGAAGGCTTTCTGAAAGTCGAGAGAGAGAGAGAGAGAGAGAGTTTGATGTTTTAAAATTGCAATGTTGTCTTGTATTCAGTGGACTGTACTAATACGTACCCAAATCAATGTAATATGCTTTAAGTTTCCAAACGCACGTGACAGCTACATTTATTTCATACTAGGCTGAAAAATGCATAAACTGCATAAAGTCAAATATTTTTTGTGTGCATAATAATAATGATAATAAACCTTAAAAAGAACAGGACAAGATCAACACACCAAAAAAAAAATTTGGCTGTTAAAAATAATATATATATTTAGCGGCATATTTAATCGAGGTGGGTGGCGCCATCTATTGGAAGAAATGTCATTTAAATATCACTTCAGTTTATTTTCATTAACCGAGTGTAATTACATGCATATCAATTTTATGTTAATTAGGAACACCATACTAATAATGCAACTTAAGTTTTAAGATTAAATACATTGTAAATAAATTTATCATACCTCTGTGAGATTTGAGCCAATGTCATTGAAAATTCGAATTTCGCGAGCTGTCACGTTACCCACTCGGCCATGAGGGGGTTAAGGAAAATTCTATATACTAGCAAAAATATCCCGTCCGTGATATATTTCATAATTCCGCGGAAGGCTGTTATTACCCTTCGGGCAATATACAGGGTGTACACAAATTATCCTTATAACTTCTCTCTCAAATAAAAATATTAGGAAACCAAGTACACATACCGTTTTTGCGCCATTTGTGAGAGAAAGTAATAAAGTTTCACATAACCTCAAACACATTTAAGTTCTTCGCGTTTCAGCATATAATTTTCTTCGAGGGGGGGGGGAGAGATAAATTAGGATACATTTTAAAGGGGGGGGACAACCGATCTGAAAAAAGTTCCTAAAAACACTCCAGGGATCCCAAGAGGTGTTGCTACCAAGTTTCATGAAAATCGGTTCAGCCTATTGAAATACCATATTGAAATACCCACTAATAGACCCGTTTAAAATAGAATGAATACCAAACTTGAAATTTTAAGTCATCAGGGATATAATATCCCCTTTAATTTCTTTTATTTGAATAACTGAAATTTAATTTAATACAAAATAATTCAATTAAAGAAATTACCGGAGATTTATTAAAATACACTTAAAAATCCAATATTCATTCGATATTCATCGCCGGTAATCGCATTTTCTGTAGAATTTAACGTATTTAACCTTATTTATAAAAGATGATCTACAGTATGTCTGTCGTCCAGTTTTTAGATTTAGCAAAACGAAACTGTTTAATTTCTTATGTTAACTTATTGCGATATCAACCGTGTTAATTATGCTAACGCAATTATTATTAATTATTAACAACAATTTTTTAATTAGAAATACACCGCAAATGAAAATTAAAAATTCACCATGGCTTCCATCACGTTTTATTTGCAGGGTCGAGTATGTTTTGCTATCACTGTCCGCCTTCTCTCCACCCTGGAACCACTCCAAGACTGCCAACTCTGGAATTTCCGTACTCCTCAGCGCATCCCTGTAAGTTTTCACTGATTCAGTCACTTCTCCTGTATATATAGTCTTAGCCGGTAAATACTAAAAAATATATTAAAAATTAAAAAAAAGTTAATTTTGTCCTCATAGGTATATAGGTACTGAAATTCACTCAGACACTTTTCTGTAAGCTAAAATGAAGAGTCAGTTAATAAAAACAAATGAATGTAGTTTTTGCTGTGGTAGCATCAGATTTAGTATGAAAATATCAGATATATATATATATATATATATATATATATATATATATATATATATAGTGTATAGTTCCGCAGGAGTCAAATGACCACCTTATTAATAGTGGAGCAGACAACGGAAAGATTGGTCTGTTATCTGAATTCCAAGAAATATGTATCCATCTTTAAGAGTCATTTTCTACTACTAGCCCGTCAAAGAAAATTCCATTTTAAAGACCATGTGTTCCATGAAGACTCAGCAACCCCTTCCATTTCACAGAGTACTCAGCGGAAGAGTTAATTAAGCGCTTCCTTAGGTTCCAAGAAGCTGCAGTAAGAACCCTATTATGTCTGAGAGCATCTTGATCGCCAGTTGTGGAAACAAGGTCTCTGCAGGTTCTCTGCAAGGTCTCTGCAAGGTCTCTTCCGAAATTTAATGGAAGAGTTCCATTAAATCTAAAGGAAATGATAAATGGACTTCGACAGAACCTGAATCACAGGGTCATTCAAAAATGTGTCTAACAGCCCTTTCACTACGAAGCACAGACAAAAGACTACAAAATGCTGATTGCACGTGTTTGCTTATTATGTATCTCCTCAACTAAATATATATATATATATATATATATATATGCAAATTAGCCCCCACCCCGAAAGGTTTCAAATCCAGGCCCTCTAACTCAGAGACGTTGGCGTTGACCATTAGGTAAAGATGCGCGGGTATGTGTTTATATCCCGATATATATATATATCGTGTGGAGGAGAAAGTTGTCTAGATAATGTGAGCTTTTCTTTTCAAGAGAGAGAGAGAGAGAGAGAGAGAGATACCCTTCACTTGATTATTCTTTCCACTGTTTTGGGTTAACTGTGAGAACGATAAATAATAAAAGCTTAATTTTTACTTTTATTTTAATTTATTTTATTAATTTTTCTTTTTTTTTTTTTCTTTTTTTTCTTCAAAATTATATTTCCGTTCATATATATATATATATATATATATATATATATATATATATATATATATATAGTATCATAAGAATATACTGTAAATCTCGTATAATGTTTAGCTCTGGCGAAGTGAACCATTTTCATTCACGTGAGATATCCGCAGAGGGTATCTAAATCTCAGAATAGCTAATTAAGCATAAAGGATTGCTGCTCCTTTAGGTACATAGTGTTATTATGTATTGAGATTAAAGCAGTGATTTCCATTTAATGTAGATGTAGTGGGAGGTACTGGTCGGGTCTGGTTACGAAGCAGTGGGTGTTGTCAATGTGAGAAAGCTCGGGAATCAAACCTTGAATAAACCTACAAAGGGTGTATTATAAGGGGAGTAGTTGAGGTGGAGTTGGAGATGGTGATTTTCCCCTTTGATCGTAAATGTAGCAGGAGGCGCTGGTCGGGTCTGGTATCAGAGCACTAAGAGTTCTCAAATGATAGCCTTGTTTTTACTTTTTCTTTTTATTTATATATTTTTAATAGGTGGGAATTCTCGGGAGTCAAAACTCCAAACAGCTTTATTAAAGTATTTTGGGGAGCCACTCCTCTCTCCCCTCTTTCCTCTTTTGCTCTATCCCCTTTTTTGTTAATTATTAAAAGGGAGCCGCTTGAGGGAGGGCTAGTTAGGATAGAGTAGAAGTAATAATATTCCCTTTGTCAATAAATATAGTAGGAGGCGCTGGTCAGGTCTGGTTTCACAGTACTGGGAGTTCTCAGATGATACCCCATTTGTGGAGAGTGGGAGCTTGATGGAATTCTCGGGAGCCAAAACCTCCGAAAAGATGTTTCCAGTTTTAGGGATTGATAGTTCTTTGTTAAATCGCAGTATATCTAATTTAGCTAGCTAGAGAAAGCTTCATAGCTTTATATAGAAGTAGCTATGTTCTCCTTTGCAATAAATGTAGTAGAAAGCGCTGTCCGGGTCTGGTTTCAGAGCAGAGGGAGTTCTCGGATGACGGGAAGCTTAATGAGAATTCTCGGGAGCTACTTAGCTACTTAGCTAGAGTAGAATTTTAGTTTTAAATAGTGTTTATCAAAATTTTGCAAAAAGGAAGAAGGATTATACATATGTACACTGCCGGGGGATCTCTGGATCAGTGCTTCCTTATCTAACTCCTACGCGAAGGGCGCAATATAAATTATGATATAATAAAGCTTCCTAAAATAGGGGGGAAGGAGAACCTTCTCTGTTCTACATTTTGCTACTACTACTTTTTCTGTATGAAAGCTTTACACACCTTTGCGTGTAAGCACAGTGTAACGTGTTTTAGTGACCTTTATTTTCATTTGTGTTTTCTATTTTTCTCCCTACTTTCTTGGGCTAACCTAGAGTGGCTCTAAGGGTCTTTGTTAGCTTATAACTATGTAACTCTGTAAGTCTGTGTTTATATCAACCAGTACAGCAACCAGTACATACACTGACTACATTTCGTTAAACGAATCACACCGCTCCGCGACCCACGTGGGACCAGAATGTATACTTTTGGGTGCAAAACAACTTTAAAAATACCAAATTCACCCCATCGAAAATCCAGTTCCTAAAAAATTGTTTGTCCTTTATGGACAATATGTAATTATAGACCGGAAATGGACTTTGTGCATCACTGCTTATCAGGAGCAATATTAATACTCTATTAGTATTTAAAGCTTTAAAACAATACTCCAGAATTTGGGGTTCATATTACTTTGTTTACAGTTACTTTGTTTAGATTTGAACAACGGTTCAGGATCGACCAGTGTTCGAACCCTCTGCAGCATCCCGTTTCATTTGGGTTGTTTAATGAAGTAGAGTTGCTTTCAACTCTCATCCTGCCCTCATAGCCAGTTACGCCTGGCTGGACCTTATACAGAAACCTGTCGAATTGGTGTTTGAAGGTAGTTAGGTTGGTATATTGAAGGTTCTTCATGTTAAGTTCCTTCAACAGAACATTAAAGAGTTTTGGTCCTCTTCGTACTCATGTCCACTGTCATACTGCAACTGGGATAGTACAGAATCTACCTGTTCTCTCATTTCACTGTGATTTTCTATTCATTTCTGAAGTTTGAGACAAATACTTCGAGTATTTTTCTATATGTAAATTACTACGTAACGCTCACATCTACCTTCCAAAGATTAGAGTTTCAGGGACTGCAGTCGTGACCTGTACACTGTTCATCTTTCTTTATTTCTACTGTATGTCCACACTAGGGCATGGTTAATTAATCATTTTTAGGAAAAAGTGATGAATGATGAAATTTTCTAATTAATCAATGATTAACTGATTAAAAATGATTAAAAATGAAATACTTCTGAAAAGAGTAAGAAAGAGCTTTATTATTTCTGTTGCGTGAGATAAGACCGAAGAAAAACATTTTGCTCAAACATTTAGTTCGCTTTAGTTCAAGAAATCAGGCATGGACGGATTAGACAGTTTATACACGCAAAAAAGGTGCCAAATTCAAATGATACATTACAAAATTTAAGGTAAAATGATGCTGAAATTATAAGGAAAATTAATCATTTCCTAAAAATATTTTTTTTGATTAATTAATGATTAAATTCGAAACAATGATTAACTGATTAAGTGATTAATCAGAACTATGCCCTAGTCCACACTGCCTCGTTTTCTTTACGGGCTTATGAGTAGGACTGAACCCTTCCATAATTTTAACCCTTAAGCCCACAGTGTTAACTTTACTAATTTTGTTCTGGTTAACGCCAGAGGATTTTATTCAGTCTCGGAAAAGACCTCTGTGCAGTAAAGAGTTACTATGATATTTACTTTTGTGCTACGGAAGCTCCTCTAGAAAATTGAATATTCATCATATGTTTTAAATAATTCTTATTTTCTTGTTTTTGTGTGCTATAATCTCACGATCACGTTTATGGAAAGGTTTAGTAAACTCGGTGTGTATATATATATATATATATATTTTTTTTTCAAGACAACGCTTCAGAGCAAAATTTTGTAAATATTGTAATTTGCCTTGTCTATACTGGCCTTGTATTAAATTTAGAGGATATATATATATATATATATATATATATATATATATAATTTAGTGGTGGACCGGATATCCGCATCCCTTCTGCGGATGTTATGCGGATATTACCTCTAATAAATTATGCAATTTACAATTAAATTAGCTTATGAAGTAGCTTATAAGGCCCAGTCATGCACATTTCATGTAAAGTATTAATTATTAATGAACAAACAAATATATAAACCTTTTTGGGTATTGAATGAATTAAATAAATAAATAAAAAAAACAAGAAAGACCCGGTAAACCAGACTTTGAAAATGTATCAATGTTGTCAACAACCGTTCTCAATACTCAACACTGTCTTTTCGGAGGCATATTCACGTAAATGGGTTTATTTATCTATACATTTTATACCTCGTTAACCTCTTTGCTGTTCCGTGCGTTAGTCTCTCTTCATACGAAGGTCAAGTTGGTGGCCCCCGCCTCTAGGTCTGGCTTGGTGGAAGAGCGACGAGTTGCTTTCTTGCGCTCTCCAGCGTACATAGCCAGGTACACCCGGCTCATCTGGTACCGTTCTGAGCTAGGCATCTAGTCTTCTTTCGAAGACTTCAACTTTGACCCCTGTAATTTCCCCTGTAATTATAGTCTTCTAAAAATAAACACGATTTACAAAATGATACATATTTGATTCTAATTAATAAGCTTTATTTCGTGATACTGAAGGATGAATTATAGGATATATTTCTTGGTCAGTACGCTACCCCAATTTCCTTGAATTGTTTACGTCACTTTGTGGTTGTTTTATTAGTTGAAGGTTGTTTGCCATACCCACGCCGATATTACGTTGAACACTGGTAACTAAATTAAATCTAGCTAATCACAATAAACATTGTGCTTTCTTTTGTAATGGCGTCATGACAGCTATTGTCGGCCGTCAGAGTTAAATGCGAATGAGTTTTATCATCGCGCCTCGGAGTTTAATGAGCTTGAGTTTTGTCGTCGCGCGTGAGCGTAAATATTTGAAAGACATACAGTATGTACGTCAACAAAATCAAAAGAAAGCTTTCCTCATTCGTCATCTTAAATGGCACAAAATTACGGTGTATTTATTTTTTTGACATACGAAAATATTGCTCTTCTAATGAGAAAAATTAAATTTCATTTTTGGGATAAAGGAAACCCCCTCTGATGTTTAAGTACAGGGTGGCTATAAAGTCCCTTTGCATGAAAAACAAGGGCAACATACAGATAGGCTGTAATTTCTTTGCAAATGGACTTTGTGGCCACTCTGTATACGCGCTCAACTACTCGTACCAGTTTTCAGTAATATGGAGGCAAAAATGTGCTTGGCATTCGGAGCTACATTTATACCCCAAAAATTTGTTTAATGTTAGACATATATCTTTGAATCTCATGCCCATTTTTACATGAAAGAACTGAAAACTGTTATTATAAGTGGTTGGGTATTGTACCCATTTTCTTTAAAAATGAAACTTAATGTACCCCATTAAAAGTATTAAAACTGTTTCATATATCAGAGAAATTTTAATTTGGTGTCAGGAAAATTTAAAAAAAAAATTTAAAAGTGTATTGTGTACAGGGTGGCCCATAGACCCCAATCGGTTATAATTAAAGCGAAAATTCATCTAACGGTTGGTAAAAAAAAAAATTCAAAATAATTTAATGAAAAATGTTAAAAAATTAAATTTTTTAAAATAATCAATTAATATTTCTAAATTTATTACGAATATAACCTTTTTACTTCCTTTGATTTTTGTATTTTCGCTTTATTTATAGCCGATTGAGACTTATGGGCCACCCTGTAAATTCAAAAGAAGAATCTCTTAACACGAGTATATAATTTTGAATTTGGAGAAAGCGCCTTTGAAGAATTCTATTAAAACAAAGCTGCTATATAGCGTTGTTACTATAATACAGAGTGTTCAAAAAGAAACGCAACCCATTGGAGAATGCCTATATCATTGTAACATAACCCTTTTCTTTCTGTTTCGTGTCGCGTTTCTTTTTGAACACCTTGTATGAAGTAAAACTACAGGGTGAGCGAAAATTCCCTGTGGACAGATGCACAGGGACTTTTCGCTCACCCTGTAGAATTCCTTACTCTCTACCAGCTCGTCTGATAACGCAGATATTTCGTGTGATACCCAAAATTCGGTAAATATTATTTATAAATGAACAAAACAAAACTTTGATTTTAACAAATGATGATAATGATTTCGATAATGATTTCGATAATGATAATTTCGATAATGATTTCGATAATGATAATTTCGATAAACTATAGCGTCATTTCATCTTAATTTTTTCTTTGAATGGTCATTTCCACGAACCTTCATGATGTTTTACGACAAAGATCGTTAGCTATAGAGTTTGCGATACCATCGTGATACAGAGTTCTACTAAAAATAATAATTAATAATAATAATAATAATAATAATTAATAATTACTCAATTCCTGAAGAATTCCTAACTTTATTCAACAGACTAACAGACTAATTTTGTATGACCAACTCTTCTGGTCTGTAAATGTAAACAGACTCGAATGGTTGGTTAACAGAGTTTAGGTCATTTTTATATAGTAACCTTACTGCGCGAATAATCAAAAAATTATTATATTTCATGGCCATATATATATAATATATGTTAAACACAGACCGTGCATGGCACAAGGAACTCTTCTGGGAAAATTAAATCCACTATAGTCCGAATAAGTAATGATAAATGACAAATACCATAGTTTTTTTTTTTTTCATGATTTTAGCCCGACGTGGGCAACGGGTCTCTCGCAAAGAGATCCCATAAATATAGCTTCCCTCACCAGCTATCTGCAAAGCAGACAGGATCCAGCTTTGGGACGTGGATCTAGGGTTTAAAGCAAACCTAGATCCCTACACTCAGAACGAGTCTTTCTGCAACGAGTCTTTTACTTATATAGAGGTTCTGAGTGTAGGGATCTAGGTTTGCTTTAAACCCTAGATCCACGTCCCAAAGCTGGATCCTGTCTGCTTTGCAGATAGCTGGTGAGGGAAGCTATATTTATGGGATCTCTTTGCGAGAGACCCGTTGCCCACGTCGGGCTAAAATCATGAAAAAGGAAAAAAACTATGGTATTTGTCATTTATCATTACTTATTCGGACTATAGTGGATTTAATTTTCCCAGAAGAGTTCCTTGTGCCATGCACGGTCTGTGTTTAACATATATTGTTCTCAGGGAACCATTCTGAGTTTGTGTATACTAAACGGACGTGTTTCGTGCCTTGAAAAGTGGACGCTCAATGTCCCGGTTGAGGTTTAAGTTTTGGTTTTTTTGGCTAAAAATACAATAGTTACCCCCTTTTTCTTTGATTTATTCAACACGACGTGAATGCAACGAGTCTTTTACTTATATAGAGGTTCTGAGTGTAGGGATCTAGGTTTGCTTTAAACCCTAGATCCACGTCCCAAAGCTGGATCCTGTCTGCTTTGCAGATAGCTGGTGAGGGAAGCTATATTTATGGGATCTCTTTGCGAGAGACCCGTTGCCCACGTCGGGCTAAAATCATGAAAAAGGAAAAAAACTATGGTATTTGTCATTTATCATTACTTATTCGGACTATAGTGGATTTAATTTTCCCAGAAGAGTTCCTTGTGCCATGCACGGTCTGTGTTTAACATATATTGTTCTCAGGGAACCATTCTGAGTTTGTGTATATATATATATATATATGTTACAGGGAATCTGTGTAACTAGGGGTTTCATGAAATCCCTAAAATGTTCAGGGATTTCATGTAAAGTTATGTCGTGATATTTTCGTTAAGACTAACAAAAATATCACGACTTAACTTTACATGAAATCCCTGAACATTTTAGGGATTTCATGAAATCCCTGAATATTTTAGGGATTTCATGAAATCCCTAATTACACAGATTCCTTGTAATATATATATATATAGAGAAAGAGAGAGATTATTGCATGATAATCATCATAATCTGCTATGAATCTTTAGCTATAATAAAAATATTGTATTTAAAGAAGAACCGAAAGAGAAAATTGTGATAAATGAGGAAGTTTGCCTCCGCGAAGCAAGAAGTCAGACATAAACTTGATCAAACGCCTTTCTTACCCTCTCCTCCTGATCGCGAGCGCTCAGGACCGCCGACCACAATATGGATCTGTTTGGTGCCGAAACGCGACATGGACTGATCGCCGACACCGCATCCAATGACAAACACAACAAGTTTACTCGGGAAAAAAATTGGCGCCAAATTGTATGAGATATGGCGGACGGACTCCTCCTGAGGCTATAAAAAGAAATAAAGGGTAATATTTCGCGAGGCAGATGGAGTTAGAAGTCCCGGTTAGGGAGGGAAAGTCTCTCGGGGAACGGTGGATCAGCCTCTGGCATGATCACGTTATGGACGAGCTGCCTCTTCTTGTTTCCACCTTTTATTGCTTCGCGTTCCTCTTTTTTCCTCTTTCGCCAAAACTCATAAATGAGGAAATAATATTATTTAAAACTAATGAAATTGGACATTAAATTCGCTTTGAACCATTTTCATAACTGTCGTTAGTCAACTTTCAATTCTTGAGGAACATTGTAAAATAATAATAATACCTACAATAATGATGATTATAAAGGAATAAAGAGCTAAAGAAGTTGAAAGAATAGCGCAGTGGATAATACCTCAATAATCCACTCGAGATGAGCAAAAGGATCACGTACTCATTTTCACATTATTATTATCAATGAGCGAGCTTATTACGGAGGAAGACAGGGGCCTAAGTTTATTTAGATTATTACCTGACGCAGGGGGAGGATCAAGAAGAGGGATTCGAGTGGAGAGAAAAGATCCTCTAAAAGCCGTGGAGGATCAAGGTCAGGCGGCGAAAGGCGGAATCTGGACGTTATTATTACCTTCAGATTGGCTGCTCAACTTCGCTCGGATAACGACAGGATTTGGCGTAGCTTTGCACTCTACAACTTTCTCTGAAATTAGCGAAATTCCAACGTCCGTCTGAGAGCTCTGAAATAAAGACAAATAGGCAGTTTTGAATTTAGGAAAGTTCCTTAGAATTTGTTTAAATGAGAAGAGTATTTACGATGGGCATGAACGAATGTCCGATTCTTTTAACTTGCAATTGGCTTTGTTGCTTTGCTGCTTTTCTTCTACTTTTTCTGGGATAATAAACATTCAAACAAGACTAAATAGAAGGAAGTCATGAGCAGAGAATGAAACACAGATTAAAAGTGAAGTCTGATTTAAGAGTTTATATATATATATATATATATATATATATATATATATATATATATATATATATATATATATATATATATATATATATATATATATATATATATAATATATATATATATATATATATATATATATATATATATATATATATACTAGAAACTACGAATCAGATATTATTTTAAACGTGTACGTATACAATTAAATGTATACGTGTATACAGTTAAATCCGCAAAAGTCGTCAGCTCTGTTCCACAAGGTACAGTATTAGCTCCTTTGCTGTTTATCATAATAATAATAATAATTACAGACAAAGATATTAATGACAGTGTCGTATCGTGTTTCGAGGATGATACATAGATAGGAAAGGAAACATGAAAAGAAGATGACATAGAAAAATTACAAAAGAGACAATGAAACATTACTCAAGTTGGCGGAAGACAACAATATGAAGTTCAACGAACAAAAATTCCAGTTTATAAGATATGGTAACAAAAATTAGCTACAAAATAAAGGATACAAAACACCACGAGAGAAACAGATAACACCAAACCCACAAGTCAAGGATTTTGGAGTAATAATGTCAACGGATGCAAAATTCAAAGAACACAACATTAAAATTACAACAGCTATAGTAGGAATGCAAACATCGTGTTCATATGATGGAAGAGTTTAGTCCTGCTTAACAACCCCATACACAAAACGAGACATTGCAAACACCGAGACCAGATGAACGACTTTTACTTCTAAAATAGAGGAACCAAAAGATGGAGACTACTGGTCTCGACTGCAAATCCTTTACCTCCACTCCTTGGGAAGAAGACGTGAGAGGTACACAATAATATACATATGAAAAATACTAGAGGGATAGGTCCAAACTTTAGAAATTAGTATATTGTATGTGACACAGTGTATGTATGTGTCACAGTGTATTTTGTATGTGACATAGTATACTGTATGTGACACAGTGTACATGGCATAGTAACATAGATCAATTGTACTAATAATTTTTAGTTTATATGTATATTTTCATGAAAATATTACGTAACTTAATATTATGAGTACATTTGATTCGTTTTACGTAGTTTTTATGCCTTCTATGAAATTGAATCAGATATAATAAGTGTTGAGTACTGCAAAACATTTTAAAATTAACAATTTTAGATTTATCTTGACTGGCTTAATGTTAGTTTCTACAATATTCCAATGCAAGCCTTTAGGGGGTAAGAAATGACTTAAATTTGTGTTAAAATCCATAATATATTAACAAAAATGAAGGGTTTAATCTTGTTAATAAGTGCCGATATAGTGTAGGAATTGGATCACTTTAAAATATTGCTTCCCAAAGCATTCGGGAAGCAATATGTTAAAGTGATCCCTCCTGAGAAGCAATATGTTAAAGTGATCCCTCCTGAGAAGCAATATGTTAAAGTAATATACACTGGGAAGCAATATGTTAAAGAGAGGTTCCTGGGAAGCAATATGTTAAAATGATCCTAGGAATTTAATAACTGAAGATACGTCTAGATGTCCAGTTTATTGTAGAATAGGCAGTAATAACTCAAGCAATCAATAACTCCAGTAATAACTCGTATACTAAAATATATTTAACAGTTTAATTCCTCTGAGACATTCAAAATCCAGTCGACAATTTTAGTAGCGTGCACTGACATCGCTTCTGTGTTCCAATGAAATTATTTATGATAAAAATTGACGTTATTTGTACAAGATGCAAATAATGTAAAAAAAAAAAAAAACTATTTTGAAATTAAGCAGTTTTTGATGAAAGATTGATGAGTTTCTCTTGCAAATTTAAACATAAATTCTTATTTACACTGGTTTCCTTTAAGCACATTATATATTCTTGCCAATATTTTGAAAAGCAAAAGCGTAGGATTTGTAATCAATGCTAGGGGGTCTGGGAGTATGCCCCCTCCCACGGGAAATATTTTAAAATGTAGCCTTAAATGATGCACTCTGTAGTTCATTCTTAGCATAAGAGGTTTGATATTATTTGCATATTGTTCAGTAGAACAGCCTTCAAATCCTTCAAATCCTTCAGTCACAGTTAGGTAGACCAGCCATGAGTGGATCCTAGGGTCTTTGTTGGTCTGAAACATTATAACATTATAACAAATCGGTAGCCTACCACCTAAATCGGTAAAGTTGGCAAGTATGCTGGTTCAGGATTTCATAAAAGTTGACTCGTACCTTAAACGTGGGAGAGACCGTTTTTATCAGATTCCCTCTTTAAAACCGAACCTAACCTAACCTAGAGGAGATGTATTAATCTCAGTAAAAGTTTAAAACCAAATTTACATATTTTTAAAATTGTCCAAGAAACTTGAAGTTAGTTAGAATGTGTCTCTTTACTTATTATGTTAATGTGATATTGTAGAGGGTGTGTATAAAGTAACGCGAGTAAAGAGACAAATCCGATTTGAACTGGTTTAATAAACTAGTTTTAACTTGATTTTTAACTAGTAAAAACATTTTCAACGCCTTATAAACCTTACTATGGAATATACAGTTGTTATAAAGTTGTTATAAAGTACATGTTGTACATTACAGTTGTTATAAAGTACATGTTGTACATTACAGTTGTTATAAAGTACATGTTGTACATTGCAGTTGTTATAAAGTACATGTACATTACAGTTGTTATAAAGTACATGTTGTACATTACAGTTGTTATAAAGTACATGTTGTACATTACAGTTGTTATAAAGTACATGTCGTACATTACAGTTGTTATAAAGTACATGTTGTACATTACAGTTGTTGTAAAGTACATGTTGTACATTACAGTTGTTATAAAGTACATGTTGTACATATTACTCGAGTGAACATTACTCGCGTTAATACAACTCAAATCGGATTTGTTTCTTCACTCGCGTTACTTTATACACACCCACCCGGTATTCCTTTTTCGTTCGCATTATAATGATTCGCAAGTTAAGACGCGCATTCCATCTTTTGCAGACACGAGTTACAGTTATCACCCCGAGCTTCACGACGAGACCTTCGTCAGAAGAAAACAACGGCGAAATCGAACTACGTTCACTTTACAACAGGTACGTTCATAATAAAAAAAAAAACGAACTCATCAACAACGTTCATATTGAAGAAGAAACAAAGACAAGCGCAGAAAACTTTATAGTATTATAAAAACTTACAAATTTAATTTCATTAAAGTCAAAATAGAATTTAACTTTTCATAAGTAAATTTACGATATGATCTTTCGACTTTACGATGGACAACAAACTCTAGGCTAATGGTGAAGTTGTTTTGATCTGTTTAATTTATTTATTTGTTTTCTTTTATTCGACAAAAGCTAGAGGAATTAGAGTCAGCCTTCGCCCAGACTCATTATCCCGATGTGTTCACTAGAGAGGAATTAGCCATGAAGATAAACTTGACAGAAGCGCGTGTGCAGGTAATTTCCATACAAACTCTTGTCGTTAGTCTTATATATATATATATATATATATATATATATATATATATATATATATATATATATATGATGAAAATAACCACAAAGAAAAATTAAAAAAAGAAATAGTGCCCAAGCGCTTTCATCTGATGACATCCTCAGGAACGCTAAAATTGATAATAAGATATACACTTATAAAGAAAAAATTATAGAATTGTTGCAGAGAATATTGGAGGAGGAGCATACAATCCACGTGGAAAAGCTATCAGAGTTTTAGCGCCTTGCCCTTCTTATCTAAATCTGATCTGAAAGAATTCAAAATAGCAGGATCGAGCGAAAGAAGACCCTGGTTAAGGTTGAAATTGTTTGTAAATTGAATGAAGACAGAGGCAAGAATGTTTTTATTAACAGTGTTGTTTGAGTGAAACAAAATTGAAGAATTATTCCGATCATTACAACGAGACAACTCTGATGACAAATGGACAAAAAGAGCGTTCGACGCATTTTTATTCCGTCTATCCAATATAAAAGGAATCACATTGCTTACAATCACTTTTATAGACAAGCCTACCAATAATTCAGGCATTCTCTATATAATTGGTTGTAAACGATGTGATTCCCTTTGCAATGGACAGACGGGAAGAGATTCGAACACACTCGTAAAATAACATCAATATTCCGTTACAATAATGGACACAGTCGTTAAATGCCCTTTTTGTCCATTTGTGTCCATTTGTGTTGATGGGAATAATTCTTCAATTTTGTTTCGCTCAAACAACATTGTTGATAGAAACATTCTTGAGTCTGTCATCGTTCAACTGCCAAATAATTTGAACCTTAACCTTTTTCGCTCGTATTGAATTCCTTCAGATCAGATTTAGATAAGAAGGGCAGCTTTTCGACGTGGATTATATCCTCCTCCTCCTTCAATATTCTCTGCACCAATCATATCATTTTTTTTTTTTTTTGCGAACTGTATATATACACTGTCTCGATCTTATTATTAATCTCAGTGTTCCTGAGGATGTCATTAGACGAAATCGCTTGAGCACCATTCTGTGTTTCCTTTTTCCTTCGTGGTTATTTTCATCATAAATATTATTCACGTGTTACTTTCGTGAAATAATTTTCACATATATATATATATATATATATATATATATATATATATATAATGGCTTACCTTTCATTAGCTCCAAAGAAAGGTTTGTCTATGTAAAGAAAAATGGTCTTCACTGACTGGAATTTTATAACCCGTATTCTCTCTCTCTCTCTCTGGATTGAAGTACAGGGTGAGCGAAAAGTCCCTGTGCACCTGCAAGAAATGTAGTGAACCTGTACCTGCACTGTGTTGGAAGTGGACAGGTGCACAGGGACTTTTCGCTCACCCTATAGCTGGGAACCTTCGCTAAGGATTTCAAATTTCATGAAAGCAAAAGTATTCAAAAAGTCCTTTACAAACTCAATGCATATGACGGGAGAGACCTATAGCTCTATATGGGATCTGAATCGCGGGTCCCCGATCCAACTACACCCTAGACTCAATGTCGCTTAACTTTGTTATTGATGGACGGGAACCGGTGTTACGACACTAGCCATGAAGTATATATACGTACAGGGTGTCCCGTAAGTCTGGACCCATAGGGCAAAATTAATAAAATTACAAAATAGTCCAAAAATTTATTACATAATCTGTTCAAAGTGTCCGCCGTTGTGTCGCACACATAGTTCAAGACGCAATCTCCACTGCGACAGCACTTTCTGAATCACAGTCGCAGAAATTTCTTGACACGCCTCCACAATGCGTGCTTTAAGGTGGAAAATGTTCTGAAGTTTGACCTCGTACACTTTGGCTTTCAAGTGGCCCCACAAATAAAAATCCAGCGGAGTAAGATCAGGGCTCCTTGGTGGAAACTCAACATGTCCTCGTCGTCCAATCCAGTGTTCTGGAAACTGTGTGGTAAGGTAATTTCTAACCGTCGTGGCGTAATGCGGAGGGGCGCCATCCTGCTGAAACCACTCCGGGTAGTCGCCTGCTGGGTTCAACATGCTTGGAAATGCTTCCTCCTGCAACATCTTGAGGTACGTGTAACCGGTTACCGTCACGTCAAAGAAGAAGGGACCAACGATTCTGTCTTTCCATATCCCACACCAAACCATGAGGCGTTGGGCACCTTGTTCCTTGGAAGGATCAAACCAATGAGGATTTGTTGGTGACCAGTATCGAGTGTTCTGACGGTTGACTTCCCCAGAAACATAAAAGTTCGCTTCATCAGAGAACAGAATTTTTGATGGGAACGTCTCATCACTCACGCATTGTTCTTCTGCCCATTCGCAAAACTGAACTCGCCTATCAGGATCACCTTCACTTAAACGCTGATGGAGTTGCAGTTTGTATGGATGCCAGTGATGAAGTTTCAAGATGCGGTGGATGCTGCTTGGAGATCCCAGTTTCGCTGGACATGCGTCGAAGTGACTTCTTGGGACTGACAGCGAAGCTAGCCAACACATTGGTACTGGTTTCGTCTTCCGTAACAGTCCTTGAAGGTCCTCTGCGAGGCTTGTCAGCTACGGATCCAGTTTCCTTAAATTTGGCTATCAACTTGCCAACACATCTGTGTGTGATTGGTGCGCGGTCTGGATGCATATTGTTGAATTCTTCGGCCACTTCCGGTGACTGCGGGTCCCGACCAGCAAAATAACTTGAACTCTCCTCTCTAGTCAGTGACATGGTTTACCTGCAACATAATACAAAAATATATTATAAATCCCTATGGGTCCAGACTTACGGGACACCCTGTATATATATATATATATATATATATATATATATATATATATATATATATATATATATATATATATATATATATATATATTTATAATGTTAAGTTTTATATGTTAAAAATGAATAACTTCATAAGAGATGTAAATTTTTATAACGTTTATTTGTTAACTTGTACATAAGTAAAAAAATCCCTGTGGCTCACTTGGTTGGAGATTGAATTCAGGCTGCAAAACCACGGGTTTGATTCCCATCGTTGCTGAGGTTGGGGTTTGAGCCAGCCACCTACTTTGTGATTACCCAGGCTCAGGTGCAACTCTCGGAATTCGCACCCATCTCCCTTCATGTAGGGTAAAAGGGGGTTCCCAATATTACCTTTTAGCTCTAAACCGCCAATTGATCTATGAATTTCCTATGACGTCATCCATCTATCCTTTGTCGAACGTCTTCGTTTCTAGATTTGTCGTTATACGTTAAAATACAACGGTTTTTGTCACGTTTATAAAGAGACGTCGACATATTGAGATTATTCGACAAAATGTTGTTTGTATACAGTTGCGTTGGTTTAGCTTCCGCCTGAAGTGTTCATTCTACGAAGTTCAAGCTTGTCACTCCACCTTAGACATACAGTTTAATGTGGAATCTGAACTACGCCCCACCAGCAGCCCAGCGTCTTAACCACTAGGCTACCCGGGGTACCCATTTATCTATCAACCAACCTTTTTTTTATTATGTGAAAGGATAAATAGCTGGGTTTGCTGCGCGCCGCCTGCCGTCACTGGGTCTCGATCCCGGGGCCGATAGATTCGTAGTCAGCGACGCTAACCACTACACCACCGAGTATTCTTAGTCATTTAGAACAAAATTTTCTTCAATGGCATTTTCGCAACTAGACAATTTTTGTGAACTTCACAGTTTGACGAAGTTTCAACATCAATAATAATGTAATCATACAAGAAGTTCAGAAACTGGCATGGCGCTCAGGCCAACAAATGCGGCCTATTGCTCTATAATTCCTGTATTATTATTATTATTATTATTATTATTATTATTAGCATAATCGGGATGGATTCGAAGTCCCGACCTCAATGTTTACATTTTAATGGTAATAACTTAATAACTTGTTCGTAAGAGGGTAACTCCACATCACTGATTTTTTTGACAAGTGACAACTCACTTCTCGCAGGAGAACGTATATATATATATATATATATATATATTAATATATATATATATATATATGATGTAAAATAACGCACTGTCGCGACGAAGTATGAAGAAGGAAACTACTCTTAGGAAGACTTAAATACAGTTTCGGCTCCTCGCGAGCCCTTATCAATTGGTAAGGATTACCAATCGATAAGGACTCGCGGGGAGCCGAAACTGTATTTACAGTAAGTCCTCCTGAAAAGTGGTTTCCTTCTTCATATATATATATATATATAAATATATATATATATGGTAGAACTAAATCTAAAATAAAAGAGGAAAAAGTAAATCTATAATATAATAATAACCTCCATAACCTCCTCTGATGATTTTGTGAAACACTTTTTCCTACTCAAAAATTTGCCCTAATTCATTTCAGGTGAAATTTTTTACATTTTAATAATATTAGTGATTCTAAATGTCACCTTAAACGCAACTTTATGCCATTGTGCAAACACCTTTAAGTCAGATCTTAATTTTCACTGTTTTCTTTGCAAAACACGTCTAATACCATCGTGTCTATGTTTCGAAACGGTACCTCGTTCCAGTTTCTCATTTCAGTCTCCGTTCAAGGAAAAATCTGAAATTGGGAATCTCAAATCTCAAATCTCAAATCGGTCTATTAATTCCCACTCGTACTGTAGGATTCCCTCCTTTAAGTTGGATTTTTCAAAGAAAATACCCCTCGGGTATGTAAATGCGTCACAGCCCTCTTCTTTATAGCGTTTCCCAAACCAGGACATTTTCTTCCTAAATCTGAAATTCTCTTTTTTGGGTATTTCCACTTTCGGGAAGCGAATGAGAATGGGTAATGGGTATGACGTCAAGCGGGAATTAATTTTCCAAATTCCTTGATAATGCGGGGTTAAATAATTTATAATTTTAATTTATAATTTATAATTTAATTTATAATTTATAATTTAATTTATAATTTAATTTATAATTTATAATTTAATTTATAATTTATAATTTATAATTTATAATTTAATTTATAATTATAATTTAATTTATAATTTATAATTTATAATTTATAATTTAATTTATAATTTATAATTTATAATTTAAATAATTTATAATTTATAATTTATAATTTAATTTATAATTTAATTTATAATTTAACCTTCAGAGTTAATAAATTACTTTAAAAATGTCTCGTGTAACCAACTCGGGCTACATTGGCAAACTGACAACATTCATTTTGTTTTATTTATACTATCTTAACTTAAAACAATTATAAAATTTTTTGAATTAAGTTCAAATTAGAACAAAGAAATGAAATGAATTAAACATATGTTCAAATTTATATTGGTATCTTTCTATTAACTTGAGTTCAATTAATAATTTTGACATATACTGAATTCTTATAAATCACCATTCTGGATCTTCTTTTTTCGCCTCTCCGTTCAAATGCGTGTCTCTTTAACTACCGCGTACCAAAATATCACTAAAATTAAAAGTTAAAAACTCGAGCTCATTTTTAAATGATTTTCCAAAGTACAAAAAAAGTTTTTGGAGTAAAAATTACTAAGAAAATTACCTGAGTTAATTACTTTTATTAAATATTTTTCAAAGGAAAGAAGTTCACCTGTTAAGGAAGGGAAGTTTTGCTATCTCTTCTTTTGAACTTTCATTTCAACCTAATGGCATTACTTAAAATCTTCTTACTTCTTTCCAACTGCAAGAAACCTTCATCTCCACTTCATTTCTGAGTATAATATTTGAATTAGTTTTATGAATGAAATTCACAATTAGATATATTAGCTTCTTTATGTAAATGAGAAAAAAATTGGCTTCACCCGACCGGGTCTTATATAAAAAAAATAAAATTGGAAAGAAAATTAATCTCTATGGCTCGGTAATCTAAAGACTAAATTTCTTTGATATAGAATTAAGCAAATAATCTCCTCTTTTTTGTTGTTTTTTTTTCTTTTTTTTACCAGTTATTCTAACTTATAATCAGAAGGAAAAGTTGGAGGGGGGGGGGATTTTTTTGTCAGTTACCTATTAACTTTTCCGCCTCATTTGGAAGAGAGAAGGAGATGATGATGGTGGTTGGTTGTTGGTTGGTTGGTTGGTGCGACTGGAATCGAATCGATATATATATATATATATATATAACACGATTCGAACGCGGTTTTGCGCGTCTCCGCTCCACGAATTAAAAAGAGGCGGTCGTTAAAAAGAATTTGAAAACGAGATCTGAAGCGCCAAACGCAATTAGAGAGTCTCTGGCGTTCTCCGAAGCCCTAATAGAAAAATTAATGGATTTCGTTACTTCCACACATTTAGGGGGAAAACCGCTAAGCCCCTTCGTGTACCCCCACCCCACCAACACACCCCCTTCCCAGGAGGCGTAGTTATAACCAGATAAAACGAGGAATATAAAGGTAGAGACAGAGACAGAGAGAGATCGGAGGAGGGGGATAAAAAACAAAAAAAAAAAATTTTTTGTGAATATCTCTCCAAAGGAAACTCTTTCATGTTTTTAGACAAAAGATAACTTATTTTTTTAGGCAGACATTTCCGTGGAATCCTCTAAAAGAGGCTACGCGGAATTTTATTAGAAGAGATGATCAAATATTCGCGCGCGAGGAAGAGAAGGTCATTAATTTTGCATTTGACATTAAGAGCTTAATTAAGGTCAAATTAGAAGACATTCATTAAGCACAAGGAAGTTAAACGAAAAAAAACCTTTTAAAATAATAAATGTAACTGGATATTTTTCGTGTAATTAACTAATTATCACTTAGTAGTTAAACCTTAAACACACACACACACACACACACACACACCACACAATATATATATATATATATGTAAGTCTCAGCTCAGACCTCAGATTTCAGCGATAAGCTGATTTTTCTGGGTCTTCCTTCCTTGGTGGGATGGTGATTCGGATCGCACGTAAAGCTGTAGGTCCCCTCCGTTATGTTATTTTGGATATTCAGGAGAAGGCTAAGCAGCCCGAAACATTATTATTATTATTATTATTATTACAAATTGTGTTTCAGTTCAGTTCAAACAACTTTTCTTATCTTTCTTATCTTTTTTCTCTTATCTTATCTTTCAATTAAGACCATAAGTAAGTATTCGTGTGTATTTCGCGGTATTCCGCGGTATTCCGCGTAAGGGAACGCAAATGTTACACCGATTATAGACAATTATAAATGAATAAAGAATTCAGTCTGAGACGCTTTTTTTGTGTGCCCTTCCTCCACACACACACATACACACACACACCTACACACACACCGACACACCTATACACCTACACACACACACACACACCCACACACACACACACACACACACCGACACACCTACACACACACACACACACATACACTGCCATACCTACACACAACACACACACACCACACACACCAACGATCAGAACTTTTTCTCAAAATTATTTGCAAAGTTTATTAAATAAATAATTAATGTCTAGAATAAAGTGGACAAAATTGGTGTACATATCTTCGTTTTAATCCCGTTTTTTAAGTATTCTTTCGTTTTTTACCAAATCGAATTAACTTTATATTAACAGAAAATCTTGCGGTTTTTTTTTTTAAACGTATTTTTGCATTTGGAGTTCATTGTATTAAAATGTGTAGCTTCGAAATTGTCGTTTTAATTCGTTTGCGTAAACAAGAGCCCTTTTTATACGGGGGGAGGAGGGGGTTTAATGTCTAATTTAATGTCTCCAGTTAAATTATATTTTTTTTAGATATCTCTAATAGGGTTTTTACTATATGATTATTTGAAAGACATATATAGAAAAGGATTAATGATGTAGTAGTTGTTCTTAACCCCTGGGTGGCGATTAATGATGTAGTAGTTGTTCTTAACCCCTGGGTGGCGACCCCAAAAAATTGGGTCGCCAAACCATTTTGATTGGGTTATTAAATTGTTAGTTATTATTTATTTATGTTATCCCTTATCATTTTATCATTAATTATTATTTTATATCTATTACGAATGAACTGATTGAAGACATGGGTCGCTGAACTAACCCCGGGTGACCAGAATTTGGGTCGCGGACTAAAAAGGTTAAGAACCATGCTGTATGGTATAATTGATAACTTGTACAATGACCCAAACCATGTGATTTCCTTATAAGAAATGTCACGTTATTTCGAAATATGGTGACAAGCGTTACGTCACATATAGCTGTTGTTTGTCTTTTTATATCTTAGTTTGTTATTAAAAGAAAATTAAATAGGCCTATACATCATAAATGCGTTTATTGTTTATTAAAAGAACATTAAATAGGCCTATACATCATAAATGCGTTTATTTGTTTATTAAAGAACATTAAATAGGCCTATACATCATAAATGCGTTATACTTATTACGCGTAACATACCTGATATAATCCTCCTTCCACCGTGAGTTACGTAGTAGCCAATGTCGTAACACCCGTAAACTTCCCGTTGATCAGCGAAGTTAAGCGACATTGGGTTTGGGTAGTAGCTGGATGAGAGACCGTCCGCTGTGTCCAGACTATGTAGCGACCCGTGGTTCGGATTCCACGTAAAGCTTTTAGTAGGTCCCCTCCGTCATATGACCTTAGATGTTGCGAAGGAAGTTAAACAAAAACAAATAATTTTATCTTTCCTCCGTAACCACTCTCTGAAACAGTGGTTCTCAATTTTCTTTGTATGGTTGCCCAAAAACCAATTCTAATCCAGCTCCATTATCCCAGTCATTAGATATTATCTCTTTATAACTTCTCTCATTATCACAATATTATTTTTTAGAATTTCTGGATCGTGTCACTACATACCCCACAAAATAGTTGTCACTACCCCACAAAATAGTTGTTATTACCCCAGTTGGGTAATTTACCTAGGTTGAAAACCGCTGTTCTAAAAGCATAGATTTCATTTTGTTTCCCATGCATTTTAGTATACGTTCAAGAGAAACGTATAACAAACCAGGCGCGGATAGAGGGGCGGGGGGCGACGGGGCTTAACTCCTCTAGCTTGAACCCAAATGACATCTCATGTTATAATAATAATAATTTTTAATATTATTGTATAATATTATAGTATAATATTGGGCTGGCAATATTTACATGACACGGCATGCAAATCCTAAATCCCCCCCCCCCCCCCCGCCATCTGTATCCGCGCCTGCAAAAATACTAACGAATGTGTTTGAGTTACATTTGAAAATACTGAAAATGGAACTCAAAAATTTATCGTCAATGTCTGCAATAACATCATTAAACTGCTCAGTGTTCCGACCAGATTTGGAGGCGCATCCTTGAACTCGAGGTTAAATTCCAAGAATCTATTTTTTCTAATCATTCAGAATTTTTTTTAATAAATAATTTTATTTCATTACCGCTGTTGTGACGGAAAACCATGTCACGCAGACCTGCAGTTAAGTAGACGATTATAGAAGGCATTTTGTTTTGGATTATTCTCTCGTAATTATCTGTGGTTTTCAGTTAGTTTTGCTTAATGAAAACTCACAAGTTATATAACTCTCACGGCGCGGATGGTATGAGAATGTTATGTATCCAAATGTTATGTATTCGTGAAGCAGAAACGCTAAATTTACAGTAGGCCATATATTCTGAATTCTGATGGATAAAGAACGCTCTCACACGGAAGTAATCTGATTCTATGGAGTTTGCATACACGGGTATAAGATAAACTATAATTTATTATATTAAATTAATATAGGATTAACGAAACCAACACGAGGCATTCTTTACTTACGAAGAATACATTATGTAACGCAGAGCTGGGCACTTGCGGCATATTGCGGTACTGCGGTACTTGCTGCACTACCAAACCGGTACCAAACCGGTACGCGGAAATTTGAATGCGGTAGCGGTACTGCGGTACTTTCAGCGATCCTTTGCGTACTGCGTTATGGGGGCCCGGGTGGTAGTGCGGTGGTACCGCAAGTACCGCAGTACCGCAAAATATGCCGCAAATGCCCAGCTCTGTAATAATGTAAGGCCTACAATATAAACTAGTTCAAGCAAAACCACATCCATGTACAGAGAGAGGGTTAGGAAAAGTAAATAGACACCGCCAGTTTTTTCATACGTTTTTATTGATAATAAACATGAATAAATAATAACAGATCAATTGAATCAATATATTTAGATTGGTGTTGGTTCTACCTTTGCATTCTGTAAAGCTAACACACGTTTTGGCATTCCATTAATGAGTTTTGACATTTGTTTTTTGAGGCTAATCATCGTTGTGTCTAGTTACTTTTGGCAACCCTGTAGGTTTATAGAATATTGGTATTTATATTTGATTTTGTATTTAGTGGGAAATAATCTAATCAAAGCATTGTTATCTGAATATGCCGATAAAGTAATCTAATTAAAGCATTCTTATCTGAATATGCCGATAAAGTAATGTAATCAAAGCATTTTTATCTGAATATGCCGATAATCTAATCAAAGCAATCTTATCTAAATATGCCGATAAAGTAATCTGATTAAAGCACTCTTATCTGAATATGCCGATAAAGTAATCTAATTAAAGCATTCTTATCTGAATATGCCGATAAAGTAATCTAATTAAAGCATTCTTATCTGAATATGCCGATAAAGTAATCTAATCAAAGCATTCTTATCTCAATATGCCGTTGGAAAACAATGATAGCTTTTCAGACAAAATTTTTTAATGGATCCATTTCAATTTTGAGAATAGAAAATAAGAAATTACTTATAAAAGTAATGGAAAAAATTGCATTAATTAATTCCTGTCATCACGAATGAAAATCGAGATAATCTTAAAAATAATAAAAACATAAAAAAGTCGCAAAAAATACATAATTATATTACCAATAATAAATTTATTTCTGTTATTACAAATGAAAAAAGGGAGTAATCTTAAAATAATAGAAATATGTACAAGTGAGGTACATTATATATGCGGTTTCATATAATAGAAACTTTAAAAATCTAATTTATACAATTTGTAAGTAAGTGCACCTGATTTAAGACTGAATTTTACATATACTATTGGCTTATGTAATTTTTTGAAAAAGTCTGCAATTTTGCTTAATACATTTACAAGTGGCAATACATAAATGTAACTGGGGTGTTGCGCATTAATAGGAATTAATAAAGTGTTGCTTTAGTAATTTTCGAAACGAAATTAATCATGGTGCTTGTCTGACATTTATAGATACAGAGTTCCATATATCTGCTCCTTTGTAGGAGAAAGCATTTTTTTTTTATTTTGCACTGAATAATATGTTGTGTATGAAATCATTGGGAAGCTTTGTATTATGATTATGGTTGGTCTGATAGGGGGGTAATCGCCTTGTAAATGGGTGAAGTGTAGTTTCTATTATTAGCAACTTTGTATATTGATACCGACAGTTAGTTTTACATAAGTCATTTACGTTTAGAATATTCAAATCCCTGAACAATGGAGAAGTACGAGATTGTCTGTTATCATTATTTGAAAAAGTTCGTAAGCATTTTATATGGATTATTTCCAGCCGATATCTTATATAATTTTTTGTACTATCCCATGTTGTAATGCCGGACTGTAAGTGTGGATGAATAAATGAGTAATACACTGCAAGGAGGGTATTTTGGGATGTGCTTTTTTTTTAGTTTACATATTTTCGATCTAATATGTTGAATGTTGTCTTTCAAATTTAATTTCAATAGAATAGAATAGAATAACCTTTATTAATAATGATAAAATAAATACATTTTTCAATTTACAATGACATGAATAATTGTGAAGCTCGACTATTTATTTTATTTAATTTGCCCCTTAAACTTTAGGCTTTACTGGGCTAGCTTTAGGCTTTACTTTGTTATCGAACTTGTCGCCAAGCAATTTAACTTAAATTACTTTTGCAAGATAAGCGTTTTCAGTTATTAATGGCGTGTGCGCGATGGCAGTTTTTTATATTTACAATTATATATGATGATTTTGTCAAATTCAGTAAAAGCGTGTTTGTACCCCATTTATAGACATGTTCTAATTGCTGTTCACTTAATTTATTAAGGAGTTTATATCGTAATGTATGTTGTAGCGTCTTCACACTGAAAACACTTTAATGTTGTTGACCGATGAAAATCATTGACATGAATTAAGAAAAGTAATGGTCCAAGGATAGATCCTTGTGGAACCCCATTTTCCAATACAGCATATTTTGATGAACTGTCTTTTACTTTACCATTCTGGTGAAGACCTTCTCTAAATCCAGACTGTGTTTTTGCTAGGACGTCGTATTTGGCTAAAACTTTGATTAGTCTATTGTGTACGATTTTTTTCAAAAACTTTACTTGAGGTTGATAATATGGAGATTGGCCGGTAACAAGATGGATAATTGGAGGATTACTAGGCATTACCAGTAATTACGACATCGCTTATGCGTTCTGCTTGCCAAATATTTGGTACCTTATGGTACTGTCCGTTTTCCTGAACATAAGCAGTTCTCTCGCTGATCATCAGCAGATCGTGATAACAGTATGAAAGGAACCCCTTCCACTGAGGTAGAGAATATACAGTCGAGAATAAGGGAAAATTTCACGTATGGACAATCGATCCAAAAATATCTGGTCTTGAAACTCCATGTTTCTTACCAGTAGAAACGTTGAGTTTACGGTACAACGTTTTGGACCTATTTTACTTTTATTATAAAGCGTTGGCCCCCCCTAATCTTTATTTTTAATTATTTTAGATTTATCTTAAACTCATACAGTAGCGTAAAATAGTCCTATATTGCAAATGGGAGCTATAACTTAGTTCATTCTGGCTCTTCAAAGAGATGGATGTGTACATGAAGAAAAGAAAATTTGAATATAAGTTATCCCCTAATAGAGGAATGTCCCCGTAATTTCTTTTTATATAGAATATATGACCGCGGTTAGCCCTTTATTATAATTTGTTAATAGCTTTCTGTTCTAATTTTCTTATCCTGTCAAAATATAATACAGGGTGTCCCGTAAGTCTGGACCCATAGGGAAAAATAATAAAATTACAAAATAGTCCAAAAATTTATTTATAATATATTTTTTTATTATTTTTATTATTATTTTTATTATTTTTTTATTATGATCTTACTCCGCTGGAGTTTTATTTGTGGGGCCACTTGAAAGCCAAAGTGTACGAGGTCAAACTTCAGAACATTTTCCACCTTAAAGCACGCATTGTGGAGGCGTGTCAAGAAATTTCTGCGACTGTGATTCAGAAAGTGCTGTCGCAGTGGAGATTGCGTCTTCAACTATGTGTGCGACACAACGGCGGACACTTTGAACAGATTATGTAATAAATTTTTGGACTATTTTGTAATTTTATTATTTTTCCCTATGGGTCCAGACTTACGGGACACCCTGTATATAATTTTTAATTTGAGAAGCTAATGTACGGGTGTGAAACGCATGTTTGGCATGACACTTCACTGTAAAAAAGTGATAATACTGAGAAGTATGAGTGATGTAAATCGGATTGACTGTATGACAAATGATATTTAGGAAAGGAGTACAGTAAGAAAGTGGAGGTGAGAACAGAGGAGAATGTGCAAACGAACGGAAAATTAATAATGAAAATGTGAAAAAAGTGTATAATTGTGAGTGCATAGGTGCAAGAAGTTGAGGAAGACCACGCAAATATGAGAGGATGTAATAAGTAAGCCTTTGAATGAATGTGGAATTGATATAAGTTTTGGACAAGAGTAGACGAGAAACAGAGAGTAGGTGAAGCAGTTTGTAAAGGGTGTAAATGGAGACGTTAGTCTCACCTGACGCACCACCAGAGGTATATACCCCCTCTCCCCACTCACCATCATCATCATCAAAGGTACTACTGAATCCCTAAGGTTGGGGTAGTATCATATTCCCGATGGTGATCCCCTCGTATCTTTGTGCGTGTAATTTGTCTGAGTGTTTTCAGTTCCAAGCTTAAACGCCATGGCCACCTCATTGACAATGAGAAATAAGTTCCTAGATAATGAGTGTATTAGTGTATGCATAAGAATTTGAGAGAGATTGACGAAGAAAAAAATGATCGTTAACCCTCAGCTACTATCGTTGGGTCAATTTTGACCCTGAGTACATTTGTTTATTTTATCACGGGAAATAATGATAGTACAGTAGTTAAGCTCTTTTGGACCACTGGGTCAAATATGTACCATTTCCTATACACGCACTCATAACTTAACCCTATAAAAACTTTGGCCGTTAAGAGGTTAAGGGTTAAAAATATACGTAATTGGTGGACTCAGACACTGTTTTGGTAGGTAGTTGTTGGGTTTCCTAAATAAGGAAAAAGGGTGTTTTCAGAAAAGTCACCGAAAAGGAAAACATCACAGAAAACAGTTTAAACATAAGTTATCAGCTTGTATTCACACTGTCACGATTCAACCAATGCATTTCTCATATTCCACCTTAAAAATTCAGCCACGTAACTTGAATATCCATTTAACATATGAGGCCCTCGTAGGAAGAAGTGGCGGAGCTATTGAAGAATAGGGACCCCAGCCTTCTTTAGTTAGCTTTATAAGACTAACTAACGAGAATATCATGACCTAACCTAACCGATCGTCAAGGGCGTACAGTTAACCTAACGATTGGTTAGGTTAGGTCGTGATATTTTTGTTAGTTAGCCTTATAAGCCTAACTAAAGAAGGCTGGGGTCCCTATTCTTCAATAGCTCCGAAGTAGCTAAGCGACAAAAGTAAAAAACGCCAAAAGATGCAGTTAAAAGTACTAATTTAAAAGTGCCATAAATTTTAAACGTTTGAAGATATTTGAAAGTGCCATAAAAAGTGAAAGTGCCATAAATTTTAAACTTTTGAAGATATTTGAAAGTGCCATAAAAAGTGAAAGTGCCATAAATTTTAAACGTTTGAAGATATTTGAAAATATGGACTATATAGTCTGCCAATAAACCTTTTCATTTTCATTCATTTATTCATTCATTTTCATTTTCATTTCATCGAAATTGTTTCAAACGTTCAAAAGTTATGTCACTTTCAAATTGATACAAAATTTAACTGCGCTTTTTGGCGTTTTTTTTAACCTTTGTCGCTTAGCCACTTCTTCCTAGGAGGGTCTCATATAGTAACATATAAGACTTAAACTGTAACGCTATATATATTGAAAGTATTGAACACTCAGACCGAAAATGTAATCATAGCAAAATCTGCATGAAGGGGAAGTTTTCCTACAATCTAATACCGCGTCTGTCTCATAGAGCTCCTTTCGCCTTGCGGGTAATCCCAAATAACTCTCCAATATAGGAGAAGACGTGGAAGCGATCTTTGATCTGTCGTGACGCAGACGAGTGACGTATAGGGTCGTTGAGTCGAGTTCCTCTTTACAACGTCGAAGCGGTCAAACTAAATAACTCACAATAAAATAATTGGATGAATTCTCTTCTCAGTTCTCGTATTGAGTTTCGATAATTGGAGCCGAATGACGGGCATGCATGGAGCGCCCCAACGAGAACCCCCTTTTCTTTGCATTCATTAATTAGAAATAGAATTAGAATTAGAATTAAAATCTCAAGGACGGTGTTTATTTTAAATTAATTAGTTTTAAAAGGAACTTCATATACAGGAATAAAATCGATAGACTCAAATATCTTTAAGGTTTTAAATTAAAATGGAGGAAAATTTTGATTTTTTTTTTTTGAGAATTCTTTATTTACGTAAAAAAAAGTTAATTAAAACAACCAAATATGGTTAACTAGTTAACCAACCTGGTTAACTATTTGATAAACAATTTAAATAGTTAATTCAACTTTGCAATAATTACGCTATTATTAATGTACCTATATATATGTGTATATATATATATATATATAGTTGCGCCTCGGTGGTGTAGTGGCGCCTCAAGTGGTGTAGTGCGCCTCGGTGGTGTAGTGGTTAGCGTCGCTGACACAAATCCATCGGCCCCGGGATCGAGACCTGGTGACGGCAGCCGGCGCGCAGCAAAACCCAGCTGTTCATCCTACCACACAATAAAGAAAGTGGTTGGTAGATAAATGGGTACCATTGGTGGCCTAGTGGTTAAGACGCTGGGCTGCTGGTGGGGCGTGGTTCGGATTCCACGTTAAGCTGTAGGTCTAAGGTGGAGTAAAAAGCTTGACCTTCGTTAGAATGAACAATTCGGGCGGAAGCTAACCAAACCAAACTATGATATGATACACACAGACCGTGCATGGAACAAGGAACACTTCTGGGAAAATTAAATCCACTATAGTCCGAATAAGTAATGATAAATGACAAATACTATAGTTTTTTCTTTTTCATGATGCTAGCCCGACGTGGGCAACGGGTCACTCGCAAAGAGGCCCCAAATATGATAGTTTGAGGTTCTGAATATAGTAGGCTAGGTGTAGCTGTCCTAGATCCTGTCCCAAAGCTGGATCCTATCTGCTTTGCAGGGTGAGGGAAGCTATATTTTTGGGGCCTCTTTGCGAGTGACCCGTTCGTTGCCCACTTCGGGCTAACATCATGAAAAAGAAAAAACTATAGTGTTTGTCATTTACCATTACTTATTCGGACTATAGTGGATTTAATTTTCCCAGAAGAGTTCCTTGTTCCATGCACGGTCTGTGTGTGTATCATGAAAAAACCTCAGGGGACCATTCTGAGTTGAATCCCATATATATATATAATATATATATTATATATATATATATGTTATATATATATATATATATATATTAGGGATGCGAAACCAAATATTTTCTAGTAAATTATTAGCCTATTTTCTGGCTATCATATTTGCACACACTACTGAACTATTAATTCAACTATACTAAATGGTAAATCCAATTGTATTATATGAGACCCTCCTAGAAGAAGTGGCTAAACGACAAAAGTTAAAAAAACGCCAGAAAACTCGGTTAAAGTTGTACCAATTTGAAAGCGACATAAATTTTGAACATTTTGAAACTATTTCAAAATATTTTCAAAAGTTCTTTGCTTTTGTCGCTTAGCCACTTCTTCCTAGGAGGGCTTCGTACGATACTGCGTCCATCTGCTGGACATTGCAAAACATGTCATTTAATATAGTAAATCCTTTTCTAGCTAAGTACATAATTAAGCAGGATTTATGAAATTACCTTGTCTCATGACAGGATTACGCACTGTCTAAATTGCGTTTCATTCACGTTTAGTCAAGCTTTGGATTTTTGCGTTTGTTTTGAATCACCATATTAGAAATGGTGACTCACCTATTGATTCATGTCCTCCTATGAATATGACCTATCAAAAATTATGCAACGATACTCATTTCTAAATGGGTTACTTTTTCCAACTAGCGGCAAACATTCATTTTAATAGCACACATAAAATACAGGGTGTTAAAAAAAAAACGCAAACCAATGGAGAATGCATATATCATCGTAACTTAAGCCTTTCCTTTTATATTTTGGGTTGCGTTTCTTTTTGCACACCCTATATAAATCTACGAAAACGTGTTGAAGTCGTTAAATCATTTCAAAACTTTTAAAATAGAGCGTCGATTTATTATAGAAAAAAAACTTTGGCATTGTAGGGCGACATTACTTTAGTACATTATATTTTCGTTTGGTCTCATCTGTTATTTTTTTTTTATAACAGATGGGTAACTAATTAATTTTATGTTTTTATGTAATATCTATTCTACTAGCAAAAGGTCGGCGCTACGCGCCGATTTTGCTAGATCTGCGTTGCTTCGGCTGAATTGTGGGCCAACGGCTTATTTTATTTTGAATATCAGTAGCCCTTTATCTGGATATCATTCCTATTCCTCTCACCTTGGGCCTCAGTAATTGGGGTGCCTGCGGCCTTCCAGTTACTGGCAAACCAATTATTCATTCAATAAAACTACAGAAAAGAACGCAGCCATGAAAATCTAAAGCTTCACAAATCTTAATACAATGAGCTCGGATTTGAAGCCTAAGATTTTCATGACTGCGTTCATTTCTATAGTTTTTATTGACCAAATAACTGAACCGACAGTAATTGGGGGCCCTGCGGCCCTCCAAATCATAGTTTTCATTGTTTCGAGTGCATCAATAATATTGTTATAGTGTTCCATTAGTTGTGATAAGCATGATCTTCCTGACCGGAATCGATGTTGGTTATCATTTTTTTTTCTGAGTTTCCCCATTAACCCCACCCCCTCCCCCATTACCCCACCCCTCTCCCCCATTTACCCCCACCCTTCCCCCATTACCCCCAAGGGGGGAAGGGGCTGGCACCTTGCAAAGGATTTACTTTAATTTTTTTTTGGTTACATATATATATCGCATCTATTTTTTAGTTTCCCCATTAACCCCACCCCCTCCCCCATTACCCCACCCCTCCCCATTTTGTGCCAAAATTATGATTAAAAATGAAGAAATGGAAGAACTGTACCCCTAAAAGGGGGGGGCAGGATTTATGTTAGGGAATTTTTTTTTAGCATGGGCACTGCACAATAAAAAGACGCATCGAATGGTGAAAACCGCATTGTTCTACACCAATTGTAGCGACCTGTAGGTGTGCGCAAAAAAACTGTTTTATATATATTTATATTATATATAAGGCTTCATTTCTGAATGTAATAGCTATTCTATGCTGAAATAATTACTATTTTTTAAGTTAAATAACTGATTTTTCTAGTTAAAAGACTCGGGGTTTATATGCTAAAACAATATTATCGTTTGAACAGTACAGTAACCCCCCCGATTTACGCGCTTCCCATTTGCGCGGTTTCGGATTAACGCGGTCCAAAAAACATTCATTTATATATATATATATATATATATATATATATATAAATTAACGCGACGCAGTCCAGTCGTTGTGTTTATTTATAAAAAAAAATTGAATAGTTTTTGGACCGCATTAATCCGAAAACGCGCTCATGAGGAGCGCGTAAATCGGGGGAGGGGGGTAATGTATTTTGCTGGCAGTTTTAGGTTAAAAATTTTTACTATTACTTCTACAGGTGGAGAATTTTCACTTATTTAACATTTTTAACATTGCCTTTTATAATGCGAATATTCAACAATGGTTTTAACAATGACGGTATTTAAAGAAAAAATTATTCCGTGTCAGATGAATAGAACAATACCCGTACTTAACTATTTAATATTTCATTCGATAAAGCAGGCATCATTAATATACAGACACATTACTATTATTTTAACTATCAGTAGTATTTTTACTATTACTACTTAACCAACATTTAGACACTGTTAATTTACGATGTCTTTTTTGTCCGATATAGCAGGCATCGTAGATTTAACATTTCGTAATTTAACAGTCATGGAATCCTTGGTAGAACAAAAATATTGACGGCTAATGCTCGTATGAGAGAAGCGAGCGGTTGTCATCGCGGAGGACTTTGGTTTCGAAGTACTGTTCGTCTACCGAATCCATTAAGATTGGTTTGAAAACTGTGTCTATCATAGTTTTAAAATAAATAAATTAGTTAGGGGTGTATTTATAGAAAACGGAACGCGTGAATATCGATGTGACCTCCGCAGGAAGACGTACGGCATATAAAATATTTTTTTAATTTTTTAATTATAAATTATCATAATTTTTGGTACTTTCATATTTAATGTGAACAAAAAGCCGATGCAAAAGCAGAGTTTTAAATGGCTAACTAAGCTTTCGACATTCTAAAACAGTGGTTCCCGACGTGGGCGCCACCGCCCCCTAGTGGGCGTTTGAGAATCTTAGTGAAGGGGGGAGGGGCGTTAGGAAACTATAAAAATGTTACCTTCTATTAATAAATCATCAGCAAATATTGATGGACATAAGGGGACGTTGGCTTAAAAAAGGTTGGGAACCACTGCTCTAAAAACATGTCAGATTTTGGTTAGTTTTATCTTCTAAAACGTGTCTACTTCTGTACAAAACTGTCTAAATATTTTTAGCAAGTTTTGAACACATTAAAACGTGCCAGAGGTTGGGTAGCTTTTTTTCTGGACCTTGTCTACTTCTACTTATATCTACCGAAGAAGGGTGTGTACAGGTTCAGAGTTCCTACATCTGACAACGTTTTAGGGAAACTTGTCATATTTTCACTTTCCGTATCCAGTGGAAGTCATTCAGTCTACTTTCGATGTACTTTAGTTTAGATATATTCTCAGTGTATTCTTGGGTATTCTTGGCTATTCTCAGTGTATTCTTGGGTATCCTTGGGTATTCTCAATGTATTCTCAGTGTATTCTTGGTTAATGCAACCACAGAAGAGAGTGGGATTAACCATTTTGGTTAACTATCTTAACCGAGAATTTTTCTCCGTGATTTAGGCTGAGGCGTATAAATATATATATATTTTTTTAATAAATACTGAATAATATAAGTACTGTATACAGGGTGGACCATAAATCCCAAACGGTTATAATTAAAGCTAAAATCTATCTAGCGGAGCTCACACTGACGTAATCGATTACTAAAAAAAGAATATTTGTCAACAGGGTCATAATATTTTCCATTTTGAATAATCAATAAACATTTCTAAATTTTTTACTTTGATTTTTTTTGTATTTTCGCTTTAATTATAACCGATTGCGACTTATGGGCCACCCTGTACAGTATGAAAATACAGTTATAGTATGTAATTTGAGACAGTATACATATATATATTAAAAATCTTATTAGATAAAAACATGGAAATTTGTAAAGATAAAAATATCAATCAAATTATAAGCAATAACTTTATCACGAGAATCTACAGGGTGGCCACAAATCCCTTTACATGAAAAACAAGGGCAACATACAGATATGCTGTAATTTCACTGCGAAGGGACTCTGTGGCCACCCTGTACACGTAATATCACTTTGTAAAAAATTATTTATAACAATGAATTACCATATTTTCCTTTATTGTATTTTAACAAGTTTAATGTTTTTGTGTTACCCTGTGTACAGGGTAGGCAAAAAGTCTGAGCACCCCCTGTAATGTAAAAATTTAGATATGTAAATACTTTGAGGGGGTGCCCAGACTTTTTGCCCACCCTGTACAATAGGTTATCATTCGCTCCTTTTGGTGATCAAAACTACATTAAAAATGCAACGTTATTACGTATTTACTCGCTATATATATATATATATATATATATATATATATACAGGGTGGCTCAGAAGTCCCGCATCATAGCCTCTATTCAGATTAAATAAATAAAGATTAAATAAAATTATATTAGCCTATGGTGCGCGAGTTCTGAGACACCCGGTGTATATATATATATATATATATATCCTTATTCCTTAGTATATCTTCGGTTTGCTTCCTGCCGAATTGTTCATTCTCACGAGCTATTTTTCTGATTTCAAGAAAACAAATAGTCAAATATTAAATTATTTGGAAAGGAAACAACGCAAGCTCACTCCTTTCCTTAAGGGGACATCATACAGCATGTTTCCCCACAATGATGATATGGATAGTTAAATACAGGGTGTTCAGAAAAAAAACGCAACCCAGTGGAGAATATATATATATATAATTTGTAATCTAACCCTTTTCTTTCTGTTTCGGGTTGCGTTTCTCTTTTTTTTTAACACCCTGTATATATGATAATGGTTACTGCCCTCTTTCACATTCGAGAATGTACAATTATTTGTGTTTATCGACAGTCGATGTGAGCTAACTATTTTATCTTCGGTTCTTCTAATCGTGCGACTCCTTTCCTTTTTCAAGGTTTGGTTTCAAAATCGACGAGCCAAATGGCGGAAAAGTGAGAGACTGAAGGAGGAACAAAGGAAGAGGGAAGTGGATGACGGGGAGCACAGTGGAAGCAAACAGGGAGTAAGTTACGCGAAAAAAACCTTTGTAAATTCAATATTTAATTCAATTTTTTCTTTTATTTATTTTTTTTAATTTTTTTTTTTGCTTGTTTTAAGTCATGTTATGTTGTACGACGACATTTTGGTTCACACTCTGAAAGTCGAGTGGGACTATAATTAAACTTAAATTAAAATATCAAAGTACAAGGTGGGCCGTAAGTCGCTTTACCGAAGTGAGTTTCGTTTTAATATGAAAGTGAAGCGATTTACGGTCCACTCTGTATTTTCATAACTTAGCCTCCCCACACTAAACAAAACAAAAAAAGATGTCTACTGACGAAGTCTAACTTTAGAAATGAGAGTAAGAAGAGGCCTAAAAGTACCTTGAATATGAAATATTTATAGGGTAAATATGACAGACCAAAAGTAGGCCTACGCCGAGTGTAAATGGAGGAGCTTTCTTCGCTTCGTGGAAGTTATTCAGTCTACTTTCGATGTACTTTAGTTTAGATCTATTCTCAGTGTATTCTTGGGTATCCTTGGGTATTCTCAGTGTATTTTGGGGTATCCTTGGGTATTCTAAGTGTATTATTGGGTATCCTTGGGTATTCTCAATGTATTCTTGGATATCCTTGGGTATTCTTAGTATATTCTTGGGTATTCTTGGGTATCCTTCAAATATTTTATATCTTGCAGAGTGTATTTACCTTTTGTATTTTTTTTACTTTCTGTGGACAGTTTTAAGAATGCGTGTCCTCGTAAGTGTGTACCCGTACGGGGACCTACAACTTAATGCGCAACTTGGAAAAAAACGTCCACTTTTATAAAAGGAATCCACGAAACTTTACTCGACCAAAAAACCTTTTGATTACAAAATCGATGAAGTCGCGCGGATTCATCTAAAAATATAAAAATAATCCGACATTATATTTGGCAAAACCTCTAACTTTTAGCTCTGAAAAGAATCTCACATCGTACGTAGAGTACAAGTGTAACTCACTTCCATATTAACCACTGCGTGTTATTCTACCTGCAAAAAAAAAAAAGGTTCCAAAACAAGACATCAATTTGAACATTTGTTTTAGTTATAATATATTATTATTTTTGTAAATTAAATTAAAAATAAATTTTCCTATAAGACCGGACTTATGGGACACCCTGTATATAAAAATATATAATTTAATTTTCGTCTTATGAATACAACGAATAAATAATACCAGTTACGCGATTAAAATATGATTAAAATATGATTAAAATATGATTAAAATTACTCGTCAAATATTATGACGAATTCTTTGACCGAAAAGACAACTTCCAGTTCGTCATTCAATTTTATATGAAATAAAGCCATCACTGAAGCTGTAACTGTCATGCTACATCAAACAAAGCAATAAAACAAAACTATTACACAGGGGATGTCGCAAGGGTCGATCGAAAGACCTTTTCCGTTTCTTTGTTTCGTGACAAATGAAATCATTTCAAATCACAGTAGAAAATAAATATTAGTCTTTTGGAATACAGAATTTTGTCGTTTTGGAACTTATACTCCCAAGCATATTTGCATTTCCTTTTGTAGGTGAAAATGTAGGTGAAAATTAAAATACCATATTGCAAAACATATCCCGCTTAATCCGGTTAAATAATCACTAAAGTACTTTCACAACATCTGCTCGTGTAACGTAAGAATTTAGGGAGGTATAAGCCCTTAAATCACTAATTCTTAGGTTTTTCTCCTGATAGACTACAAAAGAGTGTGTGTGTGTGTATATATTATGATTTGTACAAGAGTAATGAATAATAATGAATTATTAAAATTAATTTTAAGTTCGTAAATTAATTTTAAAAGCTAATTTAAAATTAGCTAGTTATTGTATGATAGGTGTACGATATTATCGAACGTGGCCAATAATTATCGTACCAGAATATAAACTCCGTAACTGTGATGAAATACGATAAAATCACGACGATACTTACCGGAATGGAAGAATGAAAGTGTGATCAGAATTTAGGAAATTAAAAATAAATTTATTCCCCCTAAAAATAAAATCCAGTTCCGAAATCAAGGACATTATTATGAGTGTCTATTTTCAAGGTCATATATGTATATATATATATGGTAATATAGTGGTCCTTAAAGATACATCATAGGCTCCTCAATGTTATAGTAGGGTTGTAAAATTCTTTAAAAATGTATCAAGGTCCTGATTTTGCGCACCTCTACATAAAAAAAAATGTCACACTGATATCACGTGACAGAATTAACGGATCAAGTAAAGATAAGCACCCCCAGCCTTCTTTAATTAGCCTTATAAGGCTAACTAACGAAAATATCACGACCTAACCTAACCAATCGTTAAGTTAACTGTACGCCCTTGACGATTGGTTAGGTTAGGTCGTGATATTTTCGTTAGTTAGCCTTATAAGGCTAATTAAAGAAGGCTGGGGGTGCTTATCTTTACTTGATCCGAATTAACCAACCGCGACTCCATAAGCTCTATGTTCAGATTCTCGAAATGTCTTTAAGTTTTGACCTGCAAAAGCTCAATATCTGCTCATATATTCATAAAAATATTATACTAAACAACCAACTAGATTAGGGGTGTCCAACCTTTTTTCATGAAGGGCCATATTTCAATTAATGACCCACACCGAGGGCCAGTGCCCAAATTTTAGATAAAATTTAATTTTAAAATTACATTTTATTGAAATAAAATACGACATTAGATAATGAATTTTCAGTATCCGCCAGCCGGGCCTGATACATTATTTTGGCGGGCCGGACTCTGGCCCGCGGGCCAGTTGGACAAGCCAAACATCCATGAGATCCCTCTCATACGAAGGAGTTGATATATAGAAAAATAATCAGGAAACATTTTTCAACACGACCGTTTCCCATAGAAACTTTCAAAGAGTGAACTAAAATAAAATTTTGGGATCACCTGAAGATCAGGGCCCCCCCCCAATGTATTCTTGTTTTCTGCTTTACAGTACCAAATATAATAATAATACATTAAATTGAATTCCCGGTTAGGTCAACTGTACGCCCTTGACAATTGGTTAGATTAAGTCGTAATATTTTCGTTAGTTTTAACGAAGATATCATTTGATAATTGAGGCTGGGGGCCCTGATCTTCGGGTGATCCAAATTTTGTATAGGCACACTAACTCGCTTGCCTTCCCTATTCTTTCGCGATATTTCCTTCGGTTTATCTCTTTTTAAACCTTAGTATAACAAGTTAATTTAACACGAAAATCGTAAATTTTACGTTTTTGAAACTTAAGTATATGAAATTGTTAAAATATCTCCTTCACAAATTTTCTGATCACACTGTATGTATTGTACAGGAATTAACTGTTATTATTATTATTATTTTATTATTATTATTATTATTATTATTATTATTATTATTGCTACTATGCTTTAATAAGCTTTTTCCAAAGTACAAAAAATATTTGATTCAAGTCAAGAAATTTTTAATTGTTGGTGACTATTTTCGCATAAAAAGAAAAATATATCAATTTAACACCTCAAAATCACGCAACAAAAGTATTTGTAAATAATCTATTCTTTTATACATAGGATTAGTTTCACATAATTTTAATTATTTTAATTATTTTAATTAAATATACGTTAATTTTTTATTTAAAATTTTAAGAAAATTTAATTTTCTAGAAAATGTCCGAAGGTGTAGATACGAAACGTCGGTTTAAAAAGCTTTGTTTTAGTTATAAGGAGGAGATTGTAGGCACCAATTGACCAGAGAAGTACCCCTGGGGTGGGGGTGGGGAGGGATGTTAGATAGGAGGCAGAAAGTGCTGGAATTCCCGTTTCTCCTGTCACTGTCCTCCTTAGCTGATCTTTTTCCGTTTCTCATCTACCCTGTGAGCAATCCAGCATGCTCTCAAACACACACTTCTCTCCCTATTCCTCCACTAGACATCTTACACACCACATCTTACACACTACACATCTTACGCACTACACGTCTAACACACTACACAGTCTTTTCAAAATTTAGAAATAAATTATTAATAATAATATTTGTATTTTGGTTCTCGTCTTCTCTTTCTATGGGGCCGGTGGGAGAGGGGGGCGTTTCGCCCTTGGCCCCTCAATTCAATATAAAAGATAAATTACAGAATAGTCCCCAACAGTAATTCTTTAGTTGAAAGAAAATAATAATTAATAATAATAATTAATAATTAATAATAATAATTAATAATAATTAATAATTATTATTAATAATTCTCTAATTATTCGTTCAGAATTCAGTGGATGAAGATGGAGAAGATTCGAAGCCTTTAGACGTTTCGTCTTTATCGTCTCCAGTCCCTTCCCCTACTCCATCATCAAGGCCAAACTCAGCTTCCTCAACGCCCACGCCCACTCTCCTTCCGGAAGGAATTTCCGCCCATCAATCGACGCCCGAAAGCCTCTCTCCCGCCCTCGCCGCTCACTTCGCACCTTTGGAAAACCCTCTCCCGAGGGCGGAAGACAAGGGCGGAAGAGAAGAAGGGCTCTTAACCCCTGAAGAAGGACTCGAGAGCACAAATTCCCTGACGGAGGAAGAAACGGAGTCGAAGAGTGACATCAGCAAAGAAAAGTATGAATGAATATTTCTCTTGTGACGTCATGAGATACAATATTAAAATAGACCAACTTTTTTAATATGATAAATATTTCCTTTATTAATTTATTTATTTTAGTTTAATTATCTATTTATTCTACTTAATTTATCTACTTATTTTATTTCTTTTATCTATTTTTATTTATCTACTTATTTTAGTTCCTTTATCTACTTATTTTATTTCACTTATCTACTTATTTTATTTCATTTATCTACTTATTTTATTTCTTTTATCTATTTCTATTTGTCTACTTTATTTTTTTTATCTATTTTTATTTATCTACTTATTTTATTTCCTTTATCTACTTATTTTATTCAACTTATCTACTTATTTTATTCAACTTATCTACTTATTTTATTTCCTTTATCTACTTATTTTATACCATTTATCTATTTATTTTATTTTATTTATCTACTTATCTACTACTATGTTTGATTTATTATTGTATTCACACCGACAATTATCTGAAATTATAGAACCAACTAATGTCCCTTTTGACAAGTATGCAATTTTATGCGATATTGGGCCAGCGTCGGTGTCTCCCACTGGGTAACACTATTTTCCGATAAGCTACGCGAAGACACTGAGGTCGAGTGTTCGAATCTTAATAATAATAATAATAATAATAATAATAATAATACAGCAGTCAGAGCAATGGGTCGCATTGTTGGTCTGAGCGCTGTGCCAGTTTCTGGTCCTCCTGACTGATATATATATATATATATATATATATATATATATATATCCTGACGCAGTGTGTGTGTGTGTGTGTGTGTCTACATGCGCCCCGGACCTGTATGGTTAGCAACGCTGAATGCGAATCCAACGGACATGGGTTCGATTCTCGGCGAAAGCAATCGGCGCGCAGCTTACCCAGCTATTCATCGTTCCAGAAAATATAGGTTGATAGATAAATGGGTACCCTGGGTGGCCAAGTGGATAAGACACTGGGCTGCTGATCGGGAGGTCGTGAGATCGAGTCCGAACAAGGACTTTGTAATTTCCGACCACCCGTGGTGGGTCGTGGTTGAACCCACATTAAACTGCAGGCTCAAGGTGGACCAATAAGCTTGACCTTCGTCAAAATGAACAATTCGGTCAGAAGCAAAACCGAGGTTTGTGTGTGTGTATATATATATATATATATATATATATACAGTAAACCCCCCCCCCCCCCCCCCCGATTTATGCGCCCCCCCATTTGCGCAATCGTTACGTTTATTTATAAAAAAAAAAGAATATTTTTTGGGGACCGCGTTAATCCGAAAACGCGCAAATGGGGAGCGCAGTAAATCGGGGGTTACTATATATATAATATATATATATATATATATATATATATATATGGGAATATTCAATTTAGTAAATGGGATAAAGCGAAAGCGTAAAAATTACCTTTAAACTATATTTAATTAAACGAATGATGAACCAATCACTCGGAGTTGATTATCGTTGTGAACCAATAAATTCTCTTAATCAACCGAATGAGCTGCAATCATTTGAGTTAGTGAAATATCTACTTAGTATGAAGGATCATTAAGCCCTAATACAGGGTGATTCACTCGCTAATACTATACTATAATACTCTGGGGCTACCAGCGAGTGAGTCACCCTATATAAGAGAGTC
This sequence comes from Bathynomus jamesi, assembly GCA_023014485.1. Classification (NCBI taxonomy): domain Eukaryota; kingdom Metazoa; phylum Arthropoda; class Malacostraca; order Isopoda; family Cirolanidae; genus Bathynomus; species Bathynomus jamesi. The sequence goes on from JAJOZX010002383.1 coordinate 71,972, forward strand.
CATCTATTTCTTGATCGACTTCTTCAGGTAACGACGCCGCCTGACAGTAAAATTATTAAAATTTTGCCTAAAAATTATTTTTTTAAAATTAAAAAAAACATTCATATAAGTAAATACTGTAAATTTTTCGTAATTGTTCACAATAATTACTTCCTCGTCAGGTTTAAAGTGAGGTAGTGTAATTTTACGCGCGTAGTAATTAAAATTGTGGTTGTAATTCCCGTAGAATTTATTTGAATTATTTGTCGCGTGTTTGGGACCCACTTATTTGCTAATGAAACAGTGTAATTTAACGCACTCCATATATATATATATATTATATAATATAGATATATATATAATATATATATATATATATATATATATATATATATATATATATATATATATATATATATATATATACTGTTTCCGAAAAAGCGATTGTTTTATTATACAGTGGATCTGCTTAATGACCATAATAGCAGGAAACATACTATTCAATTGAAATGATAAATTTTCCTCAGAACAAGCGGTGAAAGCGTCTAGTTCGCTTTCATAACTGCCTAAACTGAGCCCATTCAAAATGTAGATAGAATAACGCTCTCACCAGGAAGGGGGATTCGTCATCTAATATAATAGCTATAATAGCGTTATGCTAATTCGGCCGCCGAGCATCGAGCCAAGCTGCTTAGGCGGAATTATCATCAATTGATTAATGGTTGGGTGAAGATTAATGCGGAGACAGAGAGCGCAAAGTAACAGACGGCACTCTGTTCCCATCCGCAGACGAGGCGGAGACGACAGCGAGCGCTCAGATGAAGCTCCGGAGCATGGTGACGTTTCAAGACCATCGCGCCTTTCTTCGCCAATCAACAGAGTCGTTACGTCGATGGGCGGAGCCTCTTCTACGACTATGGGCGGAGCTATCGGAGCTGCGCAGTTTGCCCCTCACTTATTCCCCTCTCTCATTGACAGGTAAGCTTTAGAGTAAGTTAGCTGGCTTTTCGCATGCATCCTATAGTATACGCTTGAATTAAAATGATATGATAGGTTTTTACAAGAATGTAAACCACTTGTTGCGAATTCATCCATATTGAAAAACTTGGAAATTATACATCGCCAAAGGACCTAATTGCTAAACTGAGCCGAATTATAAAGGAGTCACTTGTTCTCTGACGATGATGTAGAGCAAATACTTGAAATTATTTAATTGGCTGATTTATCATAATGATTTTAATTATATATATATATATATATATATATATATATATATATATATATATATATATATATATATATATATAGTGTGGCGCTCATAAGTATTCGTACATAGAAATATTTCAGTTATAATCCTGTCTTTTAACTCAAATATATAATTTAGAACATCAAAGAATTGGAGGAAACTAAAAAAAAATAGTTAAAATGCAAAAGCTTTCGTACACATATTTACAAAATTATTTAATACTTTTTGTGTCCACCTTAGGCTTGAAGAATTTACAATTTTTATTAGTAGTTGGCTGTTTATTGATTAGAGACTGTTGGCAATTCTGAATTATAGAATTTTCTCAGTGAAAGGGGTTGTTGTTGTAAAGAGCTGTCTACAGAGCTTTAGAGATCTGTTATTGCTGCATACGAATCTGGAAAGAGGCATAGGAAGCTAGGAGAAGAACTTCGAATTCATTTTTTTTATGCAGTAAGAAGGGGCCCAGTAGTGATGGTGAACATTGAAATCTCCTAAAATGGAGATTTCAGCAAAGGGAGAGCGGGAAAGAATATATTCAACTTCGGAAGTGAAGTAGTCAAAGAATTTTGGATAATCAGTAGAATTAGGAGATGATTGCTGTAGTTATAAAGAAATTGAAAGGCTTTGGAGCAATCAAAACCTCTACCGAGATGCAGACGACCTTGCTAGATTTCAGAACGTACAGCTAGACGAATTGAAAGAATGGCTACTGCGATTCCACGAGCGACTGCGGGTGATTATTTGCCAGACATTATGACTGCCTAAGATCGACGTCTATCCCTCTACTGTACATCGTACATTGAGAAAGAATGGTCTTCGTGGAAGAGTTGCACGAAAAAAACCTCATCTACGAAAAGCTCACAAAGAAGCTCGTTTAAAATACGACAAGGATCATCAAAATGATGGACTTGCATTCTGGAAGAAAGTTCTGTGGACAGATGAGACCAAAACTGAGTTATTGAGAAACAACAAGCAACGTAAGGTTTGTCAAAAATCAAATACTGCATTCGAGGAAAAAACATCCTTCCTACGATTAAACATAGTAGCGGTAATTTGCTCCTTTTGGATGCTTTATAAGTCCTTCTGGTCCAGGAAAGCTTGGTGTCATCAATGGAATCTTGAATTTGAAGAAATATCAGAAAATTTTAGAAAAAAATGTATTGCCTTCAGTACCGGGAGTCGCGAATGGGTTGCAACTGGGTACTGCAACAAGATAATGATCCAAAACATAACAGTAAGAGCACCATGAAATGGCTTCAACCAAAGAATTTCAAACTTCTCGAGTAGCCCAGTCAAAGCCCACATCTCAATTTAATCGAGAATTTATAATTTGATTTGGAAAAAGGTGTCCGCGAGAGAAACCCTTCGGATTTTAATGAATTTCAACAATTTCTTTGGAAAAATGAACTAAAATTTCTACTGGGAGACGTCGAAACCTCGTAAAAAAAAATACGCGGAACGAATCATTGAAATTATTCAAGCAAAAGGTGGACACACAAAGTATTAAATAATTTTGTAAATATGTGTACGAAAACTTTTGGGAGCTATTGAAGAATAGGGACCCCAGCCTTCTTTAGTTAGGCTTATAAGGCTAACTAACGAAAATATCACGACCTAACCTAACCAATCGTTAGGTTAACTGTACGCCCTAACTAAAGAAGGCTGGGATCCCGATTCTTCAATAGCTCCAACTTTTGCATTTTAACTTCTTTTTTTTTTAATTTTCCTCAAATTCTTTGATATTTTATATTATATGTTGGAGTTAAACTAATTTTTTACGCGTTACATTTTATTCAAAAGAACAGTAGGCCTAAATTTTTCATAACTAACCTACGCATGGTACAAAAGATAAAACGACGAATATAACTTAAATATTTTTCTAGTCGAAGTACTTATACTGTACGAATACTTACACTCCTCAGAAAAAAGCCTCCGCGGAGACCTTTTCCTGAGGAGGTAACTTACTTCCATAATAACTATCTAGTGTTATTCTACCTGCAACAAAAAAAAGCTTCCAAAACAAGACATCAATTTGGACATTTGTTTCAGTTCTCATATATTCCTTTTGTAAATTTAATTTAAAATAAACTTTTCCATGAGACCGGACTTATGGGACACCCTGTGTGTATATATATATATATATATTAGTGGTGCACCGATTAATCGGTATCGGCACCTTGCATGCCGATTAATCGGCAATGCAAGGTATTTTCCTAATATCGGCATGCCAGGTGCCGATACCGATTAATCGGTGCACCACTAATATATATATAATTATCCGCTGAGGTGAATATGATGGGTAATGAGGGAATAAATATTAATAATATGATCTAATTGTGCTTATGAAACTGATCCTACGTATGTACAATTTGTACATCTTCCATGGGGTTGGGTACGATTGGTCTAATGACGATTGGTCTAATACCGATTGGTCTAATACCGATTGGTCTAAAGGACGATTGGTCTAAAGGACGAATGGTCTAAAGGACGATTGGTCTAATACCGATTGGTCTAAATACTATAATTAGTCTAATAATTATATACTGTATGTATTTATTATATTATGTATAATATACAGGGTGGGGCGGAAGTAATAGGGCAGTCAAAACCAACAGAATAGGAAGTAAACATTTATTATAAAAACAATAGTGACTTCTTAAAGTTAATGAAATCATATTTAGGAATCCTACACATATGAAAGTAAACTTTTAAAAAAAATAATAACAAAAAAAAATTAACAAAAAAAACAAACGGAAAAAAAATGGTCAGCATTTCGAACCAATGCTGTAATTAAAGTTTTACTGTTATTGTTTTTTTGTTAATTTTTTTCCCGTTTGGTTTTTTTGTTAATTTTTTTTTGTTATTATTTTTTTTAAAAGTTTACTTTCATATGTGTAGGATGCCTAAATATGATTTCATTAACTTTAGGAAGTCACTATTGTTTTTATAATAAATGTTTACTTCCTATTTACTTCCTATTTTTTCCGCCCCACCCTGTATATGTATTTAGACCAATCGTCCTTTAGACCAATCGTCAGGAACCGCTTCCATTAGCTTGAGTCATTGCTAGGTTCCTTCTAAGCACACTACAGTATACACAAACTGATTACAAGTGTCGCTGCTAATTCTGTCCTGTGCTTCCACTAGTTTCAACTGTAGGTCATTTGTTAATGAAAATTAACGCTTCTTGACACTTATGTCCCAAATTGCCTATAATGTAGATGGTAGTTAAACTGGTTTAACTTAATTTATTGGGGTTCTTTAACCTCCTTCGCAACATCTAAGGTCATATAACGGAGGGGACCTACAGCTTTACTTGGGAGAACCACGGGTCGCTATATAATCTGGGCGCGGAGGACGGTCTCCCATCCAACTACTATCCGAACCCAATGTCGCTTAACTTCGCTGATCTCCGGGAAGCGGTGTTATGACATTGGTCACGACGTAGCCCAGTTAGTTAAACTGGGTAAAGATCGGAAGACCATAAGGGTTAAACTGGGTAAAGACCGGAAAACCATAAGGGTTAAACTGGGTAAAGATCGGAAGACCATAAGGGTTAGATGAGAAGCGATGCGTCATTACAATCATCTCTTGAAGGACGAACGGGTCAATTTGACCTTAACACTAGAAGGACGAAGGAGTCAATTTGACCTTAACACTAGAAGAACGAACGAGGGAATTTGACCTTAACACTAGAAGGACGAACGGGTCAATTTGACCTTAACACTAGAAGGACGAACAGGTCAATTTGACCTTAATACTAGAATGACGAACGGATCAATTTGCCCTTAACACTAGAAGGACGAAGGAGTCAATTTGACCTTAACACTAGAAGGACGAACGGGTCAATATGACCTTAACACTAGAAGGACGAATGGATCAATTTGACCTTAACACTAGAAGGACGAACGGGTCAATTTGATTCGTTTTTGCAGGTTCTTGCTTAATATTCTTTTAATAAATATGATTTATCATTTTGACCCGTCGCCCTTCAAAATTTCCGCCCTTCTAATGTTAACACACTAAACGAGTTAATATTTATTACGAAAAAATGTATTACTAAAAATACAGGGTGTGCCAAAAAATCACTGTGCACCTAGTGGCCGAATCAGTTGCAGAGGTACACAGCGGCTTTTGGGACACCCTGTATTTTTAAATTAATATATTGTGTTACTTTTTCTTACAATAACATTTTTTGGATAAAAAAAAATTATATTTGATTTAAAAGATTTTTTATTCGAAAATTGTCCTTTGACTATTTTGACTATTTTAACTATTTTGACTATTTTGACTATTTTGACTATTTTAAGCAGATAAACTTAAATAAGAAATATTTGAATTCTCCAAACAATTTATTTCGGTGTACAAAATATGAGACTCTCGGAGGAAGAAGTGGCTAAGCGACACAAGTAAAAGAAAACGCAGTTAAAGTTGTACTAATTTGAAAATTACATAACTTTTGAACTTTTAAAAGGTTTAATCTTTACAGACCATCTCTTTTCGTCTCCTTTTAACCTTTTAATGGTTCGCTCTGAGGCCTTGGTCCCAATTCTCGTTCATAAATTGTCAGAAAAGTCTGGTGGTGTTTTTTCTACGATCTTTCATCGACAAAAGTCTCAAATATGAGTGTTCTCGCGAGCACTTGTAACTCTTTTTCTCCTACTATGATACTACTTGCTTGGATGCAATTTTGTTTCTTGGTACCATTTCAAAGTCGTTGGGTGAACCCCATATTCAATTATTTTCTAATAACAACTTGTCTGTGACTTTGTGAGGGGAGGAACAGGACTTGGTCTTTCTCTCCTTCTGTAGGTTTTGGTATTTTTTATATTATATAAGTATTATATTATCTTAAAATAAGACCAATTTATTCATTATTATCGCTTGAATTGAAATCAAAGTGACCAAATCGATTTTATAATTCCTTTTTCATAATCAAACACTACCGACTATTTTTCAAAACATTTATTATACCTATAACTTCTAAAAGTTCTTTGGATGAAGACGAATAACTTCAAGTACGATTTTTATATACAGGGTGGACCATAAGTCGCTTTACCTTCGTATTATAACGAAACTCACTTCGGTAAAGCGACTTATGGCCCATCCTGTATTTTACATTGTGTATATGCAGTGGTGTAGTGCTAAATAAAGAAGTGAGGGAACGCATTTTGAAAGTGTTACTCAGATGCGGGGGGGGGGACAATGGCGAGCGCGGCGAGCCCATACAGCTGGGGGTCCGGGGGCACTGTAAGCCCCCCGGGAAATCTTTTGAAATCTGACCAATTTCTGGGATATTTTGAGGTCATATGCATTGGATATTAGGATATATTCCAAGGTTGAAGATGCAGTATTTCCAGTGTCATTAGATATAAGACATCCAGTACGATCAATAAAAATAGCTAACAACTGGAATGATTAACTAAAAAAAAGTTAACAACTGGTACGCCGTGGTAACTGTTTCACCAGATCTTTATAGGCTAGCATTGCCTCAGTCGAAGCTAAAAGAAATGAAACAGTTAATGATTCTTTCTCATATTTCTTCTAGGGGTGGGAATTAAAATTTCATGACGTTAGAGATTTGTAAGTTCGGATTTATTTGAAATAGTGAGGGAACGCCGTTCCGTCTACCAAAAAAAGTAAGGGAACGCCGTTTCCACGCGTTCCCACAGCACTACACCACTGTCAGTATATGTATTTTTTGTTTTCAAACCTAACAATGTCTAGCATGCTTAATACTTTTAACCATTATATATACAGTATATATATATATATATATATATATATATATATATATATATATATATATACAGGGTGAGTCAGAGTTCCTGCCTCATAGGATAATATCATATGTTTAAGTATATATGTTTATTTTGTACATTACCCACAGTTTACAGGTGGGTAGCTATAAAAGGATTAATTCCAACTTTTCCTGAGGGGTGTATACTACTTCGTGCGCTGGTTCCGCCATTCCTAGGAAGGAGTGAGAAATAAATTCAATATAATTACCAAATTCAAAATCAGAATGAAATATTAATGCCAAATTCATAATTATACGTCACTATATAATATTATCCTATGAGGCACGACTTCTGATTCACCCTGTATATATATATGAAAGATAACCTGTATATATAGCTTACTTCGAGACGTTGCCAAATCTAACGTAACTTTAACGTACCTCTAACCCTTTCATACCTATGGTAACATATGTGAACATTAACGCGCATGGTATCTTCGCCCCTATGAAATAATAATTTAGAGATGATTTTTGCATCACATTTTTCAAACCTTTAAGTATACTTCAGGTATGAAAGGGATAACCTAACCTGACATAATCTAACTACTTAACTTAACCTAGCTTAACCTAAGCTAATTTTAACTTAAACTGACTTTCATTTATTACAATGTTAAGTAAATTTTAAGTTTATTGGGATGGTTAAAAAGTAAATGTTAAAAATCTAAATTCAAAATGTATTTTATGTAAGGTCGCTTACACCCAGGAAACAATTGTAAATATAGCATAGATATACAGGGTGTTCTAAAATTAACTAGCAAACTTTTGTGTTGTGAAATTATGTAGTAAATTTTTATATGAACGCGATATCTTAACAAAAATTATACGATATTTAACAATTTTATTTCAAATACAGCGACAATAAGAAAAGCGACAATAATAAAAGCGACAATAATTGTTTATTTTAGATGTTCACAGTATCTTCCTTCAACTTGAACATATTGTTCGCAACGTCCGACTACTGAGCGACAGACATATAAAAGTTTATTAGGTAATTTTAGAACACCCTGTATTTTCAAGTTACGTCTATATTAATTGCGATACTAAAAATTCGGCCAGAAACAAGAGCTGATTTGAATTTTAAAATGAATTTTGAATTTGTCTTGTGACTTAAAATTTTGTTTTTTTTACTTCAAATTTTGGTTTCTGACTTCAAATTTTGGTTTTTTACTTCAAATTTTTGCTTTATCTTCGACTCAGAATTTTTAATTGTACAAGCCGCGCCTTCGGCTCCCTACCCTACTGGTAGGGCTTCAGATCACTTCGTGATCTTTAACGCCGCTCATCTTGATAGATCCGACCCTAACGAGCGATTGAGCGAGAGACATTAGCTCCACCCACTTTACGCGAGTCAGTCAATCATAACAGGCGACTGAGCGAAAGAGATAATTGTTACTCCGCTCAGTTTCGCTCAAAACAGTGCCAAGTCTTTTTTATTTATAGATTGATTTAAGTTTGGTCTCTGAAGTAACTCTGATTTTACTTTTTTACTCTCATTTTAACTTTCCTTTTTGAGTTTTATATTTAAATTTTAAATTTATTTAAATTGAAAGTCAACATGTATCGTCGAAGTCAAATTCATAAATGAAAGCCAGTCAAATTCAAAATTCAAAATGAAGTCAGTCAAACTCAAAATTCAGAATGAAAACTAGTCAAACTCAAAATTCAAAATAAAATTCAGGCAAACTCAAAATTCAAAATGAAAGCCAGTCAAACTCAAAATTTAAAATGAAAGCCAGTCAAACTCAAAATTAATTGATAACAAAGTGCAAATTTGAACACACAAAAACAATATTGAAGTTCAAGAATTTGTTCATATACAGGGTGAGCGAAAAGTCTCTGTGCACCTGTCCACTTTCAACACAGTGCAAGTACAGGTTCACTACACTTCTTGCAGGTGCACAGGGGCTTTTCGCTCACCCTGTATAAAAAAAAGGAAATTCTAAACTTAAGATAAAGCTTAAGTAACCAAAAATGGACTAATAGAGGCTAAGTTCACAAGTGCTCGATAAAAATGTTCAAATTGCAAAAAGTCATCTTCTATGTTTGGAGAAACTAACTGAACAGAACTTGCATATTTTAATAACACGTTCACTAAATATAAAAATTAGAAAGTAAATTTTCAAAATTCTTGACCACCCCATTCTAAAATAAGTAACCGCTAAAAATCTCTGATTTAAAAATAAAAATAAAAAACTTGGCGAGTTTTGTGATACTTTGTAAACAAAACATTATACTGATAATTATTTTTAGAGTTAAATTAGGTTGAATTAGGTTAAATTAAGTTAAATTAAATTATTAGTGTTGATGAAATTTTCAGGAATGTGTAGTATAGGTGCAAAAAGATAGGTCATAACCGATTTTTAAAATAATTTCATGATAGATAAAATATTTAACACACTTCAGTTAGTAAAAGTTTACAACGACAACGATAAATGACGACAAAAAGCCTACATTATTTGGATTTTAGGGGGACTCACAGTTATCAAATGATGAACATGTGAAGGAATAACTGTGTGTCTCACTATACCTAAAGAATGGTCCCATCTATGTCTCGCTATACCTAAATAATGATCCCATCTATGCCTCGCTATACCTAAAGAATGATCCCATCTATGTCTCGCTATACCTAAAGAATGATCCCATCTTTGTCTCGCTATACCTAAAGAATGGTCCCATCTATGTCTCGCTATACCTAAAGAATGATCCCATCTATGTCTCGCTATACCTAAAAGCAAATTATTTTTTTCAAATGAATAATGAAGAATCCGGTCAATTTCCCAAACACCATAAGCAGAGGTTCAACAAGGTGTTAGTAAAACAATAAATATATGAAAATAATGTTGTAAAGGCTTAGAAACGCTGGTGTATACAGGACAGTTTCTGCAGTAGAGAGGAACGGAAAAATAAGGCCTCGCGAAAGAGCGTTACGTGAACAAAGTCGAATTTCATAATGTCGGCGTTCGACCTAATATGGCTATCAGATTTCAAACTAATTTCAGAGTTTCAATGAAAATGACTGACCTAACCTAACCAGATCTAACCTAATCTAACTAGACCTAACCTAATCTGACTTAATTTAAACTAACTCTTTAGTGTCGAATTTATGCATGCCGACTTTATACATCAGATCGATGTGTTCCGCTACTCGGCACAAAACATTCGTGAGATGTAAGAAAAAGTGTAGGTATCTACAGGGTGACCTAGAAGTCCTAATCGGTTATAATTAAAGCGAAAATACATAAAATCAAACCAAGTAAAAAGTTTAGAAATATTTATTGATTATTCAAAGTGCAAAATATAACCACCTCGACAAGTATTCCTTCCTTAGTACGAGTTCCGCTTTATTTATAGCCGATTGGGACTTATGAGCCACCCTGTACACATGAATTATATAAACGTAGGAACTTCACTTTCATGACGATAATAATACGACTAACCTGTAACTTAAATTGGGCTACGTCTTAGCCAATGCCGTAATACTGCTTCCCGTTGTCGTAACCCCGCCTCTCGTTGTCGTAACCCCGCCTCCCGTTGTCGTAACGCCTCCTCCCGTTGTTGTAACACCGCTTCCCGTTCATCAGCGAAGTTAAGCGATATTGGGTCGGATAGTGGTTGGATGGGAGACCGTCCTCCGCGTCCAGACTATGTAGCGACCCGTGGTTCGGATCCCAAGTAAAGCTGTAGGTCCCCTCCTTCATATGACCTTTCAAGATGTTGCGACGGGGGTTAAACAACCTTATCATTACAATGTAACTTAAATTTACGCAGAAGATTATACAGTATAAGAACTATCACATGGAAAAAAAACTACATTTTTTTATACAGGGTGGCCACAAAGTTCCTTTACATAAAAAACAAGAGCAACATCCAGATATGCTATAATTTCACTTCAAATGAACTTTGTGGCCACTCTGTACGTATAAAAATTATTTTTCTTTCTTCGTGTAACTTTATTTTAACTCTTCATGGACGACTGGTACAAATTGGTAACGCTTCAAATACACTCATTTATAACTCAAATCTACAAAAAATGTAGCCTTTTTTTTTTAGCAGAGAGGTACCTCCAAATTCTAAATAAAATAGGCTGGCGTTAGGTAAAATAAAATTGGTAATTTGACACCATGGAACAAATGATTAGATTTGATCGTATAATGGGGTTCGAGGGCAAATTTTCAGCCCTTACCATTTTTCAACTTCACCAATCTGGTTTCATAATTTTGGCTTTATTATCTCTATACGAGATTAACAATAATTTTTTTTTTTTAATTTTCGCGCTATGTCTCATTTTTTATAACTATTTTTTATTAATATGTTAATTTATTAATATATGGATGTTAATTCATTAATATATGGATGTTAATTCATTAATATATGGATGTTAATTCATTAATATATGGATGTTAATTCATTAATATATGGATGTTAATTTATTAACATATGGATATTAATTTGTTAATATATGGATATTAATTTATTAACATATGGATATTAATTTGTTAATATATAGATATTAATTTATTAACATATGGATATTAATTTGTTAATATATGGATATTAATTTATTAACATATGGATGTTAATTTGTTAATATATGGATATTAATTTATTAACATATGGATGTTAATTTATTAAAATATGGATGTTAATTTATTAAAATATGGATGTTAATGTATTAACATTATTATTCAATTACTATTTCCTGGGTATATACGAGTATACGAATCAACCCCAAAATATTATTCCTGATTGATGTCATTCATTGCCATGGCATGGGTGGAGATATGCCATACTAATGTTACGTATGACTTGACCAAATAAAAATCTTTCTTTCATTAAAAAAAATGGACAAAATGGACAAATGGAGATAAAAACCATATTCAGTAATAGAAAATAAAATTATTAATTATTAGCTTTTTATACGTTAAAATTTTTTGGTCTTTGGTTTTGTGGTTAATTTCAGAATTTCAAATTTCAACTGCATTATTTTTACTAATACAGTTTTCTTTTTTGTGTAGAAAGAAAGTGCCAAGGGTTGGTACCCGCAAAAATGCCCCCCTTTATAAGAAAGGGGTCTGCGAGGCTCACGATGCAATTCTTTTTTTTATATTAAATTTTGGAAAGATTTTGTAGTGTGTAAAATATATGCATGTGTAGTGAAAAAGAAGGAGAAGCGTGTGTTTGAGAGCATGATGGACTGCTCACACAGTAGATGAGACACGGAAAAAGATCAGCTAAGGAGAACAGTGACAGAGAGAAACGGGAGTTCTGGCACTCCCGGTCTAATGCAGTTAAGGTCATCTTTCTTTCACTGGGAAGAAAGGTTTAGTAGGAATTCATGACATGGATTTTAGTTTTGCTGGTAATGTAATGATGGGGGTTATTAGTAACCTCCTTCGCAACACCTTTTAAAGGTCATATGGCGAAGGGACCTACAGCTTTACGTGGAATCCGAACCATGGCTCGCTACATTGCCAGAACGAGGAGGACGGTCTCCCATCCAACTACTATCCGACCTAATATCGCTTAATTTCGCTGATCAATGGAAAGCGGTGTTACAGCAACGGTAGGTGGCGTTACGACAACGGGAGGAGGTGTTACGACAACGGGAAGTGGTGTTACAACAACGGGAGGCGGTGTTACGACAACGGGAAGCGGTGTTACGACATTGGTTACGACGTAGTTTTGCTGGTTATTTCCCAAATTAAAATTTAGATTTTTTATTCTAAAGTCGTCCGCTTATTATATACAGGGTGATTCAACATTTTTTTAACATTTATATGGGGTTTTATTTTTTATTTCCAATTTATTTGTAAACATTTTTTGTGATACAAACAGTGCTTCATAGAGCCTCTCCTTGCTGTTCACGGATATCTATGCATGTATGAAAGAGGTCAAACGTTGCTTCCAGAGCCTTAAGCCACATATTTGCTGGTAATGATTGGATGATATCTGTAATTCTTTCCCATATAAGTGTTAACATTTTTTAATCACCCTGTACATCTATATTTGACACTCAGAGCCGAAATTTAGACATGCCAAAAAAACTCGGGTCTGAATCCCGAGTTTGAATTTAGCTCCTTTTCCTTCACGAATATATGGTAATATACCATATATGTGACCTATATTTACCCGAGGACCTAAATTCAAATTCGAAAAATAGATTGACTTTGATTATTCCAGATTTTCCAGTCTGGCCAAATATGGGTAGTGTTTTTCAGTATACATAATATATTAAAATATAGAAAATATATAATATATATATATTCAAAATATATAAAACTAATATAGAATTTTGGGAGATGGGGTGACAGGGTAGTTCCTATTTTCATAACCATTAATCTTAATTTATTAGAAGACTAAGTTAGCGTACGAGTAACCCGTATTTGACGGCTTATAAGACGTACGAGCATATAAGACGCACCCACATTTCAACAGGGAATATTTAGGAAAAAAACTTTTGAGTGTATTTAAGCATTTATTGTCAAAAACAGTTATTGCTTAGCTCTGAATGGATGGGTGCCATACAGACGATAATCGTCTCGTAATATCATCATCAGTCGTTATAATAAATCCAGTTTTAATATTTACAATAATTCCTTTTTTAGTTAAAGAAATAATGATGTAATAATGATGATGTAATAATAATGATGTAATAATAATAATATTAATAATATTAATGTGTTTAAGTAAACAAATATATATTTTTAATTCTGAAGTTGGGCTAGGCAGAATTTAGCCTACTGGAGACAGCTACTGAGGGATTCATTAGCCTACGGGAGACCGCAACTTCACATATAGGACGCGGGGTGATATTTTAAGCAATTTTTCGGAAACAAAGTGCGTCTTATATGCCGTCAAATACGGTGTATTCCTTTATAAATATATCCCAAAATGTCCATATCCTTCTCTAGAACTCTTCTTCTTCTTCTCTCCTCCTCTCCTCGGTTCTAGGAAAATTCGCCGTAAACATTTTCGCCGTAAGACAAATTCGCCGTAAGGACATTTCGCCGTAAAATTTTTTAAAAATAATCAATGGATGATTATTTAAGAAATTTATTTAACCAAACTATCACGACTTAACCTAACCAATCGTCAATGCCGTACAGTGAGTTTCAAAGTAAGATAAGGAATTTATTTAAGAAATTTATTTAACCAAACTATCACGACTTAACCTAACCAATCGTCAATGCCGTACAGTGAGTTTCAAAGTAAGATAAGGAATTTATTTAAGAAATTATTTAACCAAACTATCACGACTTAACCTAACCAATCGTCAATGCCGTACAGTGAGTTTCAAAGTAAGATAAGGAATTTATTTAAGAAATTTATTTAACCAAACTATCACGACTTAACCTAACCAATCGTCAATGCCGTACAGTGAGTTTCAAAGTAAGATAAGGAATTTATTTAAGAAATTTATTTAACCAAACTATGATTCACGACAACCTAACCAATCGTCAATGCCGTACAGTGAGTTTCAAAGTAAGATAAGGAATTTATTTAAGAAATTTATTTAACCAAACTATCACGACTTAACCTAACCAATCGTCAATGCCGTACAGTGAGTTTCAAAGTAAGAGAAGGAATTTATTTAAGAAATTTATTTAACCAAACTATCACGACTTAACCTAACCAATCGTCAATGCCGTACAGTGAGTTTCAAAGTAAGATAAGGAATTTATTTAAGAAATTTATTTAACCAAACTATCACGACTTAACCTAACCAATCGTCAATGCCGTACAGTGAGTTTCAAAGTAAGAGAAGGAATTTATTTAAGAAATTTATTTAACCAAACTATCACGACTTAACCTAACCAATCGTCAATGCCGTACAGTGAGTTTCAAAGTAAGATAAGGAATTTATTTAAGGAATTTATTTAAGAAATTTATTTAACCAAACTATCACGACTTAACCTAACCAATCGTCAATGCCGTACAGTGAGTTTCAAAGTAAGATAAGGAATTTATTTAAGAAATTTATTTAACCAAACTATCACGACTTAACCTAACCAATCGTCAATGCCGTACAGTGAGTTTCAAAGTAAGATAAGGAATTTATTTAAGAAATTTATTTAACCAAACTATCACGACTTAACCTAACCAATCGTCAATGCCGTACAGTGAGTTTCAAAGTAAGATAAGGAATTTATTTAAGGAATTTATTTAAGAAATTTATTTAACCAAACTATCACGACTTAACCTAACCAATCGTCAATGCCGTACAGTATAAAGAATTTTAATTGTGGTAGACTGCTCGAAGCTAGGTAGACCGCACACTTAACCAGCACCGGCTATTATAAGGGTTCAGTTAAACTTTTTTTTTAATTTTAATTTTATTTTATTTACGGCGAAATGTCCTTACGGCGAATTTGTCTTACGGCGAAAATGTTTACGGCGAAAATGTTTACGGCGAATTTTCCTACGGCGAAAATGTTTACGGCGAATTTTCCGGTCACGCCTCTCCTCCTCTCCTCCTCCTCTCTGCTCCTCCTCTCTTCCCTTCTCCGCCTCACTCTTCTTCATCCTCCGACTTCCTCTTATAAATGTACACCAAAATATCTGTATCTTTCTTTAGAAATCCTTCTCCTCCTCTCCTCCTCTTCTCGCCTCTTCCTCCTTCCTCGCCTCACTCTTCTTCATTCTCTGACTTCCTCGCATTATCTTTGTGATATTCTCCTGAGGCTGAAGTAATTAAGTCAATTAAACTCTTAGCCTGTAAGTAATTAACACGACTTAGGACTGCTTGTTTAGTTATTCTCTTTCAAAAGATGTTTTACTTCATTTCGAAAACTCCGTTTGCGCTCCACCTAACCCACTTTCAGAGAGAGACCTAACCCACTTTCAGAGGGGAAACCTAACCCACTTTCAGAGAGGGGGAAACCAAATTTGTACATTTTAATTCATGCAATTTGTATAAGATATGGTAGAGTCTCCAATTATATAAGTTTTATTGTATGTATGTGTGTGTGTATGTATGTATGTATGTATAATGAGGTCATACGTATAATGAACTGATGTAATTGGAATGGTACGAGAATGATGTGATGGTAAACTAAATGTTATACCGGATGGTGAAACTCGATACAGAATATCAGAGGTAAAGTTTCGCTGCTTTAGATTCTCTCGAGGAAGACCTACCATCGATCGTGAGCGGAAAATGCGTCTCAGGAGTGTAGCCCTAAACTCTTTTGAATGTCGTTCTGTGAAGCGCGTCTTCCCAATTAACTCTCTCTTTAGGAAATCTTTCGGAGGAGCTAGCGGGCCATCAGCAAACAGCCTTTGCCTCTTTGCTCTTCTTGCGAGACGCTTTGTGCCCCGAACCGTGTAAGGGGAAGCCAGGAGCGTTTAATGTGTTAAAAAGGGGCTCTAAAGAGTAATTACAAAGCGGACGGGACGAATCGCAGTGGCAGCGCCCTCTAATGGCAAAGATTTTCCCTTCCATTAAGATTCTTCTATCTCACTAGCTGGATTCAAACGCTTTTATTTAGAAAATGTGGTCTTTAATATATACTTATGAAAACGTGTGTCTTTACATCAATATACCATAAGTAGATAGTGGAGTGATGCCTTAACTTTGATCATCACGATAAGTTTCCTACGATAACATAAATATTCACGATAAGTTTCGTACGATAACATAAATATTATTATATATAATGTCTCTGTTTTAAAATAATTAGTACAGATTTTATACTGAATAAAAAATAGGCCTATTTATCCTTTAAAAACACAGGTCGTCAAACGCGCAACGCAAAACAAAAGCCTTCAACTTTCAACTTGTTTGCCCTGTGATGGAAAGTAAATTAATTGTAAGCTATTTGCTGATCGCCTTAGAAACCAGAAAAGCTAACTGCCGAAGCGTAAAAGCGATTGGCTTTGGCGCTCAAATGCAAAAAGGGCCTGTTTAGCAAGAAGGAGGAAGCTTACAGGATTAGGCACCCCTTCAAAGTTTCAAAGGGAGAAATTTCAAAAGCGAAGCGAAATATAATATTTGAAAATTCGAAAATCCATTCGATACTATAATATATGACGTACGGCATACGTCATATTTCGGTCAGATTATATTTTGTTACACGCTACAGTGCCACAGCCAAAGGTTAATTGACAATCATCGTTCAAGTTTAATGGAATCGCTTTTCCTTTTCCTCGTGGGTGTGCATCGAATATTAAGAAGCTGGGCTGCTTAACGGCAGATGGTAAGATCAAGTCCAGGGCGAGGACTTTGTAAATTCTGACCCACCCTGGTGGGTCATAGTTCGGATTCCGCGTCAAACTGTATAGTATCCTGTATATACACCGGTGCCTCAAAATGAACATCTATTTAACTCTTTGTCGCGCAGTGTGACTTTACTGATTTTGTTGTGGCTAACGCCAGACAATTTTATTCAGTCTCGGAAAGACCTCTGTGCAGTAAAGGGTTAAGAGACGTTTGCTTAATCCTTTACTGCACAGAGGTCTTTCTGAGCCTGAATAAAATCGTCTGGCGTTAGTCAGAATAAAATCAGTAGAATCACACTGCTCGACAAAGAGTTAAAATGTTGTCATCCCACTTGTATATACCTTCAGGGTGATAAAATCTCTGAAATTGACAATAAACGTATCAAAACATTCTATATATATATATATATATATATATATATATATATATATATATATATATATATATATATATATATATATATATATATATATATGATACACACAGACCGTGCATGGAACAAGGAACTCTTATGGGATGTACATTGTACGGTCTGTGTGTATCATGAAAAAAACCTCAGGGGACCATTCTGAGTTCAATCTCATATATATATATATATATATATATATATATATATATATATATATATATACTAAAAACAAGCTTTAACCATTTTCATGAATAAGATTTTAGGGCATAAATAAGAGTTAGGTTTTGAGGTGTCGCTGTAAGTGAAATAAACCAAATTAATCCTAAAAACGTATTTTCGAAATTAATCAAATTTGAAAGACCTTTATCATTTTGAGTGTTTTAACGCCGCGTTACAAATTTAACGCCCGATAATAAGATAAAGAAGTTATATAGTGTTATGGCGGATAATTATCTCTGAATTAGGATGAGATGCAGAGAGAGAGAGAGAGAGAGAGAGAGAGAGAGAGATCGCTGAAAAAAAAGTGGTTATAATTAAGTGGACAAAAACGCTGACTGAAATTAACAAAATTTTCAACGTATTCTGACCGACCTTGATACAGATGTTTTTCGGCCATTATTACGCCATTTTCCATTTTCGGTCCTCAAATGAAAATGACCAAAATTGAAAAATCCATATTTGACAAAAGCGTATCTTGATTTGGGACACGACGATGTTTTCGTAGCTAAAAATGGCGCCAAATGGGAATGGCTAATATTTCCTAACTTTACTTATTTTAACCAACCATAACCTAATCTAATATTAGATTAACTAATCCTAACCTAACTTATCGTATCCTAACCAATCCTAACCTAAACTAACCAATTATAACCTAACCCGGACCAAAGTGGGGAAGGTCGTGGATGAAAATGACATGAAGTGGAAATGGCATAAAATGGGTATAAAACCGTTTTGGGCTACATTTTGCGACATTTTGTGAATTAAAATTTTATATTAATTTTATTAACTACAAAATTGTAAAACCAATTTTCTCTCTTTAAAATACGCGTTATGCCATCTTTAATGTAATTATTATTATTCATAACAGGTCTGAAATAATTACTAGACTCGTTAGAATTAGTTAAATTAGTTAGTTAGTTAGAATTAGTTAGTCTCGTTAAAATTAGAAAAACAGTTCAGTGATTTTAAATTATTTTAAAAAATGTTACAGCAACTATCAACAACCATGGTCCAAATGGTTAATCCAACCCTGCAATAATTACACTGAACATAGCCCATTAAAACCTAAAAGAAAAAAGCCTAAGAGCCAAATTAAATAAAATAAATAGTACGCAGCTTCACAATTATTTATGTTATTATAACCCGTAAGACTCACGTATTTATCTTATTAATAAAGGTTAGTCATTCCCCCCCCCCCTAAAAAAAATATTCAATTTAATATACTTATTTTTCTGCATGTAAACTTAAGTGGATGCGTTGTCATTTTTGTTTCGGGTGGAGTGGGCAAGGAAGCGGTTCTATAAACATTATCTCCTCCTGCTTATAAAAGCTAACTGTTAGATTTTTAATGAGTTTATAAAGACATTTCGCTTCATAAGATCAATACACGTAAGAAAATTTTATACAAAAAGAGGTTGTATTTCTGCGTGTCAGTGTTAAAAAGCGCCAAGTCGACATAGACATACATGGAGATGTGGCGCTTTTTAACCCTGACACGCAGATTTAGTCGTACATGGGTGCTATGTTGGGAATACCCTGTGCTTTTCTATTACAGCTACTGAAGAAAAAGTACTTAATTACACAGCTGAACATCGGTTTACAAATGACACATCTAATTAGGGTTAAATCCAACCATTTAATCAAACCAAATTCGTTACCAGAAACATAAGCATCATGCATGGACTCACTGTTGGTTGACAAAGAGTAAACGACTGTATTTGGTTGTTGTAACCAAAGATTTTTCTCTTTGCAATTACATTAAAGATACATACCAAATTTAAATGTTTTTTTCTGAAAGCATGCCGTACAGGGTGTACCATAAGTCTAATATCATAGGAAAATTTATTTTAAATTAAATTTGTGCAAAAATGATATATTATAACTGAAATAAATGTTCAAATTGATGTCTTGTTTTGGGACCTTTTTTTTTGTTGCAGGTAATGGCTAATATAGAAGTGAGGTACAATCAGTGGCGGAGCGTGGTTATCCCGGGCCCTGGGACAAGCTTTCTTCGTGGGACCCCCCTCCCCCCTTGGCCCTTAGATGTCACTAGATCACTATATTGATAATATATTACATTAACTCAAACTTCACACTTTGATAATATAATTTTAAAACCCAAACGCATGTTTATTATACATACGTGTACAGTATATATGGTACAGTCAATGTTTAAAATCAGGCAATTTGTAAATTGACTGAAATTTTAGGCAATGTGTCAAATTTCAGGCAATTTGTAAATTGACTGAAATTTTAGGCAATGTGTAAAAATTGATGACACACACAAAACCTAACCTAACCTAATGAATTTTTAGGCAGCATATTGGGAAATACTAGTGGGCATGCATATGCAGCATTACCAGAAAGATTAGGTTAGGTTTTGTGTGTATCATCAATTTGACACATTGCCTAAAATTTCAGTCAATTTACAAATTGCCTGATTTTAGACATTGACTGTAATATATATACACACACACCCTTACTACCGTATACACATAATTATGGTGCGAAATGCTATTTTATAACAAAATTTATTTTTTGTCTGACCAGTTTGAAAATGGGAAAAAGTGTTCGAAAACAATATTACGTTTGAGACCATGATAAAGTGTGAAAAATGTATACCATATATACTTACTGTAATGTCAATCATAATTACATAAAGATATATATATATATACATGGTGTCCCAAAAAAAAACTATATACTCTTTATAGCATGATGCTATAAAGAGTATATAGTTTTTTTTGGGACACCCTGTATATATACACAAGAATCGTATGAAAGTGTGATGAAAGATGAGCTGTCTCGGTCTAAGTTCCTCTGTGAAAGATCGAGTCAGTGAAAGTAATATGAGCAATGGCCAGTGAGCATTCATTATAATAGGCTATATTATGATTGATTCATTCCATTAGCCAATGAAATTAAATTGAATATTTTGTGGATTTTTGTAGATTCGCTTCTATTTTGAAGGAAAGAGACCTCAACGTCTAAGGCCCTGGGGTACTTGCCCCCTCAGCACACCCCCTCCACAGACGCCTCCGCCTTTTCCTCAGGAGTGTAATTCACTTCCATATTAGCCACTGGTGTTATTCGACCTGCAACGTAAAAAAGGTCCCAAAACAAAACATCAATTTGGGCATTTGTTTAGGTTTAATGTAATTCTTTTGTAAATTTAATTTAAAATAAATTTTCCTATGTGACCCGACTTATGGGACACCCTGTATATACTCGTATACAAAACCCTCACAAATAAAATTAACCCAAAAATATTGGAGCGTACAAAGGAAAAAGGGTTAGACATTCTTATTGGTCTCCAAGAAACCCAGATATGACTCCTACTGGGCACTCCTTCATAGGAGAATCTTGATCATCAGTTGCAAAAAGCAAGTTTTCTACCCACATCTGTAGGAAATTTAAAAGAAATGTTGACTGGACTTTGGCAAAGTTTGGATCATAGTTGCGTCATCCAAAATCTCGTCCCGTCTGCCAAAATGTGTCCAAATCTTTTATAAAGAAATTTTTATAAGAAATTAGTCTATCAGAAAACCCTGTTCCCCTCCCCCCCCACTTGATATTTTTGTCCCCATTTTTTTTCTAATTTTGTTTGAATGAAATTTTTGTTTCTCTCTGAACAGTAGATTTCGACCACTTTTGGAAAGGTCTTCAAGTCTGTTTTTTCCTCCTCATCTACCGAGTCCCTTGACTTCGCATTTGTTTCCGCACCTCAAAGGTAAGAGGGGTTTTTCTTTTAAACCTCCCCTGTCTCGTTTGTTTGTAGATTGGACTCAAGGTGCGAAGACCGGATTCGATTCCCAACTCCGCCGCGGTTGGAGTTGGGAAGGTCTTCTATAATAGACACTGTGTTTATTCGGGTTCTGGTGACTTTGAAAGTTCACGGCTCAGTGTTGGGAAACAGGGGTTACCGATGTGACCTCTTACCTTTTTTATTGAAAGTTCACGGCTCAGTGTTGGGAAACAGGGGTTACCGATGTGACCTCTTAGCTTTTTTAAAGTTATTTTAATCAGTGTAGGAAATTATCCTTTCGTGTTTGTGTGAAAAAATAATTAACTCAAGGTTCCTACTGCGATAAAACTCGGCGTCATTTCTAATTTCAGGTTTTCCAGGGTTATGTTCCTGCTGCCCCGTGAAGCCTCCTTCTTTCAGTTCCTTATCCTCGTCACCCTTAGGGGGACCTCTTTCCTCCCTCACGTCGCAGCAGACACCCTCCATTCCCTCTCTCTCCTCCCCTACTCCAGGCCTGACCTCCCTTTCTTCGCATACCCCAACCCTGGTCTCCTTGGCCTCCCAGACTCCTTCCTTCGCCTCCCTGGCCTCCCAGACGCCTTCCTTGGCCTGTCTCGCTTCGCATTCTCCCAGCCTGGGGTCTCTTTCATCGCAGGCCTCTTCGCCTCTCGGTTCCCTGTCCGACCCGAGAAGTTCGAGCGTGGCCGAACTGAGGAGGAAAGCGCAAGAACATTCAGCAGCCGTTCTACAGAGCTTGCAAGCGGCGTCTTTGCACTCTCTGCATCAATCTCTGCATTCGTCAACGGCTCTCAACATCGAAAACCTCCTGAAGACGGACATCTCTCCTCCAGCAGAGAGAGATTCCTCCGTCTGAGGAGTGAGACTCGATATTTTTAAAAAGTTAAAATATTCGAAACCAATTCTTAATTTATGCATGACAAATTCCAAATAAATTTATACATGTGTTAAATAATTATTTATATAATTAATAGATAATCAATTAATTAATTATATAAATGTTTATTGAGTATTTAATTATTTAAATAGGGGGGGTAAAATACCCCCCCCCCCTCTCTCTATTAATTAGTTGGGACTCTATTATCTAGTTTACAGCTTAAAAAAAAGCAAATTTTGAACATTTGTAAATTTGAATCTGGTACAAGTGTAAATTAAACAAAATTAAAGAGGCTTTCATTCGCTGTGCATGATCACAGCGAAAAGTCATGAAGCATACATATAAATAAATGCATTAATGAATAATATATATATTATATATATATATAATCGTTTATTTTAAAAATTATACATAAAATTGTGCTCTTCAATAATAACGTTAAAAAGTGCGGTTATTGCACTAATGTAAAAAAAAAAATTATATATATATATTATATATATATTATTTACAAATGAAACTGATCATACTCGTACAATTCTGTTTACAACCATAAACTACAATTCGAGTTACGATATACTAAAATGTTACCCCTTTAAAAGGTAATCATAGAAAATGTAAAAAAAAAAAAAAAAAAATTGGATTTTTAATCTTTGAACAAATTATATTAAATATTTGAACAGAATGACGTAACAGTTGTTGAAAAATATTTTACATTTAAAAAAAACAAAAAAAAAACAAAAAAACAAAGTCTAAAGTACCTTTGAATGTCTTCCTGTCCTTAATCCTTGTCTTGCCTTTCTTCCCCCTCCAACACACTAAAAAGAAACCCCCCCATTTCTCTAAACGTCAGCAGCAAAGGGGATCCACCAGCGGGTAGTATCAACAGTGTATCCATTTTACACGTGTATATATATATAATATATATATATATATGATTTCGTTGAAAACGGTTTCTTTTTTAATGTAATTTTTGAGTTAATTTTCAATGCAAAATTTTCATAATTCCCCCTCCCCCCCCCCCCCCTAAAATGACGAGAAATATTTTAGGCTTTCTCATCTTCCATATTATTATCATTATTATCATCATTATTATCATCATTATTGTCATTATTAATAATAATAATATTATTATTACGTTAGCAATGATTATTATGTTTGTTCAAATGAAAAAGAAAAAAAAATAATACTCGTTAATTTAATCTGTATTTGTATTTAAAACCAACATTTACTGTATATATATATATATATATATATATATATATATATATATATATATATATATATTTTGTGTTTTGTAATAAAGTGTAGATATAATATAACGTTAATTTCTCCTTTGAAATATTTTTTTTATATTTTTGGTTATTTTTTATGAACAAGAGAGAAAAAGAGAATTTGTTGAGGTGTGTGTGTGTGTGTGTGTGTGTGTGTGTGTGTGTGTGTGTGTGTGTGTATTCGATCTTTACATATAATGGAAAGAGGGAAGTAGCAATATTATAGTAAATATATTACTTCAAAAAACTATGAAAAAAAAATTTTTTTAAATAATCAGGAGGCGTCTATTTACTTTTGACAACCCTTTGTATAACTCTAAAAGAGCTAAAATGTAATCTTTTTAATCAGCGTCGAAATAAAGACATGATATATTTTTTTTTTTTTTTTACAAAATAATGAATTTGCATTATGGGTAAAGAAATGTTCAATAATTGTTCATGCAACTAAATGAAAACTGCGAAGTGAATAGACAGACAGACAGACAGACACAGAGAATATAATATATATATATATACAATATATATATATATATATACACAATGTTTTTTTTACTGGTAAAGAAAAAAGGTACCGGGATTATCCTCTACTTTTTACAAGATCTTCTCCTGTAGTTGCTCCATCCCACCAAATGCCAAATCGGCCATCTCAATCCAAGAAAAAGCGTCTCTCTTTTGATGTTTAAAAAATTTGTCACGTAATAAATAAACGATAAATTAGTAATATAAATTGTTTAATATTTTTTAATAATATCAATTATTAATTAATATTTGTTTACTGTTAATCTAACGTCAGAATAAACACCACAAATAAGTTATATTCTCATCAGCGTTGCTATCATCACGTTTTTGTGGTTTGTTTTCGGTGTCTGTTGCGGATTGCAGGCCTTTGAATAACCACAATTTGACGTACGTACTTCGTTGGATCAAAACGAATGAATGGTGGGCCTTTCTGATAAACATTAGGGGGGAGGGGATGTAATATTACCTGTATATATATATATATTGCTAAAACTAGAATGAAACACCCAAAATAAACGAATTGTATAGGGTGTTCCAAAAGTCCCAATCTATTTTTTGGAAGGAGTGAACAAAAAAAAATAGACTGGGACTTTTGGGACACCCTGTACAAAACCGTCAAAGCCATTTTTTTTTTACATTTTAGAGAATCGAATATTTTATACGAGCGATACCCGCTCGTGAGGTCTGGGACTTTTGGGACACCCTGTACAAAACCGTCAAAGCAATTTTTTTTTTACATTTTAGAGAATCGAATATTTTATACGAGCGATACCCGCTCGTGAGGTTTATAAAGTGATTTCAAATGGGTATAGCGAAGATCCGATCGGGGGTATGAAATGTTATTCATAGATCTGAAATTGGCAAAAAGATATATAATTTATTCTCCTTGATTCTTCTTATGAATAAAAGAGGAAATTGCCAAATATTCCATTTCTCATGATTACCCTGTTTAATACCATCAATTTAACGAAAGAAAAAAAATTAACATATAAAAAAAATCTATGCGAAATTTTAAGTTCTAAAATATATATAGATGTATAAACAGGGTGCTCCAAAAAAAATTACCACTTATATGACGTTAATATGTCATTGCTTACCACTTATAATTTGTGGGTTTTATTTGTTTAGTAAATATTTGTGTTTATTTGCTTAATAATAATGGGGGGGGGGGGGGGGGGGTTCATTTCGCGTTACTCTAACGTAAACGTGTAGCCATTTCCATTGAATGGGGTTTACTCATTAATCACTCAAAAAATCCCTGAAAAAAACATTAAAAAACAAGCAAATAACACACACACACATATATATATATATATATATATATATTTTTTTTTTTTTTAATATATAATATATATATATATATTTTAATATATATATATATATATATATATATTTTTTTTTTTTAATTGGGGTTTTTTAACTCCTTCGCAACATCTAAGGTCATATGACGGAGGGGACCTACAGCTTTACTTGGGATCCGAACCACGAGTCGCTACATAATCTGGGCGCAGAGGACGGTTTCCCATCCAACTACTACCCAAACCCAATGTCGCTTAACTTCGCTGATCTCCGGGAAGCAGTGTTACGACATCGACCACGACGTAGCCCATATATATATATATATATATATATATATATATATATATGACATGACAGAATTACTGTCTATTTTTAATGAATTTTACGAAGAGCAACTTCTGAAACAATTCATCAGACATTCTGTTTCTGTTTGAAGGAAAGTATCGCGTTACTGACAATTATTTGTATCGTATCTTTCCATACGATACAAATAATAAAAAATGTATCGTGATACGATACAAAATACAGAAAATGTATATAATGGATATAAGTGGTAAAATATGTATAAGTGGTAAAAAAAAATTTGGAAGCACCCTGTATATATATATATATATTATATAATATATATATATATATAATATATATATATACCTCCTAAAAGTTTTGTGCGTCGATCTCTCTTCACACGAAGATTAAGTTGGTGGCCCCACCTCAAGACCTGGCCTGATGGAGGAGAGAATTGCTTTCTTGCGATCTTCATCGCACATAGCCAGGCACACCCGGTTCATCTGGTACCGTCCTGAGGCAGCTAGGTATTCTTTTGAAGATTTCAACTATGACCCCTGTGATGTTCCTGAAGTCCTTTGGCAGCTACTTAAAAAGTTTTGGACCCCTTGACAACCAAACTATTTTCCTTCAGCGTTGAGGGTGTTCCTCGTCGGGCCTTTAGTTTGAGAACACTACATATTCTGCCTTTCCTATTGTCCTGCGTTGTTTGGATGGTAATTGGGTTTAGTTTGAGGCTAGGTACTACTTTTTCGATCATTTTCCATATGTAAATTATGGTGTACCTCTCTCTTCTTCTCTCCAGCGAATGCAGATTTGATTTACGTAGTCTTTCTCAGTAATTGAGTTCTTTGCAGCCATTAATCTTGGCTGTGAAATGTTTCTGCGTTTCTTCTAGTTTATTAGTTTCTTCCTTTTAATATGGGAATGTTAAGACTGAACAGCGTTCAAGTTTTGGTATGATCAGTGTTTCCAGCTGGGGAATCATTCATTACCTTCTCGTTCCTTCTTTTGAAGGTTCTCAGTAGCTTTTGCTTCGTTTATCGTTATCTGATTCTGCGTTTCGGATTTTGCATCATCAGGTCATTATTACCCTTAAATCTTTTGCTTCTCTGACTTTCTGTCTATCTGAGCATAATATGCTGTCTATTTAAGTTCTTCATTTCTTCCATATCTCAAGAACTGAAATTTCTCGGTGTTAAAATTCATGTTATTGTCTTCTGACCATTTGTAAATTCTATTTGTGTCCCTTCGTAGGACTTCCACTTCTGATGATGATGACGATGATATACAGTACCTTGAATTTTTACGACTTGCTGCCGTTCCCTGACGAAGTTGTAGATCCATTTGCCCACTTTGCCTGCTATTCCCATGCGTTTCATTTTATCTGCTATCATGTGATGATCACACTTATCAAATGCTTTAGCAAAATCCTTGTTATGTTACATCGTAGCGCTCATTGCTCTCAAGTACGTCTATGATATTGTTATAGTGCTCTATTAGTACTGATAGATTTATGCAAATGTTTGCTACCCGCAATGTCCCGATCTTCCCGGAGGTAACAAGACGTGCTCAACACAGTCTGATGCAAAGAATTAAAAAATCAACCAACCCGATCATCCAAGTTATCCATGAGTCCTGCCATTTATCCTCTAAGCCAGTGGTTCCCAACCTTTTCACCACAAAGGACCCCTTTTTTTTATTTTTTTCCCACGGACCCCATGTTTTTGAAAGATTCCGTCTACCAAACAAACTGTTTTTATTAACTAATAATTAACTCGTTTTCTCATTTTTCACTATCAAATAAAAGACATATAACTGAGTATGCAATTCAAAAAACAGTGTATTAAAAAAGTATTAATAATTCCAGCCAAGAGCAAGGAAACTTGAAATTTTAGCCTGAGTGCCCTTATCGTGGGTAAATGTACAATTTCCATTGGAGCCTTTCGAAATATTGAAAGCTCACGGACCCCCAGCACTACCTTCGCGGACCCCCAGGGGTCCGGGGACCCCAGGTTGGGAACCACTGCTCTAAGCTATGGACTTCTTGGTACGAAAACGTCTGTCTGTAGCTCCACTTAACTTCGACAGTGCAGTATTATTTCTAATCAATTGTGTATATATTTCTATCCTTAGTATATGAACTGTCATTGTATTAATAATATTTGTCATATGGACTATAATAGTCTGCCAATAAACCTCTTCATTTTCATTTTCATTCATTTCATATATATATATATATATAATATTATATATATATATATATAATATATAATATATACACACACATTGTATATACTTCTAAGCAGCTACTGTTTGTATCCAATTTTTCTTTATATTCCCGACCTTTGCGGTAAATCTTTCGTGAAAACGGCTCGGCAGTGAAGAATTTCGAGGCATCCGCAAAACGTCTCGAGAGGAAGCAAGTTTAAGGGATACTGTTAATGATCGGAAAACGCAAACGAATAGGAATTAACCCCGAAATAAAATTGCAATATAGCGTGTGTGTGTATGTGTATATATATATATATATATATATACACACATTGTATATACTTCTAAGCAGCTACTGTTTGTATCCAATTTTTCTTTATATTTCCCGACCTTTGCGGTAAATCTTTCGTGAAAACGGCTCGGCAGTGAAGAATTTCGAGGCATCCGTAAAACGTCTCGAGAGGAAACGAGTTTAAGGGATACTGTTAATGATCGGAAAACGCAAACGAATAGGAATTAACCCCGAAATAAAATTGCAATATAGCGTGTGTGTGTATGTGTATATATATATATGTATATATATAATATACATATATATATATATATATGTAAAGAACGACGCGCTTGTGTAGAAGAACGTTCCGCACAAGATGAGGAGGGAGAACGAACAAATGAAAAATGAGGTAACCACCCGGGAATCGAACCCGGGATATGTGTGTGTGGTGTATGTGTGTGTGTAGCATTATTTCTCAAGGTTTTACGATTCTTTTTCAAGTATAGGAAAATCGTTAACCTTTATCGTGTAAGAGATTCGAGATAAAATTAATATTAAATTGTTGCTCCAAACTTCTGGAAACGTTGAATTAATATTAATATTTGATCAAATCCGAGATTATACCAAGTCCATCCGTGTCTTCCCGTTAAGAATGTTTAGATTAGGTTCTAAAGCTTTCTGGTTGGGGCTGGGAGGGGCCTTTTTTTTAAGGCATTTATAGAAGTAGTCCGTTGGAGTTGTGGGAGGTGGGCGTTGGGGAGGATTCCAGGGCGCTGGGGTGGGGGGTGGGGGGTGCCAGGCGGGGAGGAAGGGGGGGGGGGGGGTAAGGGTAAGGACAATACGTCACTAACGCGATCAATTGCAGAGGATCCTTTTGGAAGCGTTTCTCTTATGCCAGGAGACCACTTTTATGAAATGGCAATTAATTACCTCTTCTGAATTTCAAACAAGGGGGCTCGCTCGCTTTTGTTTGGGGATTCGCTTTCCCCCCCCCCCCCTTCATGTCTTCGTTAAGGAAAAAAGTCTTTATGCGCCGGCTGAGGTTTTGACAATTACAGCTCGTTAGCGAGTTTAAAAATCACTTGGGAAGAAAAAGTAAACAGAAGCCAATTCTCGCTGCAGGTTCCGAAGCGCCGAGATGTGTGAGAGAGAGAGAAAATGAGAGAGAGAGAGGAGAGAGAGAGAGAGAGAGAGAGAGAGAGAGAGAAAATGAGAGATTGAGAGAGAAAGAGAGAGAAAAAAATGAGAGATTGAGAGAGAAAGAGAGAGAGAGAGAGAGAGAGAAAAAAAGGAGAGATTGAGAGAGAAAAAGAGAGATAGTAGTATGCGTGCAAACTCTAAAAGAAAAATAGACAGAATAGAAACAAAATGGATAAGAGCCAAAAGTAATAGAAGGAAAAATAGACCGAATTAGAGACAGTTTAAAAAAAAAAAACCAGGCATCCAACAAGAAGAGTATAAAGGGAACGAAACGTTAAGAAAAGAAACTTCACGCAAAACAAAAGAGAATCAAAAGCGAACGATACACGCTGCAAATGAATTCAGAGCAAGAATTTAACGTAGCAAAAAGGTAAGCGAAAAAGGGGACCGATAAAAGTACCTAATATTTTTTTAATTAAACGTTATAATATAACTAAACCAAATCTAAATAGATATCTGAATAGAAACTCAACTGATAATATATATATATATATATATATATATACAGGTTAGCGCAATTATCCTCCAGTAATTTCTCATTTCGACTTTCGGACAACGTCTTTGCATTGGATGACGAAAACCTGTGATTTGAAGTGAATCTGTTGAAGAATTTCTCGAAGGACCAACCAACTACAGGATTTGATGACCAGAGATTTACTAAAATTTTGGATTTGTATGTAACACACACACACACACACACACACACAAAATATATATATATATATATGTGTGTGTGTGTGTGTGTGTGTGTGTTATATACAAATCCAAAATTTTAGTAAATTTCTGGTCATCAAATCGTGTAGTTGGTTGGTCCTTCGAGAAATTCTTCAACAGATTCATTTCAAATCACAGGTTTCGTCATCCAATGCAAAGACGTTGTCCGAAAGTCGAAATGAGAGATTATTGGAGGATCATTTAGAAACAAAACCAACTAAACAAGTATCGACACAAATCCTCAGGTTTTTGGAACGTTTCCCATTTAACCAATTAGAGAAACAACTACAGGGTGTCTCAAAAGTCACGGTGGATATTATATATATATATATATATATATATATATAGAGAGAGAGAGAGAGAGAGAGAGAGAGAGAGAGAGAAAGGGGGGGTGCACAGGGTCTTTTGAGACACCCTGTATATTGTATTTATAGCATATCAGATAATGACGTAAATAGAAATTTTGGTTGCTAAGTATCTTCAAAGTTATCAAAACTATTCCGTCAGAAAGGCCAGAAACTGTTACAGAGCTCAGGCCAACTATTGCGGCCAATTGCTGTGATTCATGTAATATTATTAACAACATCATCGGGGCTCGAACCCCCGACATTAGTGTTTTCACTTTGCTTATAGGGAAATGGTGTTAACTGAGCCACGGACGCTGGCGAATCCTGATGATGCTGGTAATAATAAAAATGCAAAAGTTAGATTGTTGGCCATTAGTTGGCCTGAGCCCTGTGCCAGTTCCTGGCCCTCCTTACTGAACTAAGGGCACTGGTTCAAAATGATCACGCTTTCAATAACAGTCCTGAGAAGAGCGTCGGAAGATGTTCGCTTATAAAGTAGGCCCTATGATGGTGAGGAGGATATACGGTGTGTGTGTGTATATATATATTATATTATATATATATATATATATATGTATATATATATATATATATATATACATACTGTAATTGTATATATATCAATATGATGAATAATATGAATAAGAGCCCAGTAAAGCCAAAAGCTTGAGGGCCAAATTAAATAAAATAAATAGTCCAGCTTCACACACTTATTTATGTCATTATAAATTGGAAAATGCCTGTATTTATTATATTATTAATAAAGGTTATTCAAATTTTAAAAAAAAATCATTTTAATGAATTAAAAAAAACTGATCAAAACCAGTCGTACGCCTAACCGGGCATAAATTTTAACATTGTGTCGAAAACGAGTGTACGAAAGATATTTAGAAAACGATCGGTAAAATGTTAAATGAATTCCATCCAGAAGGGGGAAAATAACTAATGTATATAAAAAAGTCCTTTCCCCGCCCACGATTTGGTTTTGGCCTCTCACTGTACGGTTTGAGTATAAGACGTCATCAGACATACACTCCATGTTCATCACACTTATCTTGGGAACAACCACAGAAACCTCACACCAAAATTCAAGATAACCTCCCTCAACCAAATTTTGAGGATACAAATTAGAATTAGTACATACAAGTAAAAATATAATAAGCACTGTGCATGTACAATAAGTATTTACCTGATTCTTCAATTACAATATATTTAGTTATGCACATTATATACAATACTCACTCAGTTATCCGTGATTGAGGGGGCGTTCCATGATCACGGATAACGCGATTTCACGGTTAACTCAGTATACCCCCTGGTGGGTGGGTGGGTACAGTATACTGTACACTTTTGCAATTAGTTTGTACTCTCTACAAGACGTGAAGATATGGGAAGGCACAAGCGCATATGTACACTCTATGAAGCGCCGAGGGACACTGACTGAGGTGCGTTGTGGTATGCTGGCGGGAGGCGAACCGCAGGTTTAAGCACCTCTCCTAATCACGGTTAACTCACTGTCATGATCACGAATAAGTGCACAATGGTCAAAATTAGTAAATCACGGTTAACTCAATTCACGGATGAATGAATCACAGATAACCATTTGAGTACTGTATATACATACAAATATATTAATTTTTATACCATTCCTTCCAAGATCTTTCGCGTAACGTACAGAATCTTCTCAGTACGCCACTCGGAGTCACGGATGCGTTTAACATACATTTTTATACAGGGTGAGCGAAAAGTCCCTGTACACCTGCAAGAAGTGTAGTGAACCTGTACCTGCACTGTTGGAAGTGGACAGGTGCACAAGGACTTTTCGCTCACCCTGTATTTAAATAACATATATATTATAGGGTTTCTCTACACTACAATCTCAGTGGTTCTTAACCCCTGCTGGGTCGCGACCCAAAATTGGTTTATTAAATTGTCATTTATCATGTAATCACTAATCATTTGACTATTAATTCACAGGCCTGCGATGGTTTTGTTGTCCGAAATATTTTATCCCTTATATAGTAATTTTTGTACGCTCATTCCGAAAATAATATTCATTTTTCGTCATCACGTACAGATTTTTCGCAAAATGTCATATTTCATATTACGTATGTAAGCAATTTTCATTAAATTTGGATTAAAAACTACTGCCTATAAATACTTGGTTTCACCAAGACATCAAAGAAATGGAGAAGAGATATCAGGGAAGGCGGGACATCATCAGCATGATGGCTGATTACTGCTAGATGTTGAAACGGGATACTCCAGAATTATTACATAAAAGAAAAGGAACAGCGCGTACATTCGAGACTAAAAGGCATAGTAGATCTCACAAGAAGACTCAGGGCAAATAAAGATGAATACGTAATTGATGTTAATAGTCTTTTTTTTTTTAAAAGTTGTTTGCATTTGTAATTAGTATAACAAACCGAAATAGGTAACTAATGTAAATTGAAATAAATAATATTTATTTATGTTGTTGTGTTTTCCCTTCCAGTTTGCAGAAAATCCTTACGTGATAGAAAAAAAATGGACACCTTATTCGAAATCAGCGTCATTGAATTATATAAAATCAATTATTAGTAATAAGCTACTTTATTAGTAGCCTAAAAAGGTTAAGAACCACTGAATTCTATCCATGAATAAACAAAACTTTGCATAAAGTTGAGCGAAATAACAAATATCTCTCGCTCAATCGCCTGTTATGATTGGCTGACTTTGCATAAAGTTGAGCGAAATAACAAAATATCTCTCGCTCAATCGCCTGTTATGATTGGCTGACTCAGGTAAAGTGAGTGGACTTAATATACCTCGCTCAGTCGCCCGTTAGGGTCCGATCTATCAAGATGAGCGGCGTTAAAGATCACGAAGTGACCACAAGCCCTACCCGTAGCATGGCCGTAACTACCTATGAGGTCACCGAGGTCCGGACCTCGGTAATTATTTCCTAAAAAAAAAAAAAGAGACTGAACCGTTCTCCGTGTATGAAACGCATATTACCGCTTTTCTTTTGAAAAGAGGGAGCGTCGAGCGTTTTGTGTTTTGTGTTTAGTGTATAGCTTGGGTTGTGTTTGTAGATGTCATTTTGGTCTGAATTTTGCTCGTCCCGCCGCGCTCGAAAAAAATCTGGACCTCACTAATTTCTAAACCCTAGTTACGGCCCTGCCCGTAGGGTAGGGAACCCAAGGCGCAGCTTGGTTTATTAGTAGATAATTTTTTTGGTAAAAAACTATATATTTTCTATTAAAATTTCATATTTAGAAAAAATAATCAAAATAATCCCTTCTGAAACTAAAACAACAACAATGCTAACCCTCTGTGGACGGAATTATCTGTAGATTTAAATTAGGAATGAATGTATTTGAAACGTTACCAACTCGTCACTTTCGGCGGTAAAGGGATAATTATTAACCCTCTGTGTCGTTATGAATATATTTGTTTAAAATCTTCACATTTCGTAACAGTCGTCTAATACAGGGTTAAATTTAAAAAAAAATTGCATAAAACCTAATCAAAGACATTTTATTTAACGTTAAAATAATGTATAGGTTTTTCCTTAACATAAAATTTATATTTACATTAAAAACATATTTTTTAAATAATTATTTTTAATAAAAAATTAATGCATTTTTTGCTAAGTATAATTCAAATATTAAATATTTTTATTTTAAGTTGAAAGCTAAAAATTTTTACCCAAAAATAAATTTTGAATTTTAGTGTCCAGCATTTACGAATAAAAGCGTGTAATAACTGAATAAAGGCAACAAAATACGTGTTGATAACTAATAATTATTAAAACAATTGCTATATTTTAACCATAGATTGATCCAAATAATCAGGGGCGTAACTAACGGAGGGGGGAACATGTCCTCCCCCCCAACTTTTGAACTGAGGGGGATAATATAGGTTTTGTCCCCCCCCAACTTTTGATCTAAGTTAGCTTACGTGAAGGAAAATATTTAGTTCTTGAAATAATCTATGATAAGTAAATCTTTAATTACATTAGGCCTATTGGTATGCTGGAAAGTATTACTGATTCAGTACTAATACTGCAGTGATAGATACTTTAATGAGACATGTAGTTATTTTTACTTTACACATTACCAACGGGATAGCAGCGCAGAAATTCATCGTAGGATTTTTCATCATTATAGTTGTCCCCCCCCACCCAACTTTTAAAAGCTAGTTACGCTCTTGCAAACAATTGCTATATTTTAATCATAGATTGATCCAAACAATTGCTATATTTTAACCATAGATTGATCCAAACGAAATGCGGTTAGCTAAACGTGGTTTATTGTTTTAAAATTTGAGTTTTTGCTGTGTACATTCATTCGTGATGGATGGAGCGAGGTGACTTTATTACGCCTATGGAACAAAGCTCCTCTACGAAAAAAAAAATATGATAATATAATATATATATATATATATATATATATATATATATATATATATTAGGTGTCCTCGCCCCCTCCCAAAATGTCCCTATTTCTAAATAAATGTTCTGATTTCTAAATAAATGTTTTAATTTCTAAATAAATGCTCTAATTTCTAAATAAATGTTCTAATTTCTAAATACATTTTTAATTTCTAAATAAATATTCTAATTTCTAAAAAAAAATCTAATTTCTAAATAAATGTTTTAATTTCTAAATAAATGTTCTAATTTCTAAATAAATGCTTTAATTTCTAAACAAATGTTCTAATTTCTAAATAAATGTTCTAATTTCTAAAAAAATGCTCTAGTTTCTAAAAAAAATTCTAATTTCTAAATAAATGTTTTAATTTCTAAATAAATTTTCTAATTTCTAAATAAATGTTTTATTTTGTAAATAAATGTTCTAATTTCTGAATAAATGTTTTAATTTCTAAATAAATGTTCTAATTTCTAAATAAATTTCTAATTTCTAAATAAATGTTCTAATTTTTAAATAAATGTTCTAAGCTTACTCTGTAGTGATGTCGTCTTTTACTAATGTCGTAGAAATTAGGAAAAGTTATTGCTTTAAGTATGAAATGGTGAAAAAATGGGTTTTAATATGCATTACAAATGTATAGGTTTATGCGGAATAAAAAACCCCAATCTATTACCTTTCTGAAGAACAAACCGCCAAGACTAAAATATACACCCATTATAAAATAATGGGAAATAAAAAAGGGACATTTTTTTGGGAAACCTTTTATATATATATATATATATGTGAAAACTGTTACAGTCAAAGTGTGTAACCAGCCATTTCGCCATTTCGCGTAATGGCTGAAACTTTTAGTCATTCCACGAAATGGCTGTTTCACTTGGTCATTTCGCGAAATGACTAAAATCTTCAGCCATTATGCGAAATGGCTGAAATTCCACCTTGGTTATTTCGTGAAATGGCTAAAATGACTTTTGTCATGAATTCATAGAAATAACAAACATCACAATAAAATTGGAAACCTTTATTTAACTAACTAAATGCTAAAGCATACATACATCATCCACAGGTCTGTTCAAATAAGTGAGAAACACTCTTCAAATGCATATTTGAACATTTGAACACATTTGAATTTGAATTTTCAATATAGAGGTTTTCAAATACTAACCGGGCCTTCGATGTTATTCCGATGTCCGCCATTGAAGGCCCGGTTAGGTCAACTGTATGTCCTTGACAATTGGTTAGGTGGAGTCGTGTTATTTTCGTTAAAACTAACGAAAATAACACAACTTAATCTAACCACTTGTCAAGGGCATACAGTTGACCTAACTGGGCAAATGATCTTGTACGAAATGACCAAAGTGGAATTTCAGCCATTTCGCGTAATGGCCGATTTTAGTCATTTCGCGAAATGACCAAGTGAAACAGCCATTTCGAGAAATGACTAAAAGTTTCAGCCATTACGCGAAATATACAAATATATACACCTTACCTTACAACCTTACAAAGGTTCCGCGCGATGATCTCTCACTTCGCGAAGGTCAAGCTTGTCGCCCCTCCTCTCGAATTGCTCTGGTGAAGTAGTGAGTTTGATTCTTGCGCTCTCCACCTACATAGCCAGGTACGCCCGGCTCATCGGGGATTGTTCTGATCCAGGCGTCTAGTCTTCTTTTGAAGATTTCCATTGCAACTCCCTTCGTGTTTCTTAGGTCTTTGGGCAACTAATTAAACAGTTTTGGTCCTCTCACTACAAAACTATTTCTTTCAGGGTTAAGGATGTTCCCTGTCTCGCCTTCAATTTGGGAATACGGCAAGTCTGCCGTTTCTACTGTCCACCGTTATTTGGGGAGTTATAGGGTTCAGAGTAAGATTAGGGACTAGTTTCTCCATTATTTTCCAAGTGTAAATAATGGTGTATCTCTCTCTTCTCCTTTCATATATATATATATATATATATATATATATATATATATATATATATATATATATATATATATATACACACACAATTCAGTGGACCAAACGTGATCCAAAGTTCGTCTAAGTTCCCTTCATTACTGTTTCAAACTATTCATTTCTTCCTTAGATCTTTTAAAAAAAGAAAAGGAAAAATTAGTTTTACGTCTACCTTTCGTTTCGCTTTTGTTTTTGTATTTCATCTTTTTCGATTTCGTTTCACTCTTTCAGGGCTTGGTCCCCGCGAGGAGAAAAGGGTTCGCTCCCAGCGATGAGGAGAAAACCATGAAAGATTATCAGAGAATAAAAAAAAAAGGGGTGTTAAAAAGTGGACGACTGTGATGATGGATACGAATTATTTTATTAATAAAGGAAATTGTGGGTGTGTAACAGTGAAAGAAAATTGGATTAATTTGGTTGGTTCGTTGTTATATAGAAAATGATGACAGTGGATGGACTACTGTACAATTTATCTCTCTCTCTCTTTCTCTGGAAACTGCACACACACACACACACACACACACACACACACACACGCGCGCGCGTTCACGCGTGTTGCCATTCTATCATGGCTTAAAATAAAAGAGTTTAAACAGAGTGATACAAAAATAGTAACCTACAATGTCATTAAATTACAATATAACCACATGACATTTATAATATAAAATTATAACACAAAATCTTTATATTAGGAATTAGGAATTAAAAGAGAGAGAAGGAGAGAGAGAGAGAGAGAGAGAGAGAGAGAGAGAGAGTAGGACAAATGAATGCAAATGGCAGAAGGAATAAAGAATCCTCAGATAAAGGGCTTGGTAATCGTTTATACCCAACAGTGGCAATCGTTGGGTGTCAAGAGATTGAACAATATATATATATATATATATAATATATATGTATATATATATATATATATATACATATATATATATATATATACATATATATATATATATATATATATATATATATATATAGTAAGAATCATTGTATTAGATAAAAATCAAATTTCGCTCGGTCAAACCCCAGATGTTAGAGCTTTATTAGTCTGTATTTTTGTATCATACCTCAATTCTGACCTTCAGGTTTTTAAAAAAAACACTGTTGGAATAAACTTTGATGGAAGTGGCTTACGAGGGGAAAAATTTAATAAAACACGAGTTTAATCGGCAGACAACAGTTACGATAAAGGTCTTAGAACTTTAATTTTACAGAACTAATTTAAGCATTCCTGATTGAGAGTTCGATTCCCCATCACTGTGATCATCATCTTCCGCAGTGGTTCTTAACCGGGGGGGCGCGCCCCCCTAGAAACAGGAATTTCTCTAATTGTATTTGTTATTCTCTTAACGAGAGCATGGGCTAATATTGAGAAGTTATTGAGAATGTTATTTTGATTGAAGGGGGGCGTGGAGGGAAGGACCAATTCCTAGAGGGGGCATGGTAGTAAAAAGGTTAAGAACCACTGATCTAACGCAGTCAAAATCTGATGCGCCATATTAACCGTATCAATTGCAATGTTAGTATTTACCCTTTACCGCTGGAATTATTTTGTCAGGCTAAGTTATGAATGCGTGTTTTTGAAATGTAACCAATTCGTCACTTTCGGCGGTAAATGGTTAACATTGCAGGGTATAAAAAATAACAAAAAATATGGTTATTTCACATACATAAAGGATGAAACGTTTCGTCCGAGTTTGGTTTCTCTTCAAGCTCATTGCGGGAACTGGTGTATCTCATGAAACCCTTCGAAACGTTTCGATACAGGGTGTCTCAAAAGTTCCTGTGCACCTATATAGGAGTTATATAGGTGCACAAGGACTTTTGAGACACCCCGTATTTATTTCATTATAATACAGTCTTTAAGTACTTACTGTAATTGGTTGATTGGAGAGTGAACTCGGGTTTGACTCCCGGGTTTGACTTCCTAGTTTGACTCCCGGGTTTGACTCCTGGGTTTGACTCCCTAGTTTGACTCCCGGGTTTGACTCCTGGGTTTGACTCCCAGTTGACTCTGCTAAGTTTACGCCTAACCCTCTCCGTGTGAGGAAACCGGATTCCCACATGTTACCTGTTACCTAAAATAATGATAATAATCATAAAAAAAGCAGTAAATGTGCAGTTTCAGGTAAAAAGTTCGCCTACAAATATAAAGTTTACAAAAAGGATTAAAAAATTACTAACTGGTAAGATTTTCTTTGATCGTTTATTCATTTTTGGTAACAAATACGAATTAAAATTAAAAAACAGAAACTCAATCATCACTAATTAGTAATTTTTGTGTCTTTTTTTTTATTTTACGTTTCTAAGCACACACACACACACACACACACACAAGGGATATGCCACAGGATATGCCATTAAAATTCTCGTTTTAATCTTACGTAATTTCTATTCAAGATTCCAAAGTTAAATTCTGAAGGAGTTACGTTTCGACAGTTTAACAAAAGGGGGCGCTATGCAATAACAGTCTTTCCATAAACGTATACAGTAGGGGTATGATACACACAGACCGTGCATTGACCAAGGAACTTTTCTGGGAAAATTTAATCCACTATAGTCCGAATAAGTAATGGTAAATGACAAACACTATAGTTTTTTCTTTTTCATGATGTTAGCCCTACGTGGGCAACGGGTCACTCGCAAAGAGGTCCCAAAAATATAGCTTCCCTCACCAGCTATCTGCAAAGCAGATAGGATCCAGCTTTGGGACAGGATCTAGGGGTTACAGCTACACCTAGCCTACTATATCCAGAACCTCAATATAAGCAAAAGACTCATTGCATTCGCGTCGGATTGAGTACATCAAAGAAAAAATTCTGAGTTCAGTCTCATCATGAAACGGACATGTTATGTGCCTTGAAAAGTGGACGCTCAATTTTGCCAGTTGAGGTTTAAGTTTTGGTTTTTGGCTAAAAATACAATAGTTACCCACTTTTCCTTTGATGTATTCAATCCGACACGAATGCAACGAGTCTTTTGCTTATATTGAGGTTCTGGATATAGTAGGCTAGGTGTAGCTGTGACCCCTTGATCCTGTCCCAAAGCTGGAGCCTATCTGCTTTGAAGATAGCTGGTGAGGGAAGCTATACTGTATTTTTGGGGCCTCTTTGCGAGTGACCCGTTGCCCACGTCGGGCTAACATCATTAAAAAGAAAAATTATAGTGTTTGTCATTTACCATTACTTATTCGGACTATAGTAAATTTAATTTTCCCAGAAGAGTTCCTTGTTCCATGCACAGTCTGTGTGCATCATGAAAGAACCTCAGGGGACCAGTCTGAGTTCAATCCCATATATATATATATATATATATATATATATATATATATATATATATATGATGAATAAAACCACGAAGGAAAGGAAACACAGAATGGTGCTCAAGCGCTTTCGTCTAATGACATCCTCAGGAACACTGAAGTATGTAAATGTCATTAGGATGACATTAGACGAAAGCGCTTGAGCATCATTCTGTGTTTCCTTTCCTTCATGGTTTTATTCATCATAAATATTTTTCACGTGTTACTTTCATGAAATAATTTTCATATATATATATTCTGGCTCAGGACGGTACCAGATGAGCTGGGTGTACCTGGCTATGTGTGGTGGAGAGCGCAAGAAAGCAACTCGCTCCTCTACTAAGCCAGGCCTAGAGGCAGGGCCACTAGCTTGACCTTCGTGTGAAGAGAGACCAACACACGGAACCATCAACGAGGCCAACAAGGTGTATATATATATATATATATATATATATATATATAGTTCAAACAGTCACCTTACATATACAGGGTGATCCATTTAAAACCGTACCCAAATTAAAAGTAGTAAGGTCTTAAATGGATTACCCGGTGTGTATAATATATATATATATATATATATATATATATATATATATATATATATATATATATATAAATCATTATTAATTTGCTAAACAAGAATTTTGTGAATTCACTGTGTTTATGTATATGTGTGTGTGTGTGTGTGTGTACCCTTAAAAAAATCTAATATGTGCCCCTAGGGTTACACGTAACCCCGGTTGAAAACCCCCTGGTATAAAACCGTGTTTTCATTATTTTCCATAGCATCGTCTGTTGGAGGTAGGGCAACGCCTCAACAAAGAAATATTAGGGATGTCGGCTGCCAATTTACACACTTGATTGAGTGGTTATCAATGTAAGTGATGAAAATATTGCTCACAAATAACTTAACAGCCGTGTTTATTCCACCATCATTTGCTCGTCACTATTACAGTGCTCGTCCGACACTCAAGGTAATTGAGTTTCCCGAACTGATCTCCAAAATAGCCTCGAAGAACGCTATAGGCAAGTTTATCATTGATGGATTATAGTTGTCGGGGACCAATAACGTTAAGGCGAAGAATTTTTGGACACGGTTTGGAGAGGTTGATGTATTGCCCTCGTTCAAACTTTAAAATGAAGCTAAAGTAATCGATTTTCTTACGTAATTGTACGTTATTGTAGATTTGGTGTGAAAGGAACTCATACGTACGCTTCCTTGAGAAATTATATATATATATATATACAGAGTGTCCCATAAGTCTGGTCTCGTAGGAAAATTTATTTTAAATTAAATATCTTGCTTTGGGACTTTTTTTTTTTGTTGCAGGTAGAATAACAAGCAAGAGCTAATATGAAAGGGAGTTACACTCCTGAGGAAAAAGGCCTCCGCCTTTTCCTCACTCAAGATATCAGTTTTAACATTTGTTTTAAATCTAATGTATGACTTTTGTAAATTTAATTTAAAACAAATTTTCATATGAGACCGGACTTATGGGACACCCTGTATAACTGTACATACTTGGATATTTCTTCCGATGACTATTTCATTACACTTTCTAAAATCTTTGATAGAGCGTCATAGCTTTAAAAACCTCCGAACTGATTAATCCTTTAAGTATATGGAGGTTCAAATTTTACTAATTAACCCTTTCGCTCATGAATTATGACGTATGGTGAAAAGGAAATTTTACCATACGTCATATTTTTATACGTCATATTTTTATACGTCATAATTTTATACGTGATTACATAAGAATCAACGTGGTTTATATTTCAGCAACACAATTGTGTACCCAGTGAGTGAAAACGTTAAGAATATGGAGGTTTCCGAGAACAAAATCACCATATCTATCTTCTTCACAGACGACAGACAGTATGGTGTTATTAAGCGTTTACTCACAAATTCCAACTTTATTTTATCTAGAATTTCTTTAAGTCTGTTCCAATTAAGATGAACATTTAACGAAACGGAAGTATTTGATATATATATATACAGGGTGGCCCATAAGTCCCAATCGGTTATAATTAAAGGGAAAATCTATCTAGAGGATTTTAAATTTTTTTTTTTTAATTATCACTAAATATTTATAAACTTATTATAAACTTTTTACTTTGATTTTTTTTTTTCGCTTTAATTATAACCGAATGGGACTTATGGGCCACCCTGTATATATGATATATGCATCTATTTAAACTATTTAAAGTTGTAAACTGCTTCTTGTGTTGGACCTACAAAATTACTCTAATAACCTAACCTGACTTAATCTAACCTTATCTAACCAAACCTAACCAAACCCTCCAAAAAAAAACTTGTCGATAAAATGTCACGTCGACGAGAAGGCGTTCGTGACTTCTGTTGTCGCTGTTATCGCTGTTGTCGCTGTTATCGCTGTTATCGCTGTTATCGCTGCGAATGAATCACGGAAAAACTGCGATCAGCGTGAATCGGCATGACTAAAGTCGGGATAACGACATAAAATCGACAAGTTATTGTGATTTAGATTAAATTAGATTAGGCTAGTTAACCTATGCTAGGTTAGGTTAAACTAATTTCTTAGAGTGTCAATGTTATGTGTCGTCGACCAACTGGGTATAGGTGCGACTAACGTATACACGCAATTGCCAGCGCCTGTGACTTAGTGGGTAATACCATTTTCTTGTAAGAGAAGTGAACGCTGAGGTCGGGGGTTCGACTCTCGTTGGTGCTGGTTAATAATAATCTAGAAGTCATCGTAATGGGAACCGTGTTCGTCTGGCCTGAACGCTGTGCCAGTTTATGGCTCTCCTGATTGATTTTTATGTGAATACTCCGCTCGCACGATCGTGAATAAAAATTTAGTGAATTCTTACTTAAAGTGGTTAGCATCGCTGACTACGAATCCACCGGCCGGGTTCGATTCCCTGTAACGACAGTCGGCGCTCAGCAAACCCAGCTGCTCATCCTTCCATACAATAAAAATTGGTTGGTAAATAAATGGGTATCCCGGGTAGCCTAGTGGTTAGGACACTAGGCTGTTGATCGGAAGGTTGTGAGGTCGAATCCGGATGAAGACTTTGTAATTTCTGACCACCCGCGGTGGGTCGTGACTCGTTTTCCAAGTTAAACTATAGGTCTAAGGTGGAGCAACAAGCTTAACCTTCACCAGAATAAACAGTTCGGGTGGAATTAAAACCAAGGTAACCAAGCGTGTTTGTGGTCATGCATTCATGAATATGTGTTTGTATTTGCTCATGAATGTATGTATGTATGTATCGGGTGGACAAAAAAAAAAAGGGAGACCTCGAACTTTGGGTATAAAATCCAAAGTTATGGTGAGATTTCAATATTTTTTTCACACCCCACAACTAAGTAAATTTCCTATACGGTGAGAGGATTTCAAAGAAAACTAATGAAAATTACGGATTTATTGAACATTTCTTTATGCCACTGGAAATTCTCCATTTACACTACTACTGCATTGTCGGGTCGGCAAAAAAAAAAGGGAGACCTTTTAAATCCTTCATATCTCGGCAAATACTGTACATAGAACCATGAAATTTTAGTATGTTAATACTAGGTAATTTTATGGTTTGTATGCCATCTTTTAGCATCTCCTGTTTTATCGATTTTCTTGAGAAGCTTGTCCAAACCTCTTACAGTTGGCTTACGTTAATTAAAATCGCTTTAATTATCGCAAGATTTTTCTGGAATATTCGCCATAAATCCAATTTCTCAGCTAAAATGCTAAAAGATGGCATACAAACCATAAAATTACCTAGTACTAAGTGACGGTCTACTAACATACTAAAATTTCATGGTTCTATGTACCGTATTTGCCGAGATATGAAGGATTTAAAAGGTCTCCCTTTTTTTTTTGCCGACCCGACAATGCAGTAGTTGTGCAAATGGAGAATTTCCAGTGGCATAAATTTTTTTTCAATAAATCCGTAATTTTCATTAGTTTTCTTTGAAATCCGCTCACCGTATAGGAAATTTACTTAGTTGTGGGGTGTGAAAAAAATATTGAAATCTCACAATAACTGGATTTTACACCCAAAGTTCGAGGTCTCCCTTTTTTTTTTGCCCACCCGATATACGCGTGTGTGTGTGTGTGCGTGTGCGTGTGTGTGTGTGTGTGTGTGTGTGGCGTGCGTGTGTAACGGCACTGTTACTCAATCTTGAGAAATTTTCTGAAGAAATGAGATTCTCTTTTGGGGAGAAGAAAAATAACCAAAAAAAAAAATACATAATAAATATTAATTAAAATATTTTGAATTTTAATATAAAATCAATGAATAAAACCAGTCAAAAAAAACACAATGGGTTTTTTTCCTAAACACTTATAATTTCCTTAAAGCTTTCTTTGTCTTTCTTTCTTACACACACACACACACACACACACATACACACACATGGATATCGGATATCCATCCATCTATCATATATATATATATATTTCTTATCGGGGAGGCGGGTGGCGTTTTTTAGGGCATCTGCCCTTGGCCCCTCCTTCCTGCATATATATATATATATATATATATTTATTTATGTGAGCATTTCCACATAAGCGAGGTATCGACTTTTTGAAACCCATTTATCTAAAAAAGTCTTATTAACCTAACCTTGATTTAAGTTAACCTAACCTCAGTGCCATCAAAGCGACAAGGACG
The DNA here is from genome assembly GCA_023014485.1 of Bathynomus jamesi. Lineage (NCBI taxonomy): Eukaryota > Metazoa > Arthropoda > Malacostraca > Isopoda > Cirolanidae > Bathynomus > Bathynomus jamesi. The sequence goes on from JAJOZX010002383.1 coordinate 116,929, forward strand.
TGATAAGCGCTTAGGACGCAATTGAGAGTTCGAATGGTATTTCCTGTTAAGTTTTTAACTAGTGAGGTATTCGCTAATCGAGCCTAACCTAACCAAACCAAAGTTTAATATTAACCTAGCCTATAATAACCTAACCTAACCTAACCTAACCGCAACTAACGCATCATTTTTTCCCGACATTAAAAATAATTCTAAAGTATAAAAGTGGAGATAAATCCCCCCCCCCCAAATAATGTCTCACTATATATCTTTAAAGATAGATTGAATTACCGCCCCTAAGCATTATCTGAATGGGGGGCGGAGGGAGGGAGGGGTATCGCCTCTCTAGTGATTGTGTTAGACTGAGCAAAGAGTGCATTTAATGAACTTAATGACGTTACCGGAGGCCGGGACGATCTCGGAAGATTAACTGCCCATCACGGATAATTAAGGCGAAAAGGAGAAAAGCTTCCTTTCGCAGTCCGGCCGGCTTCGCCTCCATGACTGGCGATTATCGTCCACTTCTAATCGTCGTCCACCGTCGCTGTCGCTCATGCAAGATGGATGATTTTGCGTATACGTACGTACACGCGACTTGTACGGGATTTCCACGCGGCGTGTCTCCTTTCCAAATTTACTTGCAGCAATCTCCTGTTATCTTCATATTTTAACTTTAGTAAAGGGAAAGAAAATCTAATATATATTATATATATATATATGGTGTCTCAGAAGTCCTATCTCAAAGGCTAATATCATTTTGGACATTATAGGGCAGGACTTTTGGGACACCCTATATATATATATATATATATATATGTGTGTGTGTGTGTGTGTGTGTGTGTGTGTGTGTGTAATGAAGTGTCATATTTAAGCCTACATAGAGCAACATTAATTATGGGAATGTATAATAATTAGTTAAAACAAAAACATTTTTTAAGTTTATTAAAATAATTAAATCTAAAATTAATAAATGTTTTTATTAAAAATTCTTTTTAATCTTTTTTCAATGTCTTTAAATGGAAATTTTATAATTATACCCAAATACCCAAATAGTTAACGTTTGCTAAAAGCAGTTTACAATTGTACAGGTACCCCTCGCTATCCGATAATAATAATGATGATTGGGTTTATTTAACCTCCTTCCTAACATCTAAGGTCATATGACGGAGGGGACCTACAGCTTTACGTGGGATCCGAACCACGGGTCGCTGCATAGTCTGGACGCAGTGGACGGTCTCCCATCCAATTACTACCCAGACCTAACGTCGCTTAACTTCGCTGATCAACGGGAAGAGGTGTTACGACATTGCCGATGGCGTAGCCCTCGCTATCCGAATGAGTTACGTTCGGTTACTCGCTTTTGGATAGTGATTTTTCGGATAACGAACATGTAGAACTCGTGTATTAATGGGGGTTGTTTTCAAGGGGGGCGGGAAATATTTGGTTAATTGGGGGCTTTTAGTATCAGAGTAGACAGTGGCATGCCCCGCTGACTTTGGTTCTCGATCCGTAGCATCAAGAAACGCTCCATATTTTCCATAACTTGGTCCCTTGATCTTGTTAGTCTGGTGGCACCCTCGGCCGTCACACTTTCAGCGTTTCCCTTAAGCGTTGCTGCATTCTTCCTCATTGTTGGCACTGTCGAAACTGGTAATCCAACGGCATGTCCTATTTTTGTAGGGCCTTCACCACGTTCATACTGCTTAATAACTTCTAATTTCACTTTTAGGGTGACAGTTTCGCGCGGTCTCTTAGCACGGGTGGATGTACTTACTTGGCGAGTCAGAAGATTCGGATAAGCGAGAATTGCGGATAAGCGGATAAGCGAGGTATAACTGTATAGACAAATTTTTGTAATAATAAAAAAATATAGGTATACAGGGTGCTTCAAAATTTTTTTTATCATTTAGTACTTAAACCTTGTAGTCATTTCCATTGAATGGGGTTCACTCATTAATCACTCAAGAAATCCCTGAAAAAAACGACATTATTATTAATATTATTATTAAAAACCAAGCAAATAAACACACAAATACATAAACCCCCCCAAAAAAAAACTATAAATGGTAAACAATGACATATTAGCGTCATATAAGTGGCAACATATTTTGAAACACCCTGTACGCATATACCCATCTATGTAATCTATTTTTGTAAATAAAGCATAGAAGCGAGTTGAATATAAACCTAAAAAAAAACCTAAAAATTCCAATAAAGAAAAATATTTTTCAAAAAATGGAAAAATTTTAAAAAAAAATTCAAAACGAGACGAAAAACAAACTCAGTTACACAACCAACCAATTTTTTTTTTTAGTTTTTATTAACAACAAATTTTATGATGTGTCGACGACCTAGTATCTTTTCGTCATAAAAAACAAATTTCCTCATCATTATTAATACAGGGTGATCAGAAAGAAACGCAACCCATTGGAAAACGCATGTATAATAATTGTAACCTAACCATTTTTCTTTCCGTTTCGGGTTGCATTCCTTTTTGAACACCCTGTATTTAGTCCACGTAACTGAAATATAAATTGGTGTTAATTAACTAAAAATTTGGTGGACTAACCACCAAAGTTTTCTTTATTTACTGAAACCAAACATTTTATTAGATTAATTTTCCTCTTCTGAATTCCGTTTCTATCCCAAATCGAAATGTTAGAAATCTCACCAAGTAACAGTAATGAACCCTCTTCGTTAGAAGTTAGAAAGGAAGGTTAGAACGAACAGTAATGAATCCTCTTCGTTAGAAGTTAGAAAGGAAGGTTAGAACGAACAGTAATGAACCCTCTGCGTTAGAAGTTAGAAAGGAAGGTTAGAACGAACAGTAATGAACCCTCTTCGTTAGAAGTTAGAAAGGAAGGTTAGAACGAACAGTAATGAATCCTCTTCGTTAGAAGTTAGAAAGGAAGGTTATAACGAACAGTAATGAACCCTCTTCGTTAGAAGTTAGAAAGGAAGGTTAGAACGAACAGTAATGAATCCTCTTCGTTAGAAGTTAGAAAGGAAGGTTAGAACGAACAGTAATGAACCCTCTGCGTTAGAAGTTAGAAAGGAAGGTTAGAACGAACAGTAATGAACCCTCTTCGTTAGAAGTTAGAAAGGAAGGTTAGAACGAACAGTAATGAATCCTCTTCGTTAGAAGTTAGAAAGGAAGGTTAGAACGAACAGTAATGAACCCTCTTCGTTAGAAATTAGAAAGGAAGGTTAAAACGAACAGTAATGAATCCTGTTCGTTAGAAGCTAGAAAGGAAGATTAGAACGAACAGTACTGAACCCTCTTCGTTAGAAGTTAGAAAGGAAGGTTAGAACGAACAGTAATGAACCCTCTTCGTTAGAAGTTAGAAAGGAAGGTTAGAACGAACAGTAATGAATCCTCTTCGTTAGAAGTTAGAAAGGAAGGTTAGAACGAACAGTAATGAACCCTCTGCGTTAGAAGTTAGAAAGAAAAGTTAGAACGAACAGTAATGAACCCTCTTCGTTAGAAATTAGAAAGGAAGGTTAAAACGAACAGTAATGAATCCTATTCGTTAGAAGTTAGAAAGGAAGATTAGAACGAACAGTAATGAACCCTCTTCGTTAGAAGTTAGAAAGGAAGGTTAGAACGAACAGTAATGAACCCTCTTCGTTAGAAGTTAGAAAGGAAGGTTAGAACGAACAGTAATGAACCCTCTTCGTTAGAAGTTAGAAAGGAAGGTTAGAACGAACAGTAATGAACCCTCTTCGTTAGAAGTTAGAAAGGAAGGTTAGAACGAACAGTAATGAACCCTCTTCGTTAGAAGTTAGAAAGGAAGGTTAGAACGAACAGTAATGAACCCTCTTCTTTAGAAGTTAGAAAGGAAGGTTAGAACGAACAGTAATGAACCCACTTCGTTAGAAATTAGAAAGGAAGGTTAGAACGAACAATAATGAATCCTGTTCGTTAGAAGTTAGAAAGGAAGATTAGAACGAACAGTACTGAACCCTCTTCGTTAGAAGTTAGAAAGGAAGGTTAGAACGAACAGTAATGAACCCTCTTCGTTAGAAGTTAGAAAGGAAGGTTAGAACGAACAGTAATGAACCCTCTTCGTTAGAAGTTAGAAAGGAAGGTTAGAACGAACAGTAATGAACCCTCTTTGTTAGAAGTTAGAAAGGAAGGTTAGAACGAACAGTAATGAACCCTCTTCTTTAGAAGTTAGAAAGGAAGGTTAGAACGAACAGTAATGAACCCTCTTCGTTAGAAGTTAGAAAGGAAGGTTAGAACGAACAGTAATGAACCCTCTTCTTTAGAAGTTAGAAAGGAAGGTTAGAACGAACAGTAATGAACCCTCTTCGTTAGAAATTAGAAAGGAAGGTTAGAACGAACAGTAATGAATCCTGTTCGTTAGGAGATAGAAAGAAAAGTTAGAATGAACAGTAATGAATCCTCTTCGTTAGGAGTTAGAACGAACAGTAATGAATTCTGTTTGTTAGAAGTTAGAAAGAAAAATTAGAACGAACAGACAGTAATGAACCTTCTTCGCTAGAAGTTAGGAAGGAAGAAGATTCATTACTGTTCGTTACTGTTACTTGGTGAGATTTTCAACGTTTCGGTTGAGTAAAAACAACTTTTCCGCCATACGAATATGTCCGACGAATGTGTCAGACAAATATGTCAGACGAATATGTCCGGCGAATATGTCGAACGAATATGTCAGACGAATATGTCCAACGAATATGTCAGACGAATATGTCAGACGAATATGTCCAACGAATATGTCAGACGAATATATCAGACGCATATGTCCGACTCAAGTGATTTTAATAAATTATCTTTATTAATAATTGTAAATATATAAAAAAAATGTATTTAATTATAAATTAATATAATTGGAAATGCAATTTAAAAGTTTACGAATCCAAAGCTTCCGAACTTATCTCCAAATTTCATCATCTTTATTGCTTTGATGAGGATCTGCAGATTAAGTCGAAAGCTTTCGATTCGTAAAACTTTTCAGCTGAGTTGTAACTCTGAAAACTCTCTCTTTTTTCGTATTAATTACCAACTATCTCTCTCTCTCTCTCTCTCTCTCTCTCTCTCTCTCTATATATATATATATATAATATATATATATATATATATAATATATATATATATATATAGAGCGAGAGAGAGAGAGAGAGAGAGAGAGAGAGAGAGAAGGATGTATTGGAAAGTGGATTAATTCTGAAATACTTTAGAATATTGGACTGAAGAACATATTAATATTGAAAATAGGAGAAATTAGCCGGAAGTTTGTCTTCAAAATTCTTGTCCAATTATGGTCAGTTATATTAGTGACGTCATTAATTGTGATTGTTTGTTTACGGTGATGTATTGTTCGGTCGTGGCAGCACATCTGTACCGTTTTATTAGACGGTACTTACGAAGAACAGTTTTTAAAGTGTAGCAGTCATATATACAGTATATATAAACATATGTTACGGCCTTTTTGCGAAATCGGACTTTTTGCAAAATGGCAGACCCATTTGCAAAAAGGCCAATATGATGGCTTTTTTGCAAATGGGTATTACAAAGCCGGCCAATTTGCAAACAGGCCGGCATATTGGCCATTTTGCAAAGTGACTGGTAATGATGTCGGCCATTTTGCGAAACGGCAGAACTTCACATTGAAATGGACAGTGAATGGCCAGTTAGGTCAACTGAATGCCCATTTAGGTTAACTGAATGCCCGGTTAGTTCAACTGTCCTCCCTTGACGATTGGTTAGGTTAAGGTATGATATTTTCGTTCTTTAACGAAAATATCACGCCTTAACCTAACCAATCGTCAACTGTCCGCCATTGACGATTGGTTAGGTTAAGGTATGATATTTTCGTTCTTTAACGAGAATATCACGCCTTAACCTAACCAATCGTCAATGGCGGACAGTTGACCTAACCGGGCATTCAGTTAACCTAACCGGGCATTCATTAATTTAAATTTCAATAATTTCAATAATTTCAATCGAACTGGATTGAATCTCTTAACTGAAGTTTTGCCATTTTGCAAAATGGCCAGCTGGATAACCAGCCATTTTGCAAAATGGCCAATACGCCGGCCTGTTTGCAAAGTGGCCGGCATTGTAATGCCCATTTGCAAAAAGGCCATCATATTGACCTTTTTGCAAATGGGCCAGCCATTTTGCAAAAAGGCCGATTTCGCAATAAAACCGTAATATAGTGTAGTGGTTAGCTTCGCTGACTACGAATCCATCGACCCCGGGATCGAGACCCGGTGACGGCAGCCGGCGCGCAACAAAACCTAGCTGTTCATCTTTCCACACGATAAAGAAAGTGGTTGGTAGATAAATGAGTACCCTTGGTGGCCTAGTGGTTAAGACGCTGGGCTGCTGGTGGGGCGTGGTTCGGATTCCACGTTAAACTGTAGGTCTAAGGTGGAGTGAAAAGCTTGTTGACCTTCGTCAAAATAGACAATTCATTTCATATTTACTGTGGTTCAAAAATTTCAGCCATTACCAAAAATTTTCCGGAACCCCTGAAGACCTCTTCTCGAACCCCAGGGCTCGGCGTAACACAGTTTGAAAACCGCTGAATAGAGGATGTCCTCTCAGCAGTGGCGTACTAAGGGGGAGGGCGATGGAGGCGGTCCGCCCCGGGTGACAGCCAGGAGGGGGGTTGCCATCGGGAGAGTTGAAATACCAGTACAAGTTTTCAAACCAAATGATAAATTCGCCAAAGTAAGAAAATTTTTTTAAAAATGTTCAAACTATTACAACAGTTTAATGTTAATTTCCACTATAAAATAATTTTTTATTTTTATTGGCAATACAAAATTTACAAACGAAAAATTAAATATTTGATAAAAATTACATCGAAAGGCGAACGTTTGTTGACGTTTTAGTCATCAGTTTGTTGAGTATAGCCAGCTGGCCGCAACTGACATTCCAAGTCTTGTTTACTTGACACTGTGACTCCACATACATGAGGTATGTTTCATTAAATAATTATGATAAAGCATAAAGTGCTGGCGTTTATAACAATATCATGGTACTTATACCAGTGTCCAGTAATTTTTGACAATGTGGTATCATAGTGATGTTTAAGTGTTTATAAATGCATCGTCGTGATGTTATAATAAATGCATCGTCGTGATATTATGGAAACTCATGTTTATGAATGGTGGTCCCTGTGACTACTGGTTATCAGTAAAAAGACACAGGAAAGTCACACTTTGCACTAAACTTAGACTGACTTTTTCCTACAACCATGACTACTGAAGTAACGATGATGTATGTGTATGTGTATGACATTTCTATGGAGAGAAGAGGGAGAGTAAAGCTCCGAAAAAGGATGCCAGGAGAGATGGCAAAGGATGCTGGTCTCACATTGCCAGAGGAAGTAAAAAGGGCTATGTTTGAATGTCTTGATCGCTTTCATCAGAATTGGAGATTCGTTCTAAGGCAATGGATCAGATTCTGTCAATCTTCGCTGTTATTCAGCCAAACACTTTGGTTGTTGCAACAGAAGAACTTCGGAAGTATATTCCAAATTTGACTCAGATTTTCGATGAAATCTCTGATGAAGATATCCAATTTCCACACTGATATCATATCAGTGTGGAAATTGGACGACTTCGGAGGCATTTGGAAACTGCCAAAAAAATCAGTGTTGAAGAGGCAAAGAAATGGACAGCATTGTAATTTCTGCAGTTTATTGTGAAATGGGATTTTTGTGAATCTTTGCCAAGCTTGTCACTGTGTTCGAGATTCTTTTTGACTGTCTGTGTGTCTATTGCTTCATGTGAAAGAAGTTTTTCCAAATTGAAAGTGATAAAAAATTGATAAATCTGGTTTTACTTTCAATTGAACATGAATATGCAAAGAAGGTGAATTTTGATGAGGTCATTGATCAATTTACAGAAATTAAGGCTCGAAAGCAGAGACTGTGAATCCTCTCTATTTACCTTTGAAGAATAGGCTGAGCGTTGAGACTGGATTTCCTGTGTTTTTTGTATAAAATAAAATGCAGTATTACCTGTTCACTGAATTTTTAATGTCCTGCATTTTTCTTATTTCCAATTTGCTTACGACAGTAATGTACTGTTTAAAAATCTACTCGCAAACATAATATATTTTTCTGTGTTTAAATTTTAAAATTATTTATGGGGGGTGCCAAAGGAAGGATCCTCCCCGGGTGCCAAATACTTTAGGTACGCCCCTGCCTCTCAGCATATTTACAAGATACTTTCACCGAAAAGTCCCGTCCAACATATTTCATGCGGTTTTTGATAAAGGAATATCATGGCCACCAACATCACCAGATCTAAACCCCCGTGACTTTTTATCTTTGGAATAATTTGAAAGATGGAATGTTTGAAACCCCCCCCCCCACACACACACACACACACACAATAGAAGAATTGAAAGCATCAAGTGACCAAGAACGTTCTCAGATTTCAACAGATACTCTGTCCAGAGTACTGCAAAATTTTGCTGTTCGTGTGCAAAGAGTTAATGAACTGAGAGGACATCACACAGAGAATGTTTTGTACTAGGGAACTAACTCCCCATGCGTAGAAAAGACACAATAAAAATTTCATGTTTTATTTCAATTAATGAAAAAACACCAACCTTTTGAAGGGTCACATGGTTAAAAAATCTTTCGATGTAGTATAATAAATATTTCAAGAGAAATTTAGGATTTTTTGTTAAGTAGTAGTAGTAGTAGTAGCAGTAGTAGCAGTAGTAGCAGTAGTAGCAGTAGTAGTAGTATTTATTATTATTATTATTTCCCTTTTATTTAGTATATATAGTAATTATTAGAGAGAAAATTTAGGAATTGATAGTAATGTTCAAACTGGAGAAATACAACTAGCGGCGTACCTCAAGGGGTCAGTTTTAGGACCCTTTTTTGTTATTAATATATGATTGACATCGACAGAAGAATTAAGGGTATAATTTCAGAACGTCCAGATGATACCAAACGGGCGGACGAATAAAATCAACGGCAGAACGTTCGAATATTCAAAAAGATATTAATTAATAAATTACTTGGAGTGGGCAGAAATTTGGCAAATGAACTTTAATATAAATAAATGTAAAACGTTCTACCGGGTGAGCCAAAAGTCACTGTGCACCTACCGTAGACGAACATCCCTCCTCCGATTGAATTGTCGCGTGTCTTTGCAAACAAGATAAGACGTGTAGATGCGTGTCTACAAGCACGTGGTGGCCATTTCCAACATTTGTTGTAACGTAAGTGCGTATGAGAAATGTATTTATATTAATGTACAGGGATTCTCTGAATATACTCATCGTTACGGTAGGTGCACAGTGACGTTTGGCTCACCCGGTATATCGGTAGAAACTGTTAAAGAATTCTATGAGCGACAAGAAACTAACGGGTGTTACGGAAGAGAAAGATTTAGGTATTATCGTTGCCGACGCTCTTAAACCGAGTAAGCAATGTATCGAATCAGTCAGAAAAGCAAATAGAATCTTAGGAATTATTGGTAAATCATTTGAATTTAGGTTCGAAAAAAACAGTACTAACATTATGTAATTCCATAGTACGACCCCCCCCCCCCCCCCAACCTGTAATACTGCCCTTCAGTCTGGTCCCCATATTTACGACAAGATAGACAGAATAGAGGGATTGCAGCGACGGGCTAACTAAGCTGATTCCTAAACTCAAAAACGAATCATACGATGCCCGTCTCACTCGTAAAAAGGCGAGTTCGAGGATATTTAATCTAGGTCCTTAAAATGATTAAAGGTTTAGATAACGTCGACGCCGAAAGCTACAGTATTTCACCTTCAGAAATGTAGCTAGAACTCGCGGTGATGGTCTCAAATTAACAGGGTAAACATTTTAATTCTAATGAAACTAAACATTTTTTCCTTCAACTGTATAGTTAATTTGTGGAATGGATTACCAACCAACCAACGTAGTTCAAAATAATTCACTCGAGTCCTTTAATAAGAGACTAGATACTTATCTTGCCTTTAAACCCCAAAGTTAGAAGCATTTTATACCGAGTAAAAAGTATTGTTAAATTTGTTAAATTTGTTAAATTGTAAAATTGTTAAATTTTTACTTTAAAATTTCACCATCTTAAAATTTTTTCATTCCTTTTAACTTCTTTTCTTCTTCTTAGACAACCTCGTAAGGAACAGTCGGTTTGGTGCTGTTTGATATCCTTTGTAATCCTTTGCGTAAAATAATTAACTATCTAAAATATGTTAATTTCATAAGCACTCTTAGTATCATTAATATCATTAATATTATTATTATTATTACTAGATTACCTGACCCGGCGTTGCCCGGGTTAAGGTTAGGTACCCCCTGGGTACCTCACCCCCCCTTTATGCAACTTGGGAGCTAACCCCGTCCCCATTACCCCCACCCCTCCCCATTACCCCCACCCTTTTACCATTACTGCCCGGGATAAATTTCACAAACAGACAAACAGACAGCCTAAACTACAGAAAAGAACGCAGCCGTGAAAATTTTGAGCTTCACATTGTGTCAAGATTTCTGAATCTGATCAGATATCCTGCAAAACTCCAATGACGAAATAATTGAACTCCAAATTACTGTCGGTTCAATTATTTGGTCAATAAAACTATAGAAAGAACACAGTCATGAAAATCTTGAGCTTCACTTCTAAAGTGTGACGGACGGACGACGGACGGACGGACGGACAGCTCTTTTATTATAGTATAGATTATTATTATTATTATTATAACTTGCCAATGCCCCTTCTCGTATGTAATAAGTAAATTGAGTCCCATTGATTTTACCTAAAAAGCTTCCATGCTTTCAACGGCCTATTCAAATTAGGTTACTGTGAATACAGTAATGCCATATCAACTATCTAAACTGTACAAAAAAGTAGCTGAAAGTATTGTAAGTATATTTACAACTTTATATTCCTTCCCTGAGTAAAGTTTTTGTATATTTTTTAAAATTACGACAACTTACCTATACCCACCAAAATTTCCAAAATAGGAACTAATAAAAGCTCAATATACAGGGTGATTAAAAAAAAATGTAACACTTATATGGGTTTTATTTTATATTTCCATTTTATTTGTAAATATTTTTTTGTCATGCAAACAGTGTTTCATACAGTCTCTACTTGCTGTCCACGGATATATATGCATGTATGAAAGTGGTCAACAATTGCTTCCAGAACCCTAAGGCACATCTCTGGTGGTAATGATTGGATGACATCTGCAATTCTTTCCCATATAAGTGTTAAAAAAATTTTGGATCACCCTGTATAATACTTGGATCTATTCTTACCAGTGCGTCACTAGTAAAGTTTTGTAACTTTTTCCCTAGAATAGTGAGCCTTGTTCAACCGAACCACATCATCGCCCTTTACGTGTTTACTAAAATATTATACAAAATTTATTGGTAGTTGGAAACTCTCAGATTAATTGGTAACTCTCTGCATAATGAGGTTGTAATGAGCCTAATGGGTATAATGATTTTATCGTTCCTTTCAAGAGGGAACCTAAGAATATATTTATGTAGGAAAACTTCAAAAGGTTCTAAAATGATGACACTTTCACGTTGGTACAACTTTATAAAGCGTTTTCTGCTTTTGTCGCTTAGCCACTTCTTCCTGAGAGGGGTCTCATATATTCGTAAGCTGAATTATTTTGAATTTTTTTTTTCAAAATCTTAAAAACTTTTACAGTGAAACGGTTTTTCTCAGATATTTTAGCACGCCTGAGAAGGAAGACCAGATTTGTTATCTCTGTTCTTCATATAGTGAAGAGACATAGTGAAAAAGATATAGTGAAAAAGAGACATAGCTGAATGTTCTCTAAATCAGTGGTCCGCTACAATTTGCTCATTTGTGGACTTATAGAAGAATATGAATTATTTTTGAGGACTCCTTAGCGAAAATAACTTTTATATTCTAATTTTGTGTGAATTAGAATATACCCCTTATCTTCTGCGGACCTCTAAGGGGTCCGCGGACCGCTGCTCTAAATCATATAAAAATAAATAAGTTCGCACATGTTAATAATATTGTATTGATAAAAATAACATCGGGACAAGTGTGCTAAGTACCTCTTGCCCTGACGATAATGGACGATAGTTATGACTGATTATGAAGAAGATAATGATAAAAATATGAATTTACTTCATATAACAGGTTTTTAGGTTTTTAGGCTTTACTTTCGAGATGTTCAGCAACGCAAATGTTTGCCATTCACAATGCTTACAAGTTCTCGGAGGTAAACAGACGTGTTCACTGCAATCTAAACAAAAACTCAAAAGCTTCATTAGCTCAAGGGCCGGAAATCTGTAATTTTCAAATTATAAATATATATATATCAAGTACTTCAGTAATAATAAAGTTAAACCAATGTACAATTAATACAATACAGTATGTCTGTTTCAAATATTATTATTATTGCTAGTACAGGGTGTTCAAAAAGAAGCGCAACCGATTGGAAAATACATATAGCATTGTAACCCAACTCGTTTCTTTCTGTTTCGGGTTACGTTTCTTTTTGAACACCCTGTATAATATAATTATTATTAATATTGTTTTTTTTATTATCATTAATTAAGACAAACAAGTTTCTTACGTTAATTTAACCATTTCATGCCTGAATTATGACGTTTTTATTTTAAAAAAATTTCCTGTTCAAACCAAATTAACCTCTAATATTCAGATCTTAAGGCTCAAAATCGATTGTCAAACTCATGTTGCCATAAGGTAACAGTCGGCGTCAGAGGGTTAATTATAGTTTTATCTCTATCCTCTCTCTAAAATTTTCATTTTTCTTTGCTTCGTTTTAAAGCTTTCACTTGTCTTTACATTTTCTTTAAGTCTTTTAATCTTTCTTCTTAAACAGACAGCCTTATTCCTGTGGCTGTGTTCCAGCCTGTGCGTTCCAGCCTGTTCCAGCTAGGCTTTATTCCAGCCTGTGTGGTATCATTTGTATCCCTTTGTATTCCTTTGTATAAACGTGCTTGTTGCGCCTTAATTCTATAACAAATGGTGTAATTATACCTGAGGTTCTATAACAAATGGTGTAATTATACCTGAGGTTCTATAACAAATGATGTAATTATACCTGAGGTTTTTTATTCCTGATAATTTTTTATGACTTAATGTAGCTCAAAAGCTATTAAAAAAGGTTCCATATCCCTGACCTCGTTTATTTATTTAAACCAAATACACCAAAGCCTGTCGTCATACGCCCTCAAAAGTCACGCCATTGTGGTATAAAAGTGCGTGATGATATCACTTTCATTAATAATCACTCCATCGTTCGTGATTGGTCGGTGAATATTCAGTTATTATGTAATTACAATTCTTAAAACCATCGTTTTTCATTAGATTCCTCTAAATGTTATTTTTATTTCATTTGGTGGGGGTCAACTGCATAATTGGGATGCCCAAGGTGAGACATTCAGATTTGGGAAAGGGTAAAAAGAGATCGTGATTCAGTTGCGGGTTCGACAGAGATTTTCTATAAGAAATCTAACTTAAACTAGAATTGGAAATCACTCATTGCAACGGATCGACATGAGAATTTCCTCTTTTAAAATTCCTACTTTCAGGCTTCTCATACTCGAACAAAAAATGGGATGGAAATTTCATTTAAGAGGAAAGAGAACCTTCATTTTGGGTGCAATCAAAGAAGTAATTTTGGTAACGTGAAAATAAATTTGTACAAATGAAATTTCTCTCCCTAATTTAACGATCATTCTGGTAACTAATATCGAAATTTATATCATCTACAGGGTGTGTGTGTGTAAAGTAACGCGAATGAAGATACAAATCCGATTTGAACTGGTTCAATAGACTAGTTTCAACTCGTTTTTTAATTCGTAAACACGAAACCTTTACTATGGAAACCATACTATGGAATATACAGTTGTTATAAAGTTGTTATAAAGTACATGTTGTACATTAAAGTTGCTATAAAGTACATGTTGTACATTACAGTTGTTATAAAGTACATGTAATAAATATTACTCGTCCATGTTCACTCGCGATACTTTATACACACTGCAATAGACAGAGTTTATTTCCACACAGTTTCGATGCCCACTGGCATCCTCTTCGTTTTTCTCTATCCACCCGAAGAGGATGCCAGTGGGCATCGAAACTGTTACGGAAATAAACTCTGTCTATTAGAGTGGGTGTTTATTATCATACTACAAAAAGAACTTGGAAGCTGGGGAGTAAACTGCGAATATAATGAACCTTCAGCCCCTTGGCCTCGACCTTTCTAAATAAAAAAAAAATATATAGACATGTGCTGCAGGGATCCTCACTTTGAAAAACTACTGAAGAATTTTTTTTTTTAATTTCTGCAAATGTTTTAAAAGGTCACTGAAAAAAATATATTTCACGAGTCTGATTCGTCTCTTGGCACGTTTCGTCTGAGCGGATGTTTCTCAGTAGAATCTGGGCGTCATTTGGGAACGCGAGAGAAATTGAGGTCACTCCTCGCTACCGGATATTAAATCTCATCAGCGGACATTTTCTCTTGTTAGGAGAAGAACATTTTCGTATATTTGAACTTGAGATGAATAGCAACGACAAATAGGTGGTAACGTACCGTATATATATATATATATATGTATATATACAAACTCAGAATGGTCCCCTGAGAAACTTATATGTTAAACACAGACCGTGCATAGAACGGTCTGTGTTTAACATGTATATATATATATATATATATATATGTGTATGAAAATGAAAATGAAAAGGTTTATTGGCAGACTATAGTCCATATGACAAATATTATTAATACAATGACAGTTCATATACTAAGGATAGAAATATATACAACTGATTAGAAATAATACTGCACTGTCGAAGTTAAGTGGAGCTACAGACAGACGTTTCGTACCAAGAAGTCTATAGCTAAGAGGATAAACGGCAGGACTCATGGATAGCTTGGATAATCGGGTTGGTTGATTTTTTAATTCTTTGCATTAGACTGTATTGAGCACGTCTTGTTACCTCCGGGAAGCTCGGGACATTGCGGGTAGCAAACACTCGCAAAGCTGAGCATCTCGGGGGTAATTTATGTAAGAGTCTAAAAGACCTGTTGTACGGCAAATTTAGGGTTCTGCCAGAACCTTTTATATAATTCACCCAGAGTTGCTGTCCGTATCCTATATACTATTGAACTAAAATGTGTCTGTGTGTCCGCTTTCTTCGGAACCGTGCACAACCTAAACGGCCCATCGAAAAATTCTGCAACCACCACCAACTGATAGCCCATGAGCTGCCAATGTGCTCTGTCAAGTTTCCCGGTCCTAGGTCACAATTATTGGGTCCGAAGGCCCCAGCACCGCGATAAAACTACAGAAAAGAACGCAGCCGTAAATATCTTGAGCTTCACATTGTGTGACATATATTGCTACCCGCCGGGTAGCAGTATATGTCACAGTGCTACCCGCCCGGGGGTAGTGGGGGAGGGGGTGGGGTAATTGGGGGAGTGGGGGTGGGGGTAATGGCGTTTTTTACTTTTGTGTGTGGGGGTAATGGGGCTAATGGCGTTTTTTTAAATTTTGTAGCAGGATCACAGTGCTACCCGTCCAGAGGGCCAAGTTGTACAACGGTCGCGAGTGATAGCGAGCTACCGCTTGTATATTACTGTAGAAAGTATGAAAGAGAGTGTCTTTAGCTTCACTTGTACAGAACCGAAAGTTCCTTATAGTCATATTCGCTTTAGCACAAAGGCTTTGAAATTGTTTTCTTATATCCGAGTCATTGCTCAAGGAGCTGGTAATAGTTTGACCCAAATACTTAAACTCTTGTACTTCCTCAATTACTTCACCTTTCATTTTAAACCTTATATCAGCTGGCTGATTATAGCTTTTAGGACGAAATTGCATAACCTTAGTTTTTGTAACATTAAAAAGAATATCATGTTTCTGCGAATACACTTCGCAGACTTTTAGTAGCCGATCCAGACCTTTAACAGAGGGACTTATTAACACCATATCATCGGCATAAACTAAGTTATTCATCCTTGTGTTATCTATACAATATCCCACTGTTGCTTCATTAAGTGAAGCAATTAATCCGTCAATATACACATTAAACAGCATAGGTAAGAGAGAGAGCAAGGAGCCTTGTCTCACCCCGCAAGAGGAGCCAAAACATTGGGATAGTACATTGCCCCACCTAATGGTAAAAGATTGATGGGAATACCAAAATTTCAATAAATTTAATATGCACATGGGAACCTTCCTGTCTTCTAGTTTTTTAAATAAATAAATAAATAAATAAAAAAAATATATATATATATATATATATGAATAGAAACGACATAATATTAAGGAACGTTTCTGCACACGCGGAAGAGAAATAACGAATAAATGAAAAATGAGGCGAACCGCCCGGGAATCGAACCCAAGGCCTTCCAATTGCCGGTTGGATGCGCTACCATTACACCACGGACCTCAATCATTCACAAATCGAAATTCTCCTACATAGGGCAGAAACCAATGCCCTGAGAGGGCACCCTCGCAAATCGTGAATATGTGCATTCAACTGCAATGACCACGAAGTATATAAATGATTGAGGTCCGTGGTGTAATGGTAGCGCATCCA
Organism: Bathynomus jamesi; assembly: GCA_023014485.1. Classification (NCBI taxonomy): domain Eukaryota; kingdom Metazoa; phylum Arthropoda; class Malacostraca; order Isopoda; family Cirolanidae; genus Bathynomus; species Bathynomus jamesi. Next base: position 133,480 of record JAJOZX010002383.1, read on the forward strand.
ACCGGCAATTGGAAGGCCTTGGGTTCGATTCCCGGGCGGTTCGCCTCATTTTTCATTTATTCGTTATTTCTCTTCCGCGTGTGCAGAAACGTTCCTTAATATTATGTCGTTTCTATTCATTTATATACTGCGTGGTCATTGCAGTTGAATGCACATATTCACGATTTGCGAGGGTGCCCTCTCAGGGCATTGGTTTCTGCCCTATGTAGGAGAATTTCGATTTGTGAATGATTGAGGTCCGTGGTGTAATGGTAGCGCATCCAACCGGTAATTGGAAGGCCTTGGGTTCGATTCATTTTTCATTTATTCGTTATTTCTCTTCCGCGTGTGCAGAAACGTTCCTTAATATTATGTCGTTTCTATTCATTTATATACTGCGTGGTCATTGCAGTTGAATATATATATATATATATATATATATATATATATATATATATATATATATATATATATATTTGAAAGTGCCATAACTTGAACTTTTAAAGATATTTCGACGAAAATATGTCGAAAATATGTCGAAATCATGTCGACGAAATTATGGCACTTTCAAATTGGTACAACTTTATGTTTTCTGGCATTTTTTACTTTTGTCGCTTAGCCACTTCTTCCAATGAGGACCTAAATTAATGCTAGTAAACTAAAATAAAATTAACAATGTAATATTTGGGTTGGTTAACCTCCTTCACCATATCTAAGGTCATATGATGGAGGGGACTTACAGCTTTATGTGAGAACCGAACCACGGGTTGCTCCATACCGTAATATGGATGCGAAGGACGGGCTCCCATCCAACTACTCTCCAGACACATTGTCACTTCGTCCATCAACGGGAATCGGTGTTACAACAACGGGAGACGGCGTTACGACAACGGGAGGCGGTGTTACGACAACGGGAAGTGGTGTTACAACAACGGGAGATGGAGTTACGACAACGGGAGACGGCGTTACGACAGCGGGAAGCTGTGTTACAACAACGGGAGACGGCGTTACGACAACGGGAGACGACGTTACGACAAGGGAGGCGGTGTTACGACACTGGCCTCGAAGTAGCCTTAAGCTGAAAAGAAGTAAAGATGAATTACATAAAAGAGGATTGCAAAATCGACTTAATATATTGCAAATGGTAACTGTTGCAACGCAGACGAACCTTTTAGAGAAAATGGATCGAGTTAAACTGAAAAAAAAAATTGAGAGCTTCAAATGACGTCCTTGGGGAATATGTACAACCAGTGTTTTTTTTTCTAGAAAAACAGGCACTGATACTCAGATTTGACGGACTCCTAAGGAGGTGGGGGAAATAAGGAATTTTGTAATTTTTTTTTTAAAAGATGCCGGTACTGCGTACCGTTGCGTACCGCCATAAAAAAAGTACTGTGTACAACCAACCAAAGAATTTCAGACACTGGCACAATGAGGAATGCAGAACCGCAGTTCGGAAGTGGGAGGTTATAACCAAAAAATAAAATGAATCCAGATAACGGAAGAGGACTTCTCAGGTGGGGGGGGGGGGGGGGTCAAAAGAAATTAAAAGAAATAAAAAAAAGAAAATGTAACTGAATAATTAAAATAAAGCAATGAAAGAATAAGGATGTAGGAAGACATCTTGGTTAACCTTGGTTTAGCTTCCGCCCGAATTTTTCATTCTGACGAAGGTCAAGCGTGTCACTCTACCTTAGACCTACAGTTTAACGTGGAATCCGAACGACGACCAACCAGCAGCCCAGCGTCTTAACCACTACGTTACCCAGGGTACCCATTTATCAACCAATCAATTTCTTTATTGTGTGGAAGGATGAACAGCTGGATTTTGCTGCGCGCCGGCTGCCATCACCGGGTCTCGATCCCGGGGCCGATGGATTTGTAGTCATCGACGTTAACCAAGAGAGGATACAAGCTAAAACCAACGTTATTAAAAGAATAATTAAGGGTCAATAAAGGCGAAAGAAACCGAAGCACTGAAACGTTGCCAACCTTATTTTTATGGCCGGTTCGTTTATTTTTTGCGGCCGATTCGTTAAACGTTTATAAAAAAAACGTTTATGAACGTTTTATAAACTATTTTTAAAACGTTTATATGAAGGTACAATAAACGTACAGTAAACGTACAGTAAATGTACAGTAAACTAATAATAGCAAACGGTCATGGTTGCAAGTTTTATAGAAAATATAAAACAAATACGCAAAATTACATGGCTCAATCATCAATAGGTCATAGGATTGGGGGGGGGGGGAGCTAAATCCAAAAAAGCCTGATACCCAACCTCTCCCAACTATAATACCCCAATTTTTATTTTAGCATTTGTTAGGAGTTTCATGGTTGAAGTTTCATGACGTCACTAGAAGTTAGGAGTTTCATGACGTCACTAGAATTGTCTAAGAGGAAACAGAATTTATCTAATCTATATTTTATTATTATTATTAATTATTACTATTATTATTATTATTATTATCATTATTATTATTTTATTATTATTAAATAAATAATTATAAAAAAATAAAAAAAATATTAAACGATTTTCAAAGAAGAATGGAAGATATGCCTTTCTTACTCGCAAATAAAATATATATATAAAAAAGGCCAATTTATTTCCGAATTTACCAATAAATTTACAGGGTGTTCTAAAAAGAAACGCAACGCGAAACAGAAAGAAAAGTGTTAAGTTACAATGATATATGCATTCTCTAATGAGTTGCATTTTTTGTTAGCACCCTGTATAACCCGATTTCCGCCAGCCGAATTTTTTAAATCATATGCTTTAGTCATTAACCATCTCTTGATTTGAAAGTGACGCTCTTGCTCTTTAGTGTTTGCATCTATGTACAATTTTTTATTATGCACGAAGGAGGGGCCAAGGGCGAATGCCCACAAAAACGCACGAATATTTGCATAGACTTACTTATAACATTTCGCCCAATTTGAGTGAGCGAGGGGGGGGGGGAGTCATGAACGAATTGAAATAACTCCCAAAATGAAAACTGTCCTTTTATTTATTCCTCACAAAAGAAGGGTGCGTAGCAATCTCCACTTTTGGCATATGAGTAAATAAATGTAAAGTTACGTTTGCTTTGGCTATATTTTTTTCTATATATTTCTATAGTTTTCTTCTATATTTACTTCCAAAAGATATAAAACATTTTTTTTAAACTATTATATCTTATATTGAACATGTATGGAAATGAAACTTGTATATACAGGGTGGCGCAAAAGTCGCGCATCAAAGAAATTTTCAGTGTTGACTATATTATTTTTTCTTTTAGGTATGGGTGGCTGCGAAATTAACAATAGACGAGAGGGTGACCTTGGTTTTAATGTATGGAATACCACGTACAACAAAGCGATGAATCGGTACAGAATTTAAAACCCAGCTCACCCTCTCGTCTATCGTTAATTTCGCAGCCACCCAATACCTAAAAGAAGAAAAAAAATATATTATAGTCAACACTGAAAATTCCTATGATGCGCGACTTTTGCGCCACCTGTGTGTGTGTATATTATATATATATATATATATATATATATATATATAAAGAACGACGCTTGTGTAGAAGAGCGTCCGCATAAGAAGGGGAGAGAGAACGAGTAAATGAAAAATGAGGCACCTCCCAGGAATCGAACCCGGGATAATCCAATTGCCGGTCGGATATACTAACTACTGCACCAAGGTCCCCGATCAGCCACAACTCGTAACTCTCCTACATACGAGCGGAATCAAATGCCCTGAGTGGGGCACCTTCTCATGCCGTACATATACACATTTTAACTGCAAACAACACGCAGTATAATATATATATATATATTAAGTTAACTTATTTTAATCTATTCAGTTATGCATTGAAAAAAACGGCCCATGCACAAACTGACCAAAATTTGCATCCAACGATGAAAGTTCATTTTTAGGTAAAAAAATTTTAATAACAATTATTTGGTGGCAGCTGTTGAAAAAAAAAGTTATTTTTAGCATCATCAAAAATACGAAATAAAACTAAGAAATTACAATTATTAAATTAATGTTTTCAAAGAATTAATTATATATTACATCATTAACTTTATTACTTCACTGAACCAAAACAAGAATCATACTATATATATATATATATATATTATATATATATATATATATATATATATACATACTTACAGGATGTTCTTAAAGTCCAGTGTTAAAGAAATAAATTTTGGTCAATAACGTTTTCCTATATTGTTCCATTTATGGTCACCCTATGTATATAGATACGCGTATACGAAAACTAATATATATATATATATATATATATATATATATATATATATATTGTAGATTTCTCTCTCTCTCTCTCTCTCTCTCTCTCAGTATTATATATATATATATATATATATATATATCGCAGTCAGCACTCAGGACGTAGATTAAGTTTTGAATAGAAAAGTAAAGGTTTTATTGGTTTATAAAGCATCGCTCTGGCCATACACCCATTCAGCATACGAGCAGTAGGAACTTGCAGCATATATATATATATATATATATATATATATATATATATATATATATATATATATATATATATATTGTGTGTGTGTGTGTGCGTCAGTAAGAGGCACAGCGTTGATGCCAACTAATGCAATCCATTGCAGTACTAACTCCATATTATTATTATTATTATTATTATTATTATTATTATTATTACCAGCATTAAAGGGTTTTGAACCCCCGACTTCCGCGTTCATTCACTTCGCTTATAAGGAAATTGTTTCACCCACTCAGATAGGGTCGGTGACCTGTCTGAATTTCATTTTAGAATTCAGAGAATTTTATCAGTTTTCAGATTTGGAAAGTTGAAGTATCGCTTAGGAAAAAAAATGCCTTAATATCGTCTATTTGAGTCTGTCAAATATTAATTAGAACAATATAAACCTAACCGGGTATCTATAAAGTAACGCGAGGGAAGAAACGAATCCGATTTGGAATTATATAAACGCGAGTAAACATGGACGAGTAATATTTATTACATGTACTTTATAACAACTGTAATGTACAACATGTACTTTATAACAACTGTAACGTACAACATGTACTTTATAACAACTTTATAACAACTGTATATTCAATAGTACTGTTTATAAGAGGTGTTGAAAATGTTTTTAAGAGTTAAAAAACAAGTTAAAACTAGTTTTAACAAGTTCAAATCGGATTTGTCTACTTGCGTTACTTTATACACACCCTTTCGTATGAAAGCTCTCTCTCTCTCTCTCTCTCCTCTCTCTCTCTCTCTCTCTCTCTCTCTCTATATATATATATATATATATATATATATATATATATATGTTATAATGTTATAATGTTTCAGACCACACAAAGACCCTAGGATCCACTCATAGCTGGTCTACCTAACTGTGATTGTAGTTGTGTATTGCGCATGTCCTTTGCGGTGGAGAAGGGGACCTACAATTTTACGTGGGTTCCGAACCACAAAGCCTTAATTTTACTACCTTAAACTATACCCAATCTATCAACATACACGTCTAATCGATTTTTAAACATGTTTATAGACGTGCTACTAATTACTTCTACCGGCAAACTATTCCACCTATTTACTATTTTACAATTTAAAAACGTTTTGCCAACTTCTGTCTCGAACCTTCAACTTGTCAACTTACACCCATTATTTCTAGTTCTATTATATTGTGATATTTCGAAAAAGCTATCTCTATTTACGTTATCGAACCCATTCATAATTTTAAAAACCTGGATTAGATCACCCCTTAGCCTCCTAGTCTCGAGTGTAGTCAATTTTAACTCCTTAAGCCTATCCTCGTACGACTATGATCTAAGCGACGGAATCATCTTAGTTGCTCGTCTTTGAACTCTTTCGATTTTGTCTATATCTTTGCGCATATGCAGATTTCAAAATTGGATCGCGTACTCCAAGTGGGGTCTAACTAATGATTTATAAAGAGGAACAATAATATCGCGCGATTTGTACTCAAAATTCCGAGCTTAAAACCTAGTACCTTGTTCGCCTTATTGACCGCTGCTGTACTTGTTTCGCTACTTTTAAATCACCAGTGACTATAACTCCTTAATCTTTTTCCTGCTCTACGCTTGCTAACTCTTTCCCTGACATACTATACGCAAAATTACCGTTACCGTTAAATCTCATTTGCCATGTGACTGACCAATCAACGATTTTGTTCAGATCTTCCTGGATTTTACCTCTATCTTCATCATTAATCGCCCTACCACCCAACTTCGTGTCATCCGCAAACTTTGAAACTGTACTGACTAGGCCGACATCTAAATCGTTAATATATATATAAAAAAAAGCAAGGGACCCAATACAGAACCCTGAGGAACGCCGCTCGCTACATTAGCCCAACATGATTCAGCTCCATCAACGACCACCCTCTGTTTCCTACCTCGCAACCTCTTCTATCCAATTTATTACTACATCCCTGATTCCATGAGCCTTAGCTTTTTTCAATGAGTCTTTGTGCGGTACGATGTCAAACGCTTTTTGAAAATCTAAATACACTACATCTACCGCCCGATGACTATTGTAAATTTCAACCACGCTTTGAAAAAATTCTAAAGGATTAGTTAAGCAAGATTTGTTTCGCCTAAAACCGTGCTGCGTATTTCTAATCAAGTTATGCAATTCCAAGTGTTCGACTATACGATTCCTAATTATTGATTCCTGTAGCTTACCGAGAACAGACGTTAAAACTGATTGGCCTATAATTTCCCGCCGTACTTTATCGCCTTTCTTAAAACTAGGTTTACATTTGCTAACTTGAATTATCTGGTACGCACCCCTCAGAAATAGACGCATTAAAAAATATTTGTTAGCGGCACAACAATGCTTTCTTTAATTCTTTTAGTTGTATGGGATATATGGAATCTGGCCCCGGTGATTTACGCATTTTCATTTTATCAATATAGCGCATTACCTCCCATTCACTAACCACAATTTATCTAAAGTATCACTATTGTCAAAAGGTATTGTGTCTATGACTGTAGGGATATTCGTTACATCTTCTATTGTAAAAACTCACATAAAAAATTCGTTTAGCAGGGTAGCCATTTGCTTGTTTCAGAAACTAGTTTTCCGTCAGAATTTTTCAATGGCCCCAAGACACTCTTTACTGGATTCTTATTATTGACGTATTGAAAGAATCGCTTGGGGTTTCCTTGCTGTCACGAGCTATGGAGATTTCAAAATCACGCTTGGACTTTTTTATTACGGTTTTCGCGTCACGCCTTAGAGATATGTAGTTGTTTCGTAACCACAAATTGTTTTTTACACTTATGTAGCCTATATTAGTGGTGGACGGGATGTCAGTTTTTCAACATCTGCGGATGCAGATTTTTAATTTCAATATCCGCGGATGCGGATGCGGATATTTAGTTAATCTATCAATATAATATAGAATAATGAATATATGACAATTTTTCAAATTTCATGATATTACTATTATGGCAGGCAATGCATAAGAATTAAAATTAATATTAATGTTTTCATTATGACAAAAATAATAATTTCTCAAGAGTTTCAGCCACAGAAAATTCAATGAAACAAGTTTCATTCAATTTTCTGTGTTACCACGTATTTATATTTTGAGGTTTATATATTTGTTTGTTCATTAATAATTAATACTTTACATGAAATGTGCATGACTGGATTGACTGGGCCTTATAAGCTACTTTATAAGTTAATTTAATTGTAAATTGCATAATTATTAGAGGTAATATCCGCATAACATCCGCAGTCAGAAATGCGGATGCGGATGTTAAAAATGATGCGAATATCCGTATATGCGGATGCGGATATCCGGTCCACCACTAATATATATATATATATATATGGGATGAATTTCACACTTAAACACGTGAAATGATGAATGATACAAACCCACAAGATGCCTTTTTCCTTCATTCCCTGACGAGGTGTACTCTTAAGTGCACGAAAGAGCTTGTAATAACATTTTTTCCTTGTGGATTTTCATCATATATATATATATATATATATATATATACAGGGCCTATCAGAGCGGGACTAGGAGGACCATTTGGCCTGGGCCTCAAGCTTAAGGGGGGGGGGCCTCAAATTTAGAAACTTTCAGGTTTGTATATAATGTTTTGCAGTGAAAATAATAATTAGGTTTAGCTATGGGCCTCAAAAGCTGGAAGTGGCCCGTCCTCTCTGGACCTCTGAGAGGGCTGTATATATAATATTTGAAAACATAGCTTCCATTACAGTCTTCTATTTGAATACACTGTAAATGCAACAGTTTAAAAAAATATGAACGAATGTAATATATAGGAATTACTGTTTTAATTACTGTGTTAATTACTGTTTTAATTTATGTCCTATCAAACGATGTCCTATCTATGATACTAAACGTTCACGTAACGTCTTCTGTAACTATTTTCTACCGATTTATAAAGGACAATTTATAAAGGACAATTTATAAAGGACAATTTGTAAAGGACAATTTGTAAAGGACAATTTATAAAGGACAATTTGTAAAGGACAATTTGTAAAGGACAATTTGTAAAGGACAATTTATAAAGGACAATTTAGGAGGTAATTTTTTATTATTAATAATATCAAAACATTTATTTAAATTGAGAATAGACTTTTGATGCATAAAATGAAGATGAACCACAGCGGGAGCAGCATCATCTATTCGTATACTATCATGTTTGATAGCCTCGTGCTCCCGGATTGAAGGTTAGTCCCACAGCGGTGTGGTAACTGTGGTTGACTCGAGTACTCCCCCGAGAGCGAGCGAGGACGGTCTCAGAGCTTAATTCACTTAAATCGTTAGCAGTTACTTTGCATTAGGAACCAGATGATACATCTCCTCCCGCGGAAGAAACGCTATATATATATATTTTTTTTTTATATCTCGTATCTTGAACGATAATTTTGGCTGTAAATCGTTTTTTACAAGACGACTACAGTAGAAATATGTCGAATTTTTAGACATTTGCTTAATAATGCAATACGTTCCTTCCTTGTAAGTTTTTTTTTTTTTTATAC
>JAJOZX010002383.1:147500-345000 GCA_023014485.1 Bathynomus jamesi
GCTCCAGCTTAGACCTATGGTTTAGCGTGAAATCCGAACCACGATTCACCAAGGGCGGTCAGAAATTACAAAGTCCTCTCCCGGAATCGATCTCACGACCTCCCGATCAGCAGCCCAGCGTCTTAACCACTAGATTACCCGGGTACCCATTTATCTACCAACCAATTTTATTGTATGGAAGGGTGAACAGCTAGGTTTGCTGCGCACCGACTGCCGTCACCGGAAATCGAACCCGTGGTCGGTGGATTCGTAGTTAGTGATATTCGTAGTTAATAATGCTAACCACTACACCACCCAGGCGTATTGCTCTCTCTCTCTCTCTCTCTCTCTCTCTCTATATATATATATATATATATATATATTATATATATATAGGAGAGGAGGAGTATGTGGGGCGCAGAGTGCTGGAGATGGAGTTGCCGGGACGGAGAAGAAGAGGAAGACCGAAGACGAGATGGAGGGACTGTGTGGTGCGGACATCAGGGAGAAGGACTTGGAGGAGGACGTGGTATACGACAGAGGAGAGTGGAGAAGACGAACCAAAAACAGCGACCCCATGTAAAGATGGGATAATAAGCTGCGGAAGAAGAATATATATATATATATATATATATATATATAGAGAGAGAGAGAGAGAGAGAGAGAGAGAGAGAGAGAGAGATGTTTAATTAGGTTAATTTTATCTTATAATAAGTTTTCTTTGGGTACGCCGAACATACCTTGCTACCTTGCGTATCCTGGCTGCACGCCATTGGTATATAGGTTGGAGATTGGACCACCAGCTTGACCTACGTGTGAAGAAAGACCAACGCACGGAACTACTGCGAGGTTACGAGGTGTGTATATATATATATATTATATATATATATATAATATATATATATATATATATATATATATGGTGTCTCCAAAAAATGTCCATATTTTTATTTGCCCGTTATTTTATAACAGTTGTATATTTTATTATTTGGGGGGGGGGGTTTGTTCTTCAGAAAGGTAACGAAGGGGGAGGGGGTTATTCCGTATATGCCTACATGCCCATACCCATGCATTTCTATTCTTTCATTACTTAATAACTAATAAATATTGTATATTAAAACCATTTCATACTTAAAGCAATAACTTTTCTTAATTTCTACAAAATTAAGGAAATACGATACCCATACCAATAAACTATACCCTAGTAAGACCATAGAAGCCCTTACAAATAGTATTTAAGGAAAGAAAAGTCTTAGGCTTCGGCAGGATGGAGCACCTCCACACACTGCTTGTGAAATTTATAATTTTTTTGAGGAAGCATTTTTCCGGACGACTAATCTCCCTCATGAGTCAGTGGATTGGCCGCCCACCATACTCACCTCACCTCATACCCTTTAACTTTGTTTTGTGGGTTTACATAAGAACAAACAGGATCTATTCTACCAAGTCTAAGACACTTGAAGACTTAAAGACCAAAGTTTGTGAGGTAATCAACAACATCCCAAGTTTGTGAGGTAATCAACAACATCCCAAAGTTTGTGAGGTAATCAACAACATCCCAAAGTTTGTGACGTAATCAACAACATCCCAAAGTTTGTGACGTAATCAACAACATCTCAAAGTTTGTGACGTAATCAACAACATCCTAAAGTTTGTGACGTAATCAACAACATCCCAAAGTTTGTGACATAATCAACAACATCCCAAAGTTTGTGAGTAATCAACAACATCCCAAAGTTTGTGAGGTAATCAACAACATCTCAAAGTTTGTGACGTAATCAACAACATCCCAAAGTTTGTGAGGTAATCAACAACATCCCAAAGTTTGTGACATAATCAACAACATCCCAAAGTTTGTGAGGTAATCAACAACATCCCAAAGTTTGTGAGGTAATCAACAACATCCCAAAGTTTGTGAGGTAATCAACAACATCCCAAAGTTTGTGAGGTAATCAACAACATCCCAAAGTTTGTGACGTAATCAACAACATCCCAAAGTTTGTGACGTAATCAACAACATCTCAAAGTTTGTGACGTAATCAACAACATCCTAAAGTTTGTGACGTAATCAACAACATCCCAAAGTTTGTGACATAATCAACAACATCCCAAAGTTTGTGACATAATCAACAACATCCCAAAGTTTGTGAGGTAATCAACAACATCCCAAAGTTTGTGAGGTAATCAACAACATCCCAAAGTTTGTGAGGTAATCAACAACATCCCAAAGTTTGTGACGTAATCAACAACATCCTAAAGTTTGTGACGTAATCAACAACATCTCAAAGTTTGTGACGTAATCAACAACATCCTAAAGTTTGTGACGTAATCAACAACATCCCAAAGTTTGTGACATAATCAACAACATCCCAAAGTTTGTGAGGTAATCAACAACATCCCAAAGTTTGTGAGGTAATCAACAACATCTCAAAGTTTGTGACGTAATCAACAACATCCCAAAGTTTGTGAGGTAATCAACAACATCCCAAAGTTTGTGACATAATCAACAACGTCCCAAAGTTTGTGGGGTAATCAACAACATCCCAAAGTTTGTGAGGTAATCAACAACATCCCAAAGTTTGTGAGGTAATCAACAACATCCCAGCTGAGATATTTCCAAAAATTATGTCAAACATTTGCGTAAGGTTGAATATTGTGTTAGAAACAAAACTAGCGATTGCACAAAACATTGTGTTTCATCAAGGTTTATAAATCCCTGTGTTACGTACCTTATTGCGTGTGGCTTTGTGTCTAAATTAATTTTTTTTTAGCTTTGAACATTTATTTAGCAAAGAGGGACGTTTTTTCGGGACACCTGGTGTGTGTATATATATATACAGGGTGAGTCAGAAGTAGCGCCCGATTTCTGTCAGTTGATTGTTTGTTTGCCATTTGTATTACAGTGTACAAGAAGGTAGAAATAAATGAATGACATGTTTATCTAACCATTTATTCGGGGGAAAATTATTACGGAACTGTACCAAGCTGTTTTACTTGCAATTTTCAAAGTGCCCTCCCTCGTGATCGATGCACAATCTGACAGCCGAAAAAACAGAAATGGGCGCTACTTTTGACTCACCCTGTATATATATATATATATAATATATATATATATGATAAATTTCACAATTAAAAAAGAAAAATGATTCCAAGGCCTTTCGTGTATTCAGAAGTACAGGCACACCTAGGAACACCCGGCTCATCCGGTACCGTCCTTAGCCAAGCGTCTAGTCTTCTTTTGAAGAATTTCACTTTAACACCAGTGATGTTCCTTATCTCCTTCGAAAGCTGGTTAAATAGTCTTGCTCCCTGACAACCAAACTATTTTCCTTTAGAGTTGAAGGCTTCCCTTGTCTGGCCTTTGGTTTCGAAACACTACACATTCTACTTTTCCAAGTTTTCAATGTTGTTTGGGTGATTACTGGGTTCAGCTTGAGGTTAGGTACCAGTTTTTCCATCATTTCTATACATAAATTATGGTGTATCCCTATCTTCTTCTTCTTCTTATACCCAGTGAATAAAGAGTTGATTTACGAAGTCTTTCCCAGTAGCTGAGTTCTTTGCAGCCATCATATTGGCTGTAAAATTTCTTTGAATTTTTTCTAGTTTATTAATGTTTCCTATTTTTAGATGAAGGCGTCAAAACTGAGCAGTATTCAAGTTTTGGTACGATCAGTGTTTGCAGCAGGGGCATCATTACTTTCTTATACCTTCTTTTGAAGGTTCTCAGTACCTGTCCCACGACTCCTTTTGCTTTGTTTATCGCTATCTGATTTTGTGTTTCAAATTTTGTATCGTCGGTTATTATAACCCCTAAATCTATTATTTTCTCGTTTCTCTGAATTTCCTGTCTATCTGGAGCATAATTTACTTATCTCTGTATTTATTTATTTGCCTCTATAGTACAAAATCACATAAGAATATTATACACGAAAAATGAAGCAAAACATAACGCCAAATTTTTACTAAATAATCAATATAGTTTCTACAGAACGAATGAAACGCGAAACAATATTACTGTATGCATGGAATGTATTATTTTTTAAGATCTGACGTTCCCGCCGGCAGAATAAACAATTCTGGAAGAAAAATATGACGTTATTCTTATTAAAATATATTATAAGTCGTGTATAAAGTTATCCAAAATATGCGACAATCGTTTGGAACGCAATTACTGCCTCGTTAAGCTCCATTTCAAACACTCAAATAGAGTCCAAAACTCTCTCGAGAGAAAATTATGCGTATTTATTTCACTTTATTTTTTCTTCTCTCATCATTTCGTCCACAAATGAGAAATTTCCGATATTTTCTCCCCCACGTGATAGGGAGAACAAGAAGCCAATTTAAAACTTCAAAAATAATGAAAGAAGTGACTTTCGCATCAAATCCAATTGGCGCCGCGCAACTCGTCTAGAAACAGGCGTTTATTCTACAAATCTGTTTCCGTTAGGGCCAAATTGACATGAAACAAGTTTCCAACCCAATTTTCAGAAAATGCGTCTGGAATCCTTTGCAAAATGATTTGAAATAAATAATGTTCAACTTGAAGCGATTTAGAATAGACTTGTTTCGCAATTCAGACGTAATTTTGTTTCACTTTTTTAAAAATATAAACCTTAATTTCATGGCTTTGAAATATCAGCTTAGGAAGCAAGATGGAGTAATAATGGACCTAACTTTTAAACGTTTACTTTCGAAATTTCTTTAATAAACAAAAGAATAGCGGCAAGCGATGTTAGTCATTTATTTTTCTATGTACGATACGCGCTTATATTCAGTTCACCAAACTAAATAATAAATTTATGAATGCAGTGAAAACATGCTCACAAGGAGAGTATATATATATATATATATAAATGCGACGCAAAACTTCCTCGAAAGAAAGAAAATAAAAATTTTAGCAATTAGTAATTTCTTTTGATTTTTCTTTTTGGCAAAAATAATAAAATTTTCAAAGCGAAAATATAAAAATTATTAATTACTAATTCTGGAGGCAAATTTTTTTTTTTTTTTTAAATAGCAAAAGTCCACGTTTGTCACGTCATTTATTTGCTTACCCCTTTCCAATTCCTGATAAACGTTGCTTTAAACCAAAACGCATCGAATGCTTTGTCATACAAGACCAAATAGTTTATGAATTAGTCATTTAACCCTTAACGGACGACTGTTACGAATTGGTAACGTTTCAAATTCATGCATTCATAATTTACCTTACCAAAAAATTCTGGTCTTAGAGGGTTAAATGACATACATTTTCGGTTCCTTTTTCCCACAACTGAATGATGGTTCTATAAACATATAATGACATTTGTAGAAGTGTTGCATTGTAGTACAATTTATATTATTACTTCCGGTGGGATATTACAGTTCCTACAGTCCCACCAGGGGTAAAAGGGAAAAGGATGCAGTAACTAGTACAGGCAGGGCATATCAGAGTGGGGGGGGGCTAGGAGCAGTGCTGGGCAAGTTCCGCACACTTTCCGCACCTCCGCACATTCGCACTGCGCGGAAGTGCGAAATGCTGTGCGGAGGTGCGGTGTGCGGTCACCTCGGTAAGAAGGTGCGGAGGTGCGGGTGCGGAAGGTGTGCGGATTTGGTCCGCACACCAGTCAAAATAAAATTAAATGATATTGTATTCTAGTCATTTTCTGACCTCTCATAACAAAAAAATGACGTTATTGTATTAAAACTTTATTTTCACAATTAAATATTAAATAAAAGTTTATAAAAGTATTAATATATTAATGGAAACTTATATATTTCCTTGCGATAAAACTTTGTATATGTACAGTAAATAGGGTGCGGGTGCGGGTGCGGTTGTGCGGAAGTGCGAAAACTTAGAGGTGTGCGGATGTGTGTGCGGTTGCGGAAGAGGCAAAGTGCTGCGGGTGCGGAAGTGCGGGTGCGAACCTCCCATTTGGTGTGCGGTTGCCCAGCTCTGGCTAGGAGGGTCATTTGGCCTGGGCCTCAAACTTAAGGGGGACCTCAAGTTTAGAAACTTTCAGGTTTGAATATAATGTTTTGCAGTGAAAGTAATAATTGGGGTTTAGCTATGGGCCTCAAAAGCTGGAAGCGGCCCGGGCCTCTCTGGACCGCTGAAAGCGGCCCGGGCCTCTCTGGACCGCTAAGAGGGCCTGAGTACGTGACTAATTTCTAAATAAGTTTGTTCATAATGTTTTTAACCGGATGAGCGATAAAGCTTTCTTACGAATCTGTAATGAGTTACTATGACCTCCCATTTTTCAAACGCAGTGTGTCTAGGCCTCTCAAAAACCCCGACCTTGATTTTTACTCTCTTCTACTTCTATGGGGTAGGGGGAGGGTTTGCGGGCACTCGCCCTTGGCCCCTCCTTCCTGCATTAAAAAAAAATACTGTACCTGCTTTGGGTTTAGTTAACCTAATTTCTCTCTTATGGGACGTTGAAGTATACTAAATTCAGATTTACGTTTTGGTTGTGGTTCTGTAAGTCTGTAAACTTATGGAACAGTAACAGAGTTCTCAAGTTGATATTTTCCCAAGGCGTGAGATTCACTTGGCAACCCACTGGGGCGGGGGTGGGGGAGGGTCACCCCGAGTTTAGCAGCAGCACCGGAATACTTCCATTTATTCAACACAGGCTCAGAGTCGGAATTTTCGGCGTCTGACATTTTGAATCCGTGGATACAAACATTGAGTCTCACGCTCAATGCGTGAGGTGAGCGAGCACTGCAGTAATAGCATTTTTATTGCACAAATGAAACCTTTATTAATATTTTGAGAAACGATAACTATCCATAAAAATAACATTGGAAATTAAGATTAACTAAAAGGGGATTTAACTGACATTTCGTTCGATAGATGGCGCCTCACGTTCCAATATTTTGGTGTACCATCAACTGACTACTTTTAAAATTGGGAACTTGGTATAATAACTGATTTAACTTTTTCACTTTTACTATGTATTTTTCACCAAATTGATGAAGTAGCTGATGATGAAACTTATATATTTTCATTATGAGGAAAAATATAATTTTATATTAAATGATAATCCGTCACAAGGACCAGAAACAGGCATAACACTCACGGGCCAACTAATGCTCCCATTGTACTAACTTCTGTATTATTATTATTATTATTATTACCAACACCATCAGGGTTCGAACGCCCGACCTCAGTGTCTTCACTTCACTTATAAGGAAACTGTCACCCACTGAGCTGCGGACGCTTGCATCACTGTATGTTCCAACAAAAACCTTTTTCCCAACTACTTTAGGCTTTTCTTTTCTTATCATGATAAATTTTTAAGGACCGATAGTGTTTAAACGCTTAAACCAGGGGTTCCCAAATGGGGTTACGCTAGAAGATTCCCAGGGGTCGTGGCATCCTGCTTTGGAACTAATTTTCACATGGAAAGTACTGGATCACCTGAAGATCAGAGCTCCCAGCCTTCGTTAGTTAGCCTTATAAAGCCAACTAACGAAAATATCGCGACTTAACCTAACCAATCGTCAAGGACGTATAGTTACCTTAACGATGGGTTAGGTTAAGTCGTGATATTTTCGTTAGTTAGTCTTATAAGGCTAACTAAAGAAGGCTGGGGGCCCTGATCTTCAGGTGATCCCATTTTTTTTTTATAACAGCTTTGATTTTTTAGCATTTTTAACTCTTTAAAAGAATGCACTCATAAAAGCAAAGAAATAAGCATTAATATTCTTATTTTTGCTTTTTAATAATAAAGTTAGTGTTTAAAGAGATGTCAACAAGTTCGTCATACAAATGTTCAGTACATTAAGGAAGAACAAGAGTTCGTCATACAAATGTTTAATACATTAAGGGAGAAAAAGAGTTCGTCATACAAATGTTCAGTACATTAAGGAAGAACAAGAGTTCGTCATGCAAATGTTCAGTGCGTTAAGGAAGAACAAGAGTTCGTCATGCAAATGTTCAGTACGTTAAGGAAGAACAAGAGTTCGTCATACAAGTGTTCAGTACATTAAGGAAGAACAAGAGTTCGTCATACAAGTGTTCAGTACATTAAGGAAGAACAAGAGTTCGTCATACAAATGTTCAGTACATTAAGGAAGAACAAGAGTTCGGTGAAGATTTGCTAAAATACTCGTATGTTCAGGAACTATATGTTCAAGTTTAAAAACTATTGCAGCAACGCTGTAGAAATCATTTTAGATATAATTTGCTGTATATGGGTCTTCCATTGCAAGATTTAATTGAGCATTATTACTCCAAAATAAGAGATTTTCCGCAACATTGTAAGCCTATACTAGAAATATTATCTTCTGTTGTCTCAACTCACTCAAAAGAGAAGTTTTGAAAGACCATCCAATATACTGTACTATTGAGCTAAAATGTGTCTGTGTGTCTGTCCACTTTCTTCGGAACCGTGCACAGACTAAACGACACATCGGAAAATTCTGCAACCACCACCAACTGATAGCCCATGAGCTGCCGATGTACTCTGTCAAGTTTCCCGGTCCTAGGTTACTCCGCGGCCGAGCACGAACTATTTAATGCCTATTACTAGTGACTGTAGGTACTTCGAAAATGAAAATGACGAGAGCAAAAATACATAATAAAGTTTGGTAGTCCCGATAATACGTAAGTACCAATATACATATACATATACAGCTAGCTGTGACATATACTGCTACCTGCCCGGAGGGCGATAGCGAGCTACCTCTTGTTTCTTCTATCTAAAGAAGTTATGTATTATTAAAAGAAGTTATTTTATCATCTGACAAGAAGAAGGTTAGTAAATAATAATAGTTCTTAGATAAGCTACTAATATTTAAATTAAGGGATCACCTGAAGATCAGGGCCCCAAGCCTTCTTTAATTAGCTTTATGAGACTAACTAACGAAGGCTGGGGCCCCTGATCTTCAAGTGATCCGTTATTTAGTACCACTGAGTCATTAAATTCATCGAAAGTAGCCACTAAACAGTTATTTATATGAATGAACCAAAGTGGCTGACTGTTTTCAAGATAATTCCACCAAATTAATTAATATAGTCATATCAGGCAACTATATCTAAGTCTAAGAAAAAAGTTACTAGATACTCCTTTAAACAGATGCAGGATTTGCGCTGAATTTTGCAGAGGTACTAACCTATTTTTTTTTAATTCTTTGGGGACTGAACGCACTGTAGATAATTTATGTTTCTCGGGTTCTCGCTTGATCCAGGAGAGAGATGCTCTCTCTCTCTCTCTCTCTCTCTCTCTCTCTCTCTCTCTCTCGCTAGGTTAAACATTATTTGCTGCTTCATGATGACTCCCCAAGCAGATGTACTTAATTCATGTTTTCTAAATTACACTCATAACGCCTCTTTATAGAAATGGAACAAAAACCTTTGTCGTTATAGAACTCCATAAATTATATGAAAAATACCTCATTAATTAGTGAGTTTTAGTTCATAACTGAATATCATTATAGGTTGTGAATATGCAAAACAACAGAAATGTAGCAGATATTAGACTTGGCCCTACATTGCATCATGTTGCCCTCACTCAACATACTGGAAAATTGCTTTAATATACACTGTTGATTTTAAACAATAAAACCCGTAACCTTCAATGAATCACTCTATCCCCTGGCTGATTTCTAAACGAGTCTCAGACAAACTTCGTCAGGAAGTTGAATGTTGTGAAAGACAGAGGACTGACTGCAAAAAACTTCACTTTTTTTCCACGTGAAGGTCAAAATATGAAAATAAAAACCCACTCTAATAGACAGAGTTTATTTCCACAACAGTTTCGACGCCCACTGGCATCTGTATCCACCCGAGGAGGATGCCAGTGGGCATCGAAACTGTTGTGGAAATAAACTCTGTCTATTAGAGTGGGTTTTTATTTTCATATAGAGGACTGACTGCTTAAATCTAAAACTATGAAATAAATGTATACAATAAAGGTTTAATTTACAATTAAGCTTAGCTCAGTTCAGTATGTTTTTAACACCCTCTCGTTTTTTAATTATCTGTGACAAATCGAGTATGATAACAGGGTACATAGTCACATTGGTTGTTCCCCATAGGGAATGGGGATGGCTCCAGCTCTCCTTTAGAAGTACGTTACTAGCTGCTTGGCAATAATCCAGAATAAGAGGAAGTTTAGAAAGAAAGCAAAATTTTTTCTTTTAAAATATTTTCAAGTTCCAAATCGAACTCTGTTTTTTTAGGCAATTGTATTAAAACAGGTAACGGAATATCCTCTCTCAAATTCCCCTGACCTAACTGGGGTAGGGCCTTAATCATATCAGGTATACTTAACCCTCAAATACTAGACTAGTATGTGTGTGTGTGTGTGTGTATATATATATATATATATATATATATATATATATATATATATATATACACATTTCAACTGCAAACAACACACAGTATAATTAACGTAAAGAACGACGCTTGTATAGAAGAACATTCCGCGCAAGATGAGGAGGGAGAACGAACAAATGAAAAAATGAGGTAACCACCCGGGAATCGAACCCGGGATCTTCCGATTGCCGGTCAGATATGATAACCACTACACCATGGGCCTCACTCGATCAGAAGTCGTAATTCTCATATATATATATATATATATATATATATATATATAAAATATTCCAGTCTAGTATCTGAGGGTTAAACTGGAATCTCTTTTAAGACGAATACCGAGATCAATCCAATCTGGGAAATTTTGCGTGAAGACAAAGCACACCGCCCGCTTATTTGCTAAATTGAGACGGATACTAAAATGTGGCGAAATGTCCTGTATACCACTCAAAAAAAGAGACGTCACGCTTTAAAATAAGTCCTAGACGGTTACCATAAACCTAATATTCAAAAAGTTATGAATTTTTTAATTTAAACGTACGTAACTTTTTTTTTGGACACCCTGTATTAAAACACGTCGACAATTATTTTAATTTTCATAAAGGTAGAAAAGAACGCAGCGCAGCGACTCGACTCGGAACCTTATTTTTATCACGCCGAGACAGGTAAGTCTCGCATTTGTCTCTAATTACGGTAAGAGCTATGAAATGCATCAATTTAGATGCCTAGCCATAATTTGTGGCCTAATAAAAGAAAAGAGACAAACTTCCCCACAACACCTTTATCTAATGTCCTAAAATGGCGAGTACCTGCACCATCACAGTAATATCATCTCTTTGTTACCCCCGTGAAGATTATTACCAAGCAATTTCTAGTCATCCACAAATATAGTGGAGCCTTCATACAGAATATTAGGGTCTGTAGGAATTATGTAGAAATACACATTTGGATAAGACTTGAATGTAATTACCGGCGGAGGCGCAGGCGGGCCTGTAATCGAGTTCCCGCGAGCGATCAGTATGCAGAAGAGGAGGGCCCATTTCAACAAATAATGCTCGCTATAAGCAAAGGGAGACTTCTTTTTTTTTCTTTTTTTGCTATGAATGCTACGTGCAGATGGCATTCGTGGATGTTTTAGTTTGCAAACGGGAAACTCCAAAATGACTCCAAATAAAAGAGAGAGAGAAAGACAGAGAGAGAGAGAGAGAGAGAAAAATAAAGATAGAGAGAAAAGAGAGAGAGAGTACCTAAGCTGATTATAAAAACAAGATAGAAGCAGCTTGTAATGAAGAAACGCGTCTAACTGCTTCATTACCAAGGTCCAAATTAAATAAGAAATTTCACTAATTTCTTTAAGCAAAAAAAAATTACTTTTTAAGTGTACAAAAAATGGGGCGAGTGTAATAATGATTTTTTTTTTCTTCTTTTTCTTTATCTGGAGAAGACCAGGTTGTATTTGTGTGTGTATATATATATATATATATATATATATTGTTAATCATTAGACGTCGAATCATAATGGTTAAAACTGCATAAATTCAGAGGCATGTATTAATTTTGCTCTTTAATTTGATGCATGGGCCGTTTTTGGAGGATGTAAATAATGAAACAAAAACAGATCAAAGATACATTTTATGAAAAGGTTTTCTTTTGTTTTATTTTTGGCTTTTTTTTAGGGGGGGGGGGTGGAGCTGAGCTGAGTTAAACTGAGCATTTAAAGAGACAAAGACTATTTCTGTTACGAGATGGGTGAACAATAATCCAAAGTAGCGAACTAAAACCACTTAGGGCATTAGTTGGTTCAATTTCAAAATGCATATGAAGTGCGCTCGCGTAAAATGGAATGAAACGAATAAAGAAGGGGTAAAAGAGCAGTTAGAAAGTTTTAAGGGCGCGCTGGGATCCCCCTCCGACCCGCGTTCTGCATAACTCTGCCAGAAGAAGTCGTAAAGCAGAAGGAGAACAAAGTCTGACCTGCATATTGTTGTCTTAACACTCAGGAGAAAGCGCCTTCAATGAGATCTCTTAGAAAAATTTTGCAATTTTTTTGAGGAGGTGTCCTTCTCTGGGGTGAGTGAAGGGGAACTGTGTGTGTGTGTGTGGGGGGGGGGGAAGGTGGGTTATAGATTTTTTTTCTTTATTTTATGGCCGTGTACGTGTGTACGTGTACGTGATATTTGTTTCGAGCCATTTGGCTTTTATTAACGTTTACTTAAATTTAGAGCGACACCAATAGTTTCAAATTTAAATTTATGATTGGTTACTTTATGACCACGTCCTAACACCGCTTCCCGTTAGATCAGCGAGGTTGAATGACGATGGGTCTGTTTAATAGTTGCAAGGATGACAATCCTCGGCGTTTACTAGTAAATGATACAGTGTTTCTAAGACATTTTTCTATGGCACCACACTTCCATAGCCAAAAGTGCACCACGCATCACTTCTACAAACTTCGGATCACCTGAAAATCAGGGCTCCCATGTATTGTTGTTTTTTGCTTTACAGTACCAAATATAATAATAAATTAAATTGAATGCGCGGTTAGGTCAACTGTACGCCCTTCACGAGTGGTTAGGTTAAGTCGTGATATTTTCGTTAGCTTTAACGAAGATATCATTTGGTAAATGAGGCTGGGGGCCCTGATCTTCAGGTGATCCAACAACTTTTTTTAACTTTTTTTTTTAACTTTTTATGTTAGTCCACGGTAAAAACTTAAAAATTAAAAATGGCTCTTGAAAATAAGACTTAAAAATGTCTATTAAGCCGCATTTACACCGGGGTAAATTTGTTTGTCAACTTCTTGGCCGACATGTTAACTAAAAAATTTACCCCAGTGTAAACATTTAATAACATGGTCAAAAACATGTTATCTAACATGTTAGTTTAACTTGTTTTATAAACGGTCCTGAGCGAAAACATTTTGTTAATATATTATGTTGTAAGGCGATATTGTCATACCGCAGGGTTGCCAACCTATTACGAGCAAAATTTCGCCAAAAATAGACAAATTTATCGCGAAATATATATATATATATATATATATATATATATATATATATATATAGATCAGTAGCGTGCAGTCAGGGTAAGCGGGGCATGCGCCGCCTACCCAGTTAAAAGTCAAATTACAAAAAGTCAGTATATATACTACAGTGATCGAAAATTAATATAAAGTTATGATACTTGTATGGATTTTATTAAAAATTTGGACTTCGTCAAATTTTTTTTTAATTTTGTCCCTAGTACAGTTTTTTATGCTGATTCTAAATATGCAACTCATTTTTTGCGGAAATAAATATTTAACATTTTATTGGCGTTTGTTTGCAGGAATAGTGCCAGCTTCTCCATACGAACTCGCAAAAAACTAATTTTTGTTGTTATTAATGTTTATTTGTTGCCTGCTTACACCTAGTTTAGCGTGAATATTATTGTTGTAGTGTGAGCATATATGATAATGCAGTGCTGTAATCTATCTAATTGCGAGTTGCCTCTGGTCAATTGAATGCCCGGTTAGGTCAACTGAATGCCCGATCAACTGTACGCCCTTGACGATTGGTTAGGTTAAGTCTTGATATTTTCGTTAAAACTAACGAAGATATTATGACTCAACCTAACCAATCGTCAAGGGCGTACAGTTGACCTAACCGGGCATTCAGTTGACCTAACTGGGTATTCAATTGACCTAACCGGGCATTCAATTGACCGAGGAACATTAATAACAACAAAAATTACTGTTTACGCGAGTTCGTATGCAGAAGCTGGCACTATTCCCGCAAACAAACGCAAATAAAATGTTAAATATTTATTTTTGCAAAAAATGAGTTGCATACTTAGAATCAGCATAAAAAACTGTACTAGTGACAAAATTTTCAAAAAAATTTGACAGTCCAAATTTTTAATAAAATCCTCTTGTATAATGTATAATGTATATATATATATAATATATATATATATATATATATATGTGTGTGTGTGTGTGTGTGTGTGTGTGTGTGTGTTTCAACTCAGAATAGTCCCCTGAGATACTTTTATGTTACACACAGACGGGTCACTCGCAAAGAGGCCACTGCCCAGATAGCTGGTGAGGGAAGCTATATTTTGTTGGGACATTTTTGCGAGTGACCCGTTGCCCACGTCGTCGGGGGGAGGTGGGGTAGGCCTTCCATCATGAAAAAGGAAAAAAAAACTATAGTATTTGTCATTTACCAAAACTTAATCATACTATAATTTAATTTTCCCCAGAAGGATTCCTTGTTCCACGCACGGTCTGTGTGTAATATATACCTTACCTTACCTTATGTTGTTTGTGCGTTGGTCTCTCTTCACACGGAGGTCAAGCTGGTGGCCCCGCCTCTATTCTGTTTAAGGTGTTTCAACCCTGCTGGATTATTGACACCATTTTTTTTTTTTTTGTCTCCCCAAAGGAAGGTTGCAAAACTTACTATGTTTAATTGTTTATATATATATATATATATATATATATATTTTTTTTTTTTTAAATCAACATTAGTCATTTTTTATTTATGCTATTCACGGTAACAAGATGCAAATTAAAAAAAAATTCTCTACTTACAAAAATGTATATAATTTGTCCGTATTTTTCATTCAAATATAATTATTTGAAAGAAATTATAATTCTAATTTTCATATTTGACGAGGGGTTAATTATTTATTTGCATTTCGTAATAAAATGTCATATAAATAAACGCTGTCATTTCATCTCGTTTCAAAATCATATTTATTTCTTTTTTTTCTTTTTTTTAACAACTCACAACACACTCAAACTTTAATAATGATTGACTCAATTTTTGCATAAAATATATTCGAAATTTTTCATAGCTTTGGAATTTAACATTTAACAACTACTGTGTGCGTGTGCGTGTGTTGTGTGTGTGTGTGTGTGTGTGTGTGTGTGTGTATGTATATATATATAGTAGGCCCCCTATATATATGTATATATATACATTTAACTGCAAACAACACACAGTATAATTAATGTAAAGAACGACGCTTGTGTAGAAGAGCGTTCCGCACAGATGAGGAGGGAGAAACGAACAAATGTAGGAGAATTACGACTTCTGATTGATTGAGGTCCATGGTGTAGTGGATAGCATATCTGACCGGCAATCAGATGATCCCGGGTTCGTTCCCGGTGGTACCTCATTTTTCATTTGTTCGTTCTCCCTCCTCATCTTATGCGGAACGCTCTTCTACACAAGCGTCGTTCTTTACATATATATATATATATATGAGTGGTGGTACAGCAGTCATAGGATTGAGGGTTAAAAAAAACAATATTGCCTTGCCCCCGCTTTCCCCCCCCCCTCCGAAAGCAGATTTTTGGTTTAAATTTTTGCATTTTTCAACAGAATGTATAATGTTGAAATAATGTTTTTATTTAGTTCATTTCGAATCGATGTATAGTTTTTTAAGGCGAAATCCCTCAAAATCCTCTATGGGGTAAGGGAGGGAGGAGGGGCGTTTTGCGGCCATTCGCCCTTGGCCCCTCCTTCCTGCGTAAAAAGAGACAATTCGACAGAATTAAATATAGTATTTCGTTATCAACTTCCATTTTGTTGAAAATTATGAACATTTTTATTTAACGTAATTTACGTTGAAGCTACTCCGACTTCATATATTTCCGTTAATGCATCGTGCTGCCAAAGTGTTTTAAAATATATAACTGTTGAGTTTATTTACACGCGAGAAGTCGATCATACACTGAATGATTTAACGAACACGGGCTAATAAAACAAATAGCCACGATGATGCAACATGTTTATAATAAAGACGCGCGCAGCGCTCAGGTTAGATTAATATGGCGCACTGTGCTAACCCCTCGATTATTATTAATTAGCACTATCAAGAGTCGAATCCCCGACCTGTGTCTTCGCTTTCTTTATAAGGAAACAGTGTTACCCACTGAGCTAATGGTCGTTGGCCTTTCATTGATGTTATCTGATTAACCCAAGATCGAAACATGATCAAAAAAGCCTCGTAAATTCATCAGGGATGATTATTTCAATCATCCAGCCTTGATTCTCTCTCTCTCTCTCTCTCTCTCTCTCTCTCTCTCTCTCTCTATTTATACAACCAAATTTTAAAACTAAATATAGTTAAATGACTTCCACAAAAAATATTAGTAAATGTTAACTAATTTTATTTGTAAGTACTATAAGGCCTACTCCATCTGCTTATTAACAGAATGGATATTCTAAATATCGATGTTGTGTTAATGTGTGTATACAATATTCTTCATCCATTAAAAAGAAGAATGTTTATATTTTGTACGTTCTTAGAGTTAGCAAGGTTTAAAAAAAAGGATCACCTGAAGCTCAGGGCCCCCCAGCCTTCTTTAGTTAACTTTATAAGGCTAAATAACGACAATATCACGACCTAACCTAATCAATCGTCAAGGCGTACAGTTGACTAACGATTGGTTAGGTTAAGTCGTGATATTTCGTTAGTTAGCCTTATAAGGCTAACTAAAGAAGGCTGGGCCCTGATCTTTCAGGTGATCCCCCCAAAAAGTAGGAGTGAAAAAGACCCTTGTTGAATGTGGGGTTTGTCCCGGGGTGACGTCCTTACCGGTGACCTTCCATTGAACCGTTCGTAGGTGGGTGTTAAAGATATTATTAATAAAAGAATAAAGGGATAGGCCTTAGTCGGAAATGAAATAGGCTAAGGAAACGGGAATATAGCATAGGGCCCTGATAGGTCTAGGTAGAATTCTATTGTTGTCCCTTAAGGATTGCCTGGAGGTTAATTGAATGAATTTACTACCCTAAGTTCATCTTAAAAGTAGGCCTCTTTTCTACGGCCCCCTCTAATGTAAAAATTAGATATGTAAATACTTTGTGGGGGTGCCCAGACTCTTTGCCCACAAAAACAAGGCGCAGCGACGTGAAATGAAATTAAATGTTGGAAGTCATTATAGATACGCGTTTGTCGATATAAGCAATAAGCTGTTTAAAGATAAATCCTACCCAGGAATAAAATGGGCACGTAAAGAGCATTGAAATACAATGGCTATTCATTTTATTTGGCGGCTCCCTGTATAGTTCCCGTATTGGCAAAAGAGAAGACGTTTCGCAATTTGTGATTTTAAATATCACAAGGTTTATCGCTTCGCTGGATGAGAATTTGTCCAATTTATGATCCAGAATTTCGCCTCTCAACTGAAGCTATAATACAGGTGTTTAAAATTTAAACTTTAACTTGTTTTTGGTTTGTTTGCAAAGAAATACAGGGTCCATTGTCTGTCGGAATACTTTCAAGTTGTTTTTTTACAGTGATGTTTAGTTCGCATGCTGGGAAAGTTTGCTCCCTTTATATCCTCAACAGGGGGGAATAAAATTTAATAGACTTGTATGTTTTTAACGTCTGTAAAGGTTGTTGGAATGGACTATTGGAGAGGAACGAGTTTTGCTATATAACAAAAACAGACGCGAGGTTGTGATTTTTTTTTGCCGGAAGTTATATTTGGTTTTGAAAATTCAATTAATAATAATAAAATACTGTACAATTAACTTTATATACTGTATATACTCGTGTGTGTGTGTGTGTATGTGTATGTGTATGTGTGTGTGTGTGTGTGTATATATATATACTATTATATATATATACACATTATTTTTTACTATCAAATTTTTTTAATAACACGTTGTTATAACCTCATTTTAAAACATGTTTAACTCATGTGTGTATATACGCGACTATATATTATATAAAGTTTTTAAAAATATACAGAGTATAATCCGCTTGAATTTTAAACATTTTAAATTTTGCATGGAAATAAATTTGTAGGAAGTGGCTTTCTCCTATTCGGTCACTCACGCATTTGTATACGGACACCCAAACCGATTGCGTTTCAGTATCAAAAACCGAAGGAAAAATATCACCGTAAGTCGATTATATATTATAAGGAGGGAGCGGAGGACTGAAAGTCGTCGTCGTCGGTCGACCGACGACGCGAGCGGACGACGAACGACGACGATGCGCGCCTGTTCAAGGGACGTCAACGGACGCACGGGATTGCGACTATATTCATAATATTAATTCAAATGGGTGAGGTTAAGCTTTTGTGAAGCCTTTCCATCGCTACACTGATTTGTTATGCGTAACAAAGAAGAAAAGCTCAACCAACTAAATTTACTCCGGTAATAGAAAATTTTTAAAATACATAACTCATAATGATATATATATATATATATATACACACACACACACACACACACACACACACACACACATATATATATATATATATATATATATATATATATATATATATTTCTGTATTGGGGTTGTTTAACCTCCTTCGCAACATCTAAGGTCATATGACGGAGGGGACCTACAGCTTTACGTGGGATCGAACCAGGGTCGCTACATAATCTGAGCGCGGAGGACGGTCTCCCATTCAACTACTACCCAGAGTCCCAGACCCACTGTAGCTTAACTTCGCTGATCAACGGGAAGCGGTGTTACGACATTGGCCACGACGTAGCCCACACACACACAACACACACACACACACACACACACACATATATATATATATATATATATATATATATATATGCTAGTTTTCTTACGAGTTATGTTTTACGTAAAAGAAGAACTATGATAAAATCTATGGAAAATATACCGATGGTTTAAAAATTCAGCAAAAAATTATAATTAGTCGAGGGAAAATCTTAAAAGATGCAAAGACGTTTCGGAGATACAGTTTCCCCCATCAGAGGAAGAATTATATCAAATTCATAGATTTTTTTCTTCTGATGAGTAAATTTTTTATTATAAAACTTTCAAAACTTCTCATATTTGAAAAGAATCAATTATGGAACAATTGATATGACGTCTGACAATAAAACCCGCACTAATAAACGGAGTTTATTTCCACAAGTTTCGATGCCCACTGACATCCTCTTCGGGTGGATACAGAAAAACGATACAGGTACTCGTTTTTCTGTATCCACCAAGAGGATACTAGTGGGTATCGAAACTGTTGTGGAAATAAACTCTGTCTATTAGAGTGGGTTTTTATTATCATATTTTGACCTCCATGTAAAAGTGAATTTTTCGCCTTTGGTATGACATTTATTTTTTACTACGAATATTTTAACATCTTTGAGACTTAAAAAATGTTAAATACTAATGTTATTATTACGACATGACCTCCGCCATGACCTCCGCCATGACCTCCGCTCTGATGCATTATTTCATTCTGTTTCGTGACTTCCCATCCCCAACATTTAACTTTAATGAGCGTTTGGGGGCTACGTCCTGGCCCTGTTTCAACACCGCTTCCCGTAGATCAGCCAAGTTAAGCGACATTCTGTCTAGGGAATAATTGGATGGGGGACCATCCTCCGCATCTAGATTATGGAGCGACCCGTGGTTCGGATCCCACTCAAAGTTGTAAGTCCCCTCCTCACATGACCGAGGGATTTTGTTTTTAATAAACTTAATGCATAAGCCCCTAACCATTCATTTGCAAAATCACTTTTAAGGATAACGTTTGTATTTCGCCCTTGGTCCCTTCTTCCTGCATTAAAAAAACAGTGCTGTGATGTTAACTAGTTACTCAGTAATCATTACATTTTTTAGTAACTCTAACAGTAACGTTACATTTTCCGGTCGAGTAACTGTAACAAGTTACAAAAAATCATAAACATTTGTACCTTCACCAAATACGTTTTTCTTTGAGGCCAAAAAGTTAACAAAATACTTTTTTTTGTGTGCAAGAAGGAGGGGCCAAGGGCAAATGCCAGTAAAAAACACCACTCCTCCCGACATATATTCAATGGAAGTTTATTTATTGACGACATACAGGGTGTTCATTAAAGATCTGAACGATTTCAATCTTTATTAATGTGATAACCCAATAACATACAAAGAAACAAGTTTGTCCATGTGACTTCTCACAGCTAAAATTTTTACATACATCTTTAATAAACTTCAATATGTGCGCCATTGGTCGCCCGTACAACATCCGATCGATATTCAATTTCTCGCAATGTGCGTTCAAGCATGCCAGCATCGACCATGGCTACTGCAAATCTGATCCTGATTCGTAATTCATGGATGTCGACAACCTTGGTCTTGTACAAAAAAACTTTATTAGTTGCTCTATCGCTTACACATGCTTTATGCTTTATAACGTACTTAGTATGAAAACTATTAACGAATCAAATCGTTCATATCTTTTATGAACACCCTGTATATTCAATGCAAGTTTATTTACTGACGACATATATGTAATGGTAATGTGATAAAATCTTGTTATTTATTCGTTAAATCACAGTTAATCTGAAACAAATGAACAACAATGTTGGCAAGTATTACTTGTCGGGGAAAGTACTTTTATCAGAGTCAGATGCTCGCTAAAACAAGGAAAAATGTCGAAAGTAACTTTTGAAGTAACTAGTAACTAGTTACTTATTTGGGGCAGTAACTAGTAAATGCAACTAGTTACATATTTGGGGCAGTTACTAGTAACTGTAAATAGTTACTTATTTGGGGCAGTAACTAGTAAATGCAACTAGTTACATATTTGGGCAGTTACTAGTAACTGTAAATAGTTATTTATTTGGGGCAGTAACTAGTAAATGCAACTAGTTACATATTTGGGGCAGTTACTAGTAACTGTAAATAGTTATTTATTTGGGGCAGTAACTAGTAATTGTAACTAGTGATTTATTTGGGGCAGTAACTAGTAACTGTAAATAGTTACTTATTTGGGGCAGTAACTGTAACTAGTTACTTATTTGGGGCATTAACTAACTAGTTACTTATTTGGGGCATTAACTGTAACTAGTTACTTATTTGGGGCAGTAACTGTAACTAGCTACTTTTTTGGGGCAGTAACTAGTAACTGTAATAGTTACTTATTTGGGGCAGTAACTGTAAATAGTTACTTATATGGGGCAATAACTAGTAACTGTAATTAGTTACAAAAAAAGTAACTGCCACATCATTGTGTTTGTATAAGAGAAAAGGGTGAAAAATATACAGTTGGTCGCTAGAATTCACATTCAAACGAATTATTTACTACAGTTTGGTGAACAGTAATTAAATGTTACAGTAACAGTTTAATGTAACTGTAACAGTTTAAATATATAGTCTTTTTCTGCAGATATGTTCGAACCGTAACTGTGCCTTTTATATATATATATATATATATATATATATATATATATATATATATATATATATATATATATATATATATAAGAGGGATAGTCTAAGCGTTGGAGTTTTCATACCTTTTTGTAAGTATGTATAGAGTATCTAAACTTTGTTTCTGAATCCTTTTGTGAGAAGATGCTAATCTTCCTCTTCCTCCCTTCCAGTCGCCTTCGCCTTCCATCTGGTTAATGGATCCGATCTGTGTATCTGTGCCTCCACACGACCTGATTTCGGTCATTAAGCGAATCCTCCATCTTGGTCCATCCGTCTTTCCCACTGACCAGAACTTGCAAGCCAATATTTCTTCATAAGCACTAGGCGAAAATAGGTCTTGTGATAGACTGAAATAAAGGCTGGCGGTTGAAGCCAAAAGAGCCGCTGCTTTATGGCTTCTTAGCTTTAGAATTGCAGCAGAGTGAGACCGTGAGTTGAAAGGCGCTGTCAACGGGAGGCGGCCAACATGGCTAAGTGAATAGAGAGGACGAAGGCTAGCTATAAGTGGCTCACGATAAGAAGCGATAAAGTCATGAAAGGACAGAGGAAGTAGCTGAAGGAGGAAGGGGCGGGGAGGCAGAAATCAAGGAGGAAACGCTTCTCAGATTCGCGATTTATTACTACAGAGTCGGTCGAGAGAAAAGAATCTTGGAAGATTTGCTTTCAAGATCTTTATAT
The DNA here is from genome assembly GCA_023014485.1 of Bathynomus jamesi. Lineage (NCBI taxonomy): Eukaryota > Metazoa > Arthropoda > Malacostraca > Isopoda > Cirolanidae > Bathynomus > Bathynomus jamesi. The sequence goes on from JAJOZX010002383.1 coordinate 169,651, forward strand.
TTTGGCGTAGTGAGGAAGGGGAGTGGGGGTGAGGGGAATGTGAGTTAAAAAAAAAAAAGAGGGGTTTCGTGAAAAGCTTGGCTTTTAATGTTCTTAGGGAATTCATTGGTAAAAAGCATAAACAAAAGAAGAACGTTTTCTATCCCATGTACCTAATTGCCAGAAATAATAATAATAAAAAAAAAAAAAATTGTTTGTAAGGAAAAAATGTATATTAGGGATAACTACTAGTGGAGCATTGAAAATTTGAAATAAACTTTTATGGCCACTTAGACAGATCTTAAGCTCCGATATTTCTGTCGATTCTCAATGGATGGTCGTTTCTAACGGTTTATTTATCAGTGGTTTGTAATAAAGAGGTTTAAACAGATCCGGATAAAAATGGTATTATAAAATCTTGGAAATGTCAGTTAAAAAAAAGGTAAAATAACTGAGCTAAAATCGCAGAGGTCATAAATTAACTGCACAATTCTTTCTTGATTTGGTTACCAATATTTTAATTATTTTTTATTCTTTAAGAAAATTGAAGAGAAACTTTGCAGTTTTAATTATAGCAATTTATTTTCAGTATGCAGTGGGCGCTACCCATTAATTTTTTTTTTTTTTTTTTTTTAATCAATGGGGATGGCTGAAGGGATCTCATCATACAATATTAAGAAAACAACATTCGTTTAGGGAATAAAAAGAATGTACGGATACACAGTCGCTAAAACATCTTTTATAAATAAAGATAATTATTTTAATTAACTTATACAGGGTGGCCCATAAGTCCCAATCGGTCATAATTAAAGCGAAAATACAAAAAAAAAAATAAGTTTAGAAATATTTATTGATTATCCAGAGTGGAAAATATTATGACCATCTCGACGAATATTATTTCATTAGTAACCGATTTTCGCTTTAATTATAAGCGACTGAGACTTATGGGCTACCCTGTACTCTCTTTTCAAGTGACTAACATTAAATTACTTTATTTTTCTCTAGTTTATACACTGTATTTGTAGTTATTTATATTTGTTCAAATTATTTATGGTTTATTTACAGTTCACGCTGCTTGTGTGTGTATATATATAATATATATATTATATATATATATATATATATATTGATGTATTAGACCGAACGTTCAACGAAATAATGATGACGAATGAGCCTGAGAAAGATTAATTAACCCTTACCACCAAAATATTTTGGGGTTAACTTATGAATGCGTTTATTTGAAACGTTGCCAATTCGTCACTTTCGGCGGTAAAGGGTTCAGGCCGAACCGAAAATGCAATTATACACTTAAAAGGAGTAGTAAAATTAAAAGTAACACCTTAATAGGTGTTTCGCCAGCGTTCGTAACTCACTGGGTAACACTGTTTTCCAGTAAGCGAAGCGAAAACAGTGAGGTCGGGGGTTCGAACCCCGATAAGGACGGTAGTAATAATACAAGAGTTAATATTTAAGAAATGCGCATCATTATTCTGACTCCTATGTTATTATTAGGACCAGCATCATCGGGATTCGAACCCTCGACATCAGTGTTTTCATTTCGCTTGAAACAGAGGGGATCTACAGGGAACCTCTGGACACAGATGACGGTCTCCCATTAAACTACAACCCAGACCCAATGTCGCTTAACTTCGCTGATCGACGGGAAGCGGTGCTGCAACAATGGCCACAACGTAACCGAGGTGTTTTGCCCGTTAGTCTCCCTGCCACTCAAACCAATAGCAACATTTAATTCAAATCTATGGGGGTCCCATACATAAAATATAATGCAACATCGTACGTAATCATGCATGATATATATATATATATATATATTCTTTAATAATAATAAAATTGTCATAATTATTATAATGTTAACGAAGATCGTCATGGTAGAAGGATTTCGTTTGTCACGCGCGGCCTCTTATCCCGCCTGTTTGGAACCCGATTACTCCGCGCCAAGTTCTCTTTCGCTCACTAATTACAACCTCAGATTAATCAAACAAGGGCGGAAAACGCTTCTGGCGATCAGCAGGGTCACGGAGATCTTCTGATGCTAATGAAGGAAGTATTTGGAGGAGAAAAGCTTTCTTCAACCTCTGACCTCGTATGAAATATGCGTGTTTGGGGTGTAGGGGGAGAGAGGGGGAACGAATAAAAATTTCGTAAATTGCTTATGTCGAAGTATGGCAGGCTTATACTTGAAGTTTGGTTTTATATTATTGTATTTATGTATTAAAGAATGTTTTATTTCAATGTACTGGCAGTAATTCAAACATTTACTTAGCTCTTTCATAGATGTAAAAAAAGCATATGATAAAGTGAATTATACTATTCTATTTAAGAAACTTACAAGACAGGCATATTTCACTGTATGTTTTAAATCCTCAGTCAAGTTTGTATTATGCAAGATGCCAGAAGCTATCTTAATCAGGCTTCCACCTAAGCCTATGTTCATTTCTTAACTCGAATTTGTCTAATCGCGCACATTCTCATAATTCATCGGAATAAACTGCTGCGCAGTTATAAGCCATCGAATTAACTACTGCGCAGTTATAAGCCATCGAATAAACTGCTGCGCAGTTATAAGCCATCGAATAAACTGCTGCGCAGTTATAAGCCATCGAATAAACTGCTGCGCAGTTATAAGCCATCGAATAAACTACTGCGCAGTTATAAGCCATCGAATAAACTACTGCGCAGTTATAAGCCATCGAATAAACTGCTGCGCAGTTATAAGCCATCGAATAAACTACTGCGCAGTTATAAGTCAATCATTAATAATTCCAATTAAATGTCATTTATCCTGGGAATTTGCATTCGCTTAATTATAATGTTATTGTGACTGTTATCATTTATTGTTTTGCTTATTAAAGGAAGAAAACTCTCTATTAATCTCCTTTATTGGATCACCTGAAGATCAGGGCCCCCAGCCTTCTTTAGTTAGCCTTATAAGGCTAACTAACGAAAATATCATGACTTAACCTAACCAATCGCCAAGGGCGTACAGTTGCCCTAACGATTGGTTAGGTTAAGTCGTGATATTTTCGTGGTTAGCCTTATAAGGTTAACTAAAGAAGGCTGGGGGCCCTGATCTTCAGGTGATCCAACTATTATTATTAATATTATTATTATTATTAAAAGTATACAGTATTAGAATTATTTTTAGCATTAATATACTCCAGTAATGAAAGATTAAGAAGTATAATACAGCGTTATCTCTAATGTCTGTGTCTTTAACGCCTGCAATCATTATTATAAACAATAAGGGAGCTAATATTGTAAATCTTGTGGGACAGAGCTGATGACTTCTGAGACCTTCTGAGACTTTAGATTTAATTCCATTTACATATAATTTTTGTGTTCTTTGGGCCAGAAGATTAAATATACATCGCCTCGGCTTTTCGCTAATTTTGGTTTTCTCATGTTTGTGTGTTATAAACACGTTAAAACATTTATCAAAAGCTTCAGCAAAGTCTGTATATATTACCTCTATATTTTGACTGCGCTACAACGTTGTGCTACGTCTCCATTATTTTCTCTTTGTGTTCTAATAATTGTGACAGGCACGATCTTCCAGCTATGAATCCATGTTGGCTCGGACTGAATAATTTCTTTTCTTCAGATAGCAATTTTGTTTCTAATTAATAATTTCTTAATTAATTAATTAATTCTTAATTCTTAATTAATAATTCTAATTAATAATTCTTAGGCATTGCTCTGTCACTTCTTTTGAATATAGGGAGCAATGTTCGCATTCTTCAATCGAATTGGTATTTGTCCTGTGGCGACTGATTTTCTCCATACTAAGTACAGTACAGTGGCTTGGTTCTACTCTCTTTGTATTTCTTTACAAACAGCACTCCATGTATCTGGTCCTGGTGCTGAATTTTCTTGTATTTATGACAGATCATTAATTATGTTCATTTCCGAGAATTTAAAATCAATATGTTTAGTTGTGCACATACCTGTCCCAGATAGTATGACAATGACAATGTTACATTAAAGTTTGCCGTAACGTTGATATAACGTTGCAATGCTAACGTTGATTCAACGTAATTTTTGCATACAAACGTTTATTAAACCAAAATCTAACCAATCATTTTTGTCGATATATATATATATATATATATATATATATATATCAAACAACTAATCGCCATGTTTGCTTGGTGAAGATTGGTCAATGTCATTTTTTCTCTTGAATTACGTCACTATTACGTTACTTTTTCAGTGTAGTTTTTGTTTAGTTTTCAGGTTAGTTCTTGCCATGGCTATGTGCAGTGGGTGTGAAGTAGACTTTGAAGACCTAATTCGCCTAATTGGTGTTGAGATCAAAAGGTTTTGGATTTCTTTTCTAATCACGGTGTTATTTGCCATCACGTAAATGCCCCAAATGTGATAAAGAGTGCTATCTCGGAAAAGGTTATGTCAGGTTAGGTTAGGTCAGGTCAGATCAAGTTAGGTTAGATCTAGTTAGGTTCGGTTAGGTCTAGTTAGGTTAGGTTTCGTTAGATTAGGTACTTCCCTCACCAGAAAGTACTTTTCTTTGGTTAATTTCGACACTTTTTTGAAGGAATCTGAGATCTGTTTCTCGTGAATATAAATGGTTTTCCAAATATTTTCATCTGCACCAGAAATACTGTAAAGATATTTCGAAAACTGTTCATTTGAACAAGAAACGGAGCTCAGATTCTTTCAAAAAACATCGAAATTACCCAGAAAAATACTTTCTGGTAACAAAAAATGCAGCTTATGTTTCAAAACGAACTTATACTGTGTGTGTGTGTGTGTGGTGTGTGTATATATTACCATAATTTAAATGGAACTTATGACAACATAAAAATACACTTCTTGCAAGGACACCTGAACATACAGGGTGAGCGAAAAGTCCCTGTGTACCTGCAAGAAGTGTAGTGAACTTGTACCTGCACTGCGTTGGAAATGGACAGGTGCGCAGGGACTTTTCGCTCACCCTGTATATTTAGCACCAGTTTTACACTTTATATTACAGTTCTAACAATTTACAGTATCTTTCACCAAATTTTTAAATTGCAAATAAGCCAACAGTTCACTGTCATCTTTTAGAAGTTCTATTAAATCTATGAGAATACATAAATCAGGCGCGGATACAGGAGGGGGGTTCGGGGTCTTAACTCCTCTAGTTTTAACCTGAATGACATTTCGTATTCTAATAATTAATCATTTTTAATACTATTGTATAATATTATAGTACTATTATAGTACTATTTTAGTACTAGTACTATTGAGCTGGCAATATTTACATGACACCGGCATGACAAATCCTAAATCCACCCCCCATCTGTATCCGCGCCTGTAAATATACTTTTCACTTTCCAGGTCTCTCTTAGAACTGAAAAAAATGTTTGTTGGTTGGTTGGTTTATCAGTTTTAATGTAGCGCTGTAACGTATTCCATATAACTAATAAAATATTTGCCATCCACTAGTGGGTGATAGACAAAGATTATAAAATGTTCATATAGGCCTAAACTAAAATAACTTTAAAATTTAATTTTGTTTTCGCGCGAACGTTATTCTAACATTTGCTTGAAGTTTTCCATACAACAGTTATCACTATAATGAAAGCTTTACACGAACGTTAGTTCAACGTTTACATGTTAATCGTAACCTTAACCCAACCAACCTAACCAAATATCAACGTTGATGTAACGTTTACATACTATCTGGGGGTTCTTGACTGAGTTGTATTTATTATATGTCGAAGAGTTTATCTGAATTATCTATTTTGTTCTCGGGTTATGGGTACTAATATCAGGTTGTATTATTCCTTATGCAGTTCGCTAATTCTTTATATGTCCTTTTCGGTTTTGCAAAAGGTGTAAAAATATTTTAGTTTATTTTTGTTTGCCATTCTTTTGTTTGTCTTGCGAATAAACGTCTGTTTTAAGTTTATATCTGTTTTGTATTTTCTTTTCTAAATTGAGTTTCCTTACGTCCGTTCTGCATCAATGAATATTTTTAAAGGTTTGTTTCTGTTTTATAACTCGCGTTCTGACTTTTATATCGAGTTTGCTACGTTTTATTGTTTGCGCTTCGGAACATGTTTCAATAGTATTGGTTTTGTTTCGTTTTCTACCATATGTAGTATTTCTTTTGGAGTTTTATCGCACAGTAGCAATTCCCAGTTTACTTCTTTTAATTTTCAATTTATATTTATCCAATCTACTTTTTTCCAATTCATATGTAATCTCTCGCATATAGTTTATGTCTCTGTAGGATCAGTTTTAAGTTTCTGATTTCTATTTTTATTTGTATTACGATTAAGTTACGATCAGAAAAATTGGTTTGTGTTACATTTTTATTTATTATCTTCTCACTGTTATTTGTCAAAATTAAATTCGAAATGTTCCCTTTCGAGTCGTTTCACATTATTGCTTGAGTTCTGTCATCGTTTGTAATGTTGCCATAGAACCTCGTAAGATAAATAACCACCATTTCCCTTCCATGTTACGAATGGGAAGTTAAAATCCCCACAAATTATTATATTACGCGCTGCGTTTTTAATTTCATTAACAGTAAATTTAAATTAGCTTTTTGTGGTGTTTGGTGGTCTGTACACTTCCATAATGGTTAGGTTTAGTTCTTTTGCTTCTAAAATAAGTATTTTGACTGCACTGTTCAATTTTTTTTAGCTTCACCTCACCTATATAAGTATTTTACATGTAAATACAATACCCAAATCTATATTACCAAAGCTATACGTTTTAGTCACTTATTGCTAGTTTAGAGCATTCGATGCAATTTTCAATCTTTTTCACATTGATGCAAGTTCGTTTCTTTTAAATATATAATATCTATGTTAGCTACCAAAGCTAAATTTGTAGATATTATAGTTTGCGTTCTGCTCTATCAGTGCACAGTATACTATACAGTGCACATATACAATACTATACAGTGCACAGTATATATACTGTACAGTGACAAAAGCAGGTTTTGCAAATTACAATACCTACAAAATTTAGCTTAGGTGAGACTAGCTTAGATTAGGAACAAGGTTGAACTGGAATAACATCCGATGAGTCCAAATTGAAATAAAGCAGTAGAATTATATTGAATGGCACTAAAAATCCAATTCAAACTTTATTTCAATTCGACCTAACTCATCCAAGTCATAAAAGAAAGATGAAAAGCGTATAAAATATAGTTTCAAATTAATCATAGCCGACTTTCTTAAAATACATAATTTTCCTCAAATTTAAAATGTATTGGTATGTATTAAAGGTTTCAGTCACACACACACACACACACACACACACACACACACACGTGTGTGTGTGTGTGTGTGTGTGTGTATGTTACAGTCAATGTCTAAAGTCAGGCAATTTGTAAAATGACTGAAATTATAGGCAATGTGTCAAATTGTGATACGATACACGCAAAACTTAACCTAATCTGACCTAACCTAATGAATTTTTAGGCAACATATTGGGAAATACCAGTGAACCTGCATATGCAACATTATCAGAAAGGTTAGGTTAGGTTAAGCTAGATTTTGTGTGTATCACAATTTGACACTGCCTAAAATGACATTCAATTTACAAATTGCCTGATTTTAGACATTGACTCTAACATAGATAGATAGATAGATAGATACGGATATAACGGGTCCGAGAAAGTGATGTTTTGGCCCTGTATACCTCTACAAACGCTGTATACCCCTCAAACGCTTACGAAAGCTTTCTTATACCTACGTCAGTTATATTGTGAACAGTTTCAAAAACATTTTAACGGTTTGTTATCCCTCGAACGTTTAATGGATGACGTTTCAAGTCACAGTTGAACTTCAAGCATCATCGCATAAAAATCTTTGTTTATAGGCTCTCTCACACTATAGCCTATAGCTTTCATATAAACTTAGTATCTATAACCTTTTGCATAGGCCTAACTCATTCGGTGTACAGTGTTTTAGTGTCGTATTAAGTTCCTTGTTATAAAGAATGCAACATCAGTCCCGTAGCCAAGACTTCCCAAGGGGTGGGGGTCGAAATTGTAGAAAGGCGGGCCTTTTGGTACAACGACCTTGTCACTGCGGAAGGCGTTTAGAGTAGTTTGTGGTTTCAGAAAAACAAATGCAAAGAAAATACAATTGTTAATTTACTAAATGATGTTATATATTATAATATCACATCATAAGTTATAACTATGGTTACAAAAGTGGACCTTTCCTGTTAAGGTAGGGGGGGGGGGGTCGTTCGATCCCCCCAACTCCCTCCTGGCTACGGGCCTGAGCATTCACACAAACTTTTAGCCTAACTGAAATAGGTTCTCTAAAGTGTTTCCAATACCCTGCATCAGACTCGTTTTTTTTTGGCGTGTGTATGTGTGTGTGTGTGTGTGTGTGTGTGTGTGTGTGCAACGTTAACTAATATTTGTATCGAATACCATCGAATCACTGTACTTTTGTCCTCCATGTAATGACTTTTATTCTCAGCATTCAGTAATCGTAATATTTTCAAATTTCTGTATAAACTATCTAATTGTTAATCACTAAGTAATTACCTTTCATTTTGCTTATAAAATTTAAAACAAAACATGGAGATTATTAATCACCTTCCTTTATTACTGACATTATTTATTTGGTCAAAAGGTCAAATTGGTGACCCATAAACAATTTTTAATTAATTTAATTACATTATTATAGGGCCTACTCTCAAATGACTAATATATATATATATATATATATATATATATATATATATATATATATGCACTAAAATCACAAAATAACACGTGACCTTATTAATCAGCAAACAACCACAGGGAAAAGGAAACACAAAGTCCGAGCGCTTTCGTGATATATTCACATTATCAAGGAGGAACAGAAAATAGACGGAGATTACAAAATAAATGAGTTAAATAGACAAGCAAAAATTCACAATCGGCACCTCAAATTAAAGGCCTTAAAGCCCTCTAAAGATTTTTTCAATTGATAACATAATCTGTAGGCTGCTAAATTACAAATTTAAAAGAAGTATACTGTATAGATGAAAAAAAAAAAATTAAAAAAAAAAAACCAATAGAGAACAAAAATTATTATAATGGTTATTAACACTAATATTTAATTAAAGCACGCAATTAATTGGCAAGAATTTAATGAAAAACGAATAGATAACGTAGATAACAAATAGATAACATAATCTGTAGGCTGCTAAATTACTATATAGATGAAATTAGACAAAACACCAGTACAGAAAACAAAATTATTATAATGGTTATTAACACTAATATTTAATTGAAGTAGGAAATTAAGTGGCCCGAAATTAATGAAAACAAAGGGAATGTTGCCATCGTCTTACAGATTATTACAAAATTTCTACAAACAGTCTGGAAAAAAATTGTTTTCCCAAAAGCAACCCAGTTCAAAAGTCCAATAAACCCCCAGCAACCAAAGATTATACACGAAAGAAATATTACAATTAAAATAGACACATAAGAATGTTAACAGTTCTTACAATAATATTTATTTATTTAACCAGGGCAAACCATTAAGGCAAGAATGCAGTTAAGAAAACAGTAGGCCCTTCGCCAGCTTTCTGACAATGCACGAATCTAATTTGTACAACCCAGGGCTAATATTAAGGACCAAATCCGCATTATTCTTGATCACACTTGATTCCAGTATATTTCTGCTAACAATAGATTTACTAAACCTTAATTTGGAAGCATTTTTCCAATCAATGGGATGATTAGTATCTCTTACGTGAATGAAAATGGCGTTAGATGGTTGTGTATATAAAATTCCTTGCACAATATGTAATAAATTTTACATTGGCCAAACTGGTAAGACCCTTGAGATACGTATTAAACAGCATCACTACAGTATAAGAAGTGGCCAGGAATCTAACGCCATTTTCATTCACGTAAGAGATACTAATCATCCCATTGATTGGAAAAATGCTTCCAAATTAAGGTTTAGTAAATCTATTGTTAGCAGAAATATACTGGAATCAAGTGTGATCAAGAATAATGCGGATTTGGTCCTTAATATTAGCCCTGGGTTGTACAAATTAGATTCGTGCATTGTCAGAAAGTTGGCGAAGGGCCTACTGTTTTCTTAACTGCATTCTTGCCCCTTAATGGTTTGCCCTGGTTAAATAAATAAATATTATTGTAAGAACTGTTAACATTCTTATGTGTCTATTTTAATTGTAATATTTCTTTCGTGTATAATCTTTGGGCTGGGGGTTTATTGGACTTTTGAACTGGGTTGCTTTTGGGAAAACAATTTTTTTCCAGACTGTTTGTAGAAATTTTGTAATAATCTGTAAGACGATGGCAACATTCCCTTTGTTTTCATTAATTTCGGGCCACTTAATTTCCTACTTCAATTAAATATTAGTGTTAATAACCATTATAATAATTTTTGTTTTCTGTACTGGTGTTTTGTCTAATTTCATCTATATAGTAATTTAGCAGCCTACAGAATATGTTATCTATTTGTTATCTACGTTATCTATTCGTTTTTCATTAAATTCTTGCCAATTAATTGCGTGCTTTAATTAAATATTAGTGTTAATAACCATTATAATAATTTTTGTTCTCTGTTTTCTTTTTTTTTTTTTTTACATCTATACGGTATACTTCTTTTAAATTTGTAATTTAGCAGCCTACAGATTATGTTATCAATTGAAAAAATCTTTAGAGGGCTTTAAGGCCTTTAATTTGAGGTGCCGATTGTGAATTTTTTGCTTGTCTATTTAACTCATTTACTTTGTAATCTCCGTCTATTTTCTGTTCCTCCTTGATAATGTGAATATATCACGAAAGCGCTCGGACTTTGTGTTTCCTTTTCCCTGTGGTTGTTTGCTGATATATATATATATATATATATATATATATATATTCACTTAATGCAGATTGGCACCGTATTGGGACGTGACACCGATGAAGAAATTCAAAGAAAGTCCATAATTCCGCATTTATTTGTTAGATGCAAGGACGAAATAAGTATTCATAGTTAATTATTAGATATTAATTGAGAAAGTGTTCTTAATTATTAGATATTAATTGAGAAAGTGTTCTTGATTATTAGATATTAATTGAGAAAGTGTTCTTGATTATTAGATATTAATTGAGAAAGTGTTCTTGATTATTAGATATTAATTGAGAAAGTGTTCTTGATTATTAGATATTAATTGAGAAAGTGTTCTTAATTATTAGATATTAATTGAGAAAGTGTTCTTGATTATTAGATATTAATTGAGAAAGTGTTTTTAATTAATTATTAGATATTAATTTAAAAAATTTAATCCAGTCTCTAATATAATCCGCTTTTGGCCCCAACCTTTCAGCTTGGGTTTCCCGCCACTAACCTCTCCCAACCTTCCAGTCTCAACTTATATAACCCATCTTTAGGGGGTGCCCAGATGGGGTGGGGAAGGGTAACTTTCGAATTTTATTGACAATTTGTTTTATTTCGAAGTATCACTTTGGGACTGAGAATATTTCCGTCTCCCTTTAGGCAAAGTAACGCCTGGTTCGATCGCGTTACCTGCCGAAATAACAAACTAGGCAAGGTTGAATGAGAAGATATATTAAAGTCCAGGCTTTGTAGCGACCCTTAGTTCGGATCCCACGTAAAGTTGTAGGTCCCCTCCGTTATATGACCTTAGATGTTGCGAAGGAAGTCAAACAACCCACTCATTACATTTAGAAAATTTCAAACATGCGCCTCGGTGGTGTAGTGGTTAACGTCGCTGACTACGAATCCATCGGCCCTGGGTTGGAGACCCTGTGACAGCAGCCAGCGCGCAGCAAAACCCAGTTGTTCATCCTTCCACACGATATAGAAAGTGGTTGGTAGATAAATGGGTACTCTGGGTAACGTAGTGGTTAAGACGCTGGGCTGCTGGTTGGTCGTGGCTCGGATTCCACGTTAAGCTGTAGGGCTAAGGTGGAGTGACAAGCTTGACCTTCGTCAGAATGAACAATTCTGGCGGAAGCTAACCAAAGGTTATATAATATGAACAAAAGAAAATGTAAGCAATCAACGTAAGGGTATCAGTGGTTGATGACGATCCACAAGAACTGCGAAACACGTAAACATGATTCATGAAATTATTGCGCCCAGTCCGCAGAAGTCAGTTTGACGTTTGTCATCGGAAGTAGGTATTTCACGAACATCTCGGTATCGTATACTTCCTACTGAATTAAACCTTTTTTCCCTACAAAATTCATTCACATGTTTCAGGAATAGAATTCGCAACAAGGATGTTAGCAAAGCTAGAAGAAGATCCTGAGTTTTTGAAACACACCCCCTTCACTGACGAGTGTTATGCACATCTCTTTAGGGAGATTAATCAGCAAAACTTTCGTTACTGGGGAAATCATGCTGGCGCTCTATTAGAAGTTCCATATAGTGTTGCTAAACTCAATATTTGCGGTGCTGTTGGGTGGTATGGTGTAGTAGGTCTCTACTTCTTTGAGAATGAAACTGGAAAAATAATAAGGTAACACAAAAATTCATACCGTCCGACGCTGTAAAATTTCTACTTACGGCAACTAATTAGTTTGTCCAGAAAAGAAATAACTACATTACCGTAGATTCATAGTACAGGGTAAGCGAAAAGTCCCTGTGCACCTGTCCACTTCCAACACAGTGCAGGTACAGGTTCACTACACTTCTTGCAGGTGCACAGGGACTTTTCGCTCACCCTGTAGTTTCAGCAGGATGGAGCACCTCCATACACTGCTTGTGAAACTCGCAACTTTTTGAGGAAGCATTTTTCCGGGCGACTAATCTTCCTTCATGAACCAGTAGAATGGCCCCCTATACTCGTCTCACTTTACACCCCCTGACGTTTTTTATGGGGTTACATAAAAGACAGAATCTATTCTACCAAGCCTAAGACACTCGAAGACCTAAACACAAAGTAATCAACAGCATCCCAGCTGAGTTGAACTACGTCAAACCTCTGCAGAGAAGGAACATTCACATCTAAAAATAGTAAAAATAAAAAATAAAAAGCACAATCACGGCTAAAATCTTGGGAACTTTACCGATAACGGGAAACCATCGGGAATGTTGTATTTCGAAGATACGCGTGGGAATACCAGAAAAAATATTAACTTTATCAATAATTTTAAAAAAAAATGGAATGGCTGACGAAAAAATATAGACATCATCCATATTGTAACGATGCAGAGAACGTTGAAAACGAAATAGAAAAAACTCAGCAACCGAAATTCAACATAATTCGTAACTTTATTTTGAGGAAAGGACTTCGTACACGATTCTAAAGAATAATTAAAACATTAACAAATTGAGAAATCAACCAGATAAACTCCTGAACCAGGTTCTTAACCAGTTATGCGTGATAGAATAGAATAGAAGATAGAATATCCGGAGCTATTGAAAAATAGGGACCCCAGCCTTCTTTAGTTAGCTTTATAAGGCTAACTAACGAAAATATCATGACCTGACCTAACCAATCGTCAAGGGCGTACAGTTAACCTAACGATTGGTTAGGTTAGGTCGTGATATTTTCGTTAGTTAGCCTTGTAAGCCTAACTAAAGAAGGCTGGGGGTCCCTATTCTTCAATAGCTCCGAATAACCTTTATTAATAATAATAAAATAAATAAATTTTCAATTTACAATGACATGAATAATTGTGAAGCTCGACTATTTATTTTATTTAATTTGGCCCTTAAGCTTTAGGCTTTACTGGGCTCTTATTAAAAATGATGAGTTATAAAGGCAGAAATAAGACTAGAAAGTAAGTCTACTTCATCAAGCTTCTCATCGTAAAAAATGGTCGATCGCAGGCTCATTCTGAAGCAAAGTAATACCAGATAGCGGGGATCCGTTGGACCGGGGTATATATTATGCGCCTCGGTGGTGTAGTGGTTAACATCGCTGACTACGAATCCATCAGCCCCGTAGGGGGCAGCTAACCCAGCTGTTCATCCTTCCACACAATAAACATTGGTTGATAGATAAATGGGTACCCTAGATAGCCTAGTGGTTAAGACGCTGGGCTGCTGATCGGGAGGTCGTGAGATCGAGTCCGGGCAAGGACTTTGTAATTTCTGATCGCCCGTGGTGGGTGTGGTTTGGATTCCACGTTAAGCTGTAAGTCTAAGGTGGAGCAACAAGCTTGACCTACATCAGAATGAACAATTCAGGCGGAAGCAAAACCAAGGTTAACCATATATATATATATGTAATGTCTTAATTTGTCTGTGATCATTTTTAGTAATAATAATGATGATAATGATAATAATGATAATAATAATGATAATATTGGTTGTCTACGCAAAACAACGTATTATAGTACTCACTTTGTTATTGGTGATTGAGGGACGATGTATGATCACGATCACAATTCAGAGATAACCCAGATATCACAGATTTCACTGTTAACGCAGCCTACCCCGCCGGCGCGGTGAGTGGTGCAGCCGCTGCTTCTCGCCACCACTGACTGGCTTACCACCTCGCGCGGCCCCTCCCCCCCTAGTATTACTCTATTATAATGTAATATACAGGGCTATTTAAAATGATTCATCCGATTTCAACTGAGAATACTTCCGTACCTATCAACCGTGCATCAACTGGGCATACACCACATGAAAGAGGAAATCTCCGAGTTTTACAAGATCACCGCGAGAGGGCTCCAAAGTCATGCCGTGGCCTAGTCTAGCAACAAACAGTCAGTGTGAAAATGGCGTCCGCACAGCAGAAGGCGTTTTGTGTGTTGCAGTTTTCGAGCTGTAAATCGGTAGTCACAGTGCAGCGTGAGTTTTGTTGACTTTACAGAGCAGATCCACTGGGTGCTCAGAGCATCCGGTGGATCTGTTCTGTAACATCGACGAAACTCACACTGCACTATGACTACCGATTTACAGCTCGAAAACTGCAACACACAAAACGCCTTCTGCTGTGCGGACGTCATTTTCACACTGACTGTTTGTTGCTAGGCTAGGCCACGGCGTGACTTTGGAGCCCTCTCGCGATGATCTTGTAAAACTCGAAGATTTCCTCTTTCATGTGGTGTATGCCCAGTTGATGCACGGTTGATAGGTACGGAAGTATTCTCAGTTGAAATCGGATGAACAATTTTGAATAGCCCTGTACAATGGAGTAGTTTGCATTCACCACAATACGTGACGATCGCCCGCTTTCGAAAATTGTAACCTCCCCGTCTGCTAACATTGCTGCTAATATTAATTGTCTTTGGTAATGCGGAGAGACACTGAATAAGGCGCGTTGTGGTAGGCTGGCGGGAGGTGAATCGCGGATGTAAACACCACGCCAAATCACAGTTAACTGGATGTCATGATCACGGATAAGCGCACAATGATAACATTTAGTAAATCACGGTTATGCGAATCACGGATAACTGATTGAGTAATATATATACTGTATATATATATATATTAGAAGTGCTATAAATAAACTGGCTATAAGCAATCATTCTCGCAACAAGATATATCTTGCCACATTCTTCAAACTCATCATCTATTCATTCGTATTAAACGCATTACGCAAGGCTGAAACAACTCTTGTTATTCAATTTTGCGCTCTTTTTCAGCGCCGATTCGCTTTTGTTATTGCCCATAAAACCTTTTAAAATATATCTGCAACGAATTTTATTGCGATGATACATCTGTTTATGTTCATAGAAAAATGGCCGAGTCGTATATTTGTACCGAAGAAGTTTACGGAGTCTACATTTCATTCATTAAGTTATCAGTCACCTCTTTAATTCCTTTCAGCCCCCAACACATTCCACAAAATTTAATTCCCTGACACGTTCCATAAAACAGTGAATTAATTTCCGGGAATTTTAGGAATTAATTGACCTATTTTTAATAAAAATGGAGACCAGATTTTTTTTTTTGTGGGGGAAGGAATTGAATATAGTTCACGTATCATATTAAGAGTATATTAAGAGTGTGCAAACGAAATTAAATGAAATGAAACGAATTCCTTTGAAACGCCGTTTCCGTTCTCGACGGGGGTCGACTCAATGGCGCAGAAAAACGAGCACACCGCCCATTCCAAAAGAATGTGGAGTATAATGATCCTGTAGCGCTTTTTCAAACTACAGGGGGCTATTATTATTATTATTATTATTATTATTATTATCAAAAAAATTCGTTCATGAACACCATTTAACCAATCTTTGAGATTGGTTTACATTTGAAACCAGTTTATAACATTTGAAACCAGTTTATAACGTTTAAATTTCAAACCAGTTTATAAAGTTTATATTATAAATAAATATCTAAACAGGGTAATCCTTAAAGTTAAACTAAATCATTTTGTTAAATTCTGGAACTAATTTCGAAGAAAAACCCCCACTTTTACGCTCCTTTAAAGTAAAATTCAGACACAAGAACTAACATCTGTGAATATATTTAAAATGTATGGTCATTAATCTCTCTCCATATGGGTTTCATCGCCCGTATAACTTCATATAAAGAAAACAAACATGGCCAAAAATATTTAATAAATTTTGACTGGTGCAAAGGCTTCCAGTCGATCATTTGTGACGCGAGAATTCACCACAAAGGATCGAGCCCTATTTTGACACTTTTTGAAAAATTGACTGTCTTACTTTGAGCCTAATAAAACCCTGGCAGAAGACTGTATTCATATGCTAATTTGGCCAAATCGCTAACTCATGTATTCATTTTTTTATTATTACGCTGTATTCAGTGCTTGAATGCCCTTTTTCCTCGTTCTCTGGCGTGAAAAGGAATGGAAATATAGCCTGTGTGTGTGTATATATATATATACACACATTCTTATTCGAAATTTGCATCTTACATTCTTTATAATGATATAAAAAGCGGCATTTGGAAAATTTTTAATTTACGTAATAAATTTGAAATAAAAATTTTTAATTAAAATATAAGTTTTTGTATTTGTTTCTCATAATGTCTCAAACGTATTTTAATGGACTTGTTTTTAATAATGGTTTTCATTAGATAAATTGTTGAATTATTATTAAAAAAAAAATTAAAGTTTTTAAAATTTTTACACGTTTTACTTTCAGTAATTAAAAATATATTTTATTCGATTAAAAAGTTAAAAAGTTCAGGTTTATTTTAACTTTTTCGTTTTTATTTATCTAAAATTGAACGATTATTATGGGGACTATTTTTCTTACACGAAGAATCTTGACCTTTCTCACACTGAATTGGAACAGAAGAAAAAGACACACACACACACGCACGCACACACTAGAATATAGTGAGAAAAATCACTAGGAAAGATACACGTTTTATTTAACCCTTTAACGCCGAACGTTTTTGTAGGGTTAAGTCTAAATGCGTGTATTTGAAACGGTACGTATTCGACCCAGTCGGCGTTAGAGGTTAAGATATTCGATAACAGATCCCCCCCCCCCCCAGCCATATAAGAATCAACTAAATTTACTTTCAATTTGAGTCAACCAAACAAGATATTTTTAAAATTACCTTTTGGGGTAAATTAGCCGTGATTGAGTATTTACGTCCATAGTAATGAAAAATAACATATTATGGTATTATTTTAACTATTTCTTGTATACCGACCCCGTACATTTACAGTGTATATACTGTATATTTATATATATACAGTATATCTACTGTATGTATATATATCTTTTCGTTATACTCTTTCCTTTCCTTTGTGTGCGAGTTAATATAACCTTTGGTTAGCTTCTGCCCGAATTGTTCATTCTGATGAAGGTCAAGCTTTTCACTCCACCTTAGACCTACAGTTTAACGTGGAATCCGGACCACGCCCCACCAGCAGCCCAGCGCACCCAGGGTACCCATTTATCTACCAACCACTTTCTTTATTGTGTGGAAGGATGAACAGCTGGATTTTGCTGCGCGCCGGCTGCAGTCACCGGGTCTCGAACCCGGGGCCGATGGATTCGTAGTCAGCGACGCTAACCACTAACCACCGAGGCGCATTAGTATAAAAAGTTTCTATATCTTTTTTTAATATAAAAAGTTTCTATATCCTTTTTAATATAAAAAGTTCCTATATCTTTTTTAATATAAAAAGTTCATATGTTTTTTTAATATAAAAAGTTTGTATATTTTTTTTTTTAATATAAAAAAATTCCTATAATTTTTTTTATAAAAATTTCCTATCTTTTTCAGTATAAAAAGTTCATATATCTTTTTTTAATATAAAAAATTTCTACTGTATATCTTTTTTTAATATAAAAAGTTCGTATATCTTTTTTTAATATAAAAAGTTCCTATATCTTTTTTAGTATCAAAAGTTCATATATTTTTTTTAATATAAAAAGTTCGTATATCTTTTTTTAATGCAAAAAGTTCCTATATCTTCTTTTAATATAAAATGTTCATATATGTTTTTTTAATATAAGAAGTTTGTATATCTTCTTTTTAATATAAAAAAATTCCTATATCTTTTTTTAATATAAAAATTTCCTATCTTTTTCAGTATAAAAAGTTCATATATCTTTTTTAATATAAATTATTCCTATATCTTTTTTTAATATAAAAAGTTCCTATATCTTTTTTTAATATAAAAAGTTTGTATATCTTTTTTTTAATATAAAAATTCCTATATCTTATTTTAATATAAAAATTTCCTATATCTTTTTTCAGTATAAAAAGTTCATATACCTTTTTTAATATAAAAAGTTCGTATATTTTTTTAATATAAAAATTCCTATATCTTTTTTTAATATAAAAATTTCTATATCTTTTTTAATGTAAAAATTCTTTATATTTTTTTTTATATAAAAATTCCTATATCTTTTTTAATATAAAAATTTTCTATATCTTTTTTAGTATAAAAAGTTCATATATCTTTTTTTAATATAAAAAAATCATATAGCTTTTTTTATGTAAAAAATTCCTATATCTTTTTTAAGGTAAAAAGTTTGTATATCTTTTTAATATAAAAATTCCTTTATCTTTTTTTAACATAAAAAAATTCCTATATCTTTTTTAATGTACAAAATTCCTGTATCTTTTTTTAATATAAAAATTCCTATATCTTTTTAATGTAAAAAATTCCTTTATCTTTTTTAATATAAAAATTCCTATATCTTTTTAATGTAAAAAATTCCTTTATCTTTTTTTAATATAAAAATTCCTATATCTTTTTTAATATAAAAAGTTTGATATCTTTTTTAATATAAAAAATTCCTCTATCTTTTTTCAATATAAAAATTCCTATATCTTTTTTAATTTAAAAAATTCCTATCTTTTTTTAATATAAAAATTCCTATATCTTTTTTAATGTAAAAAATTCCTATATCTTTTTTTAATATAAAAATTCATATATCTTTTTTAATGTAAAAAATTCCTATATCTTTTTTTAATATAAAAATTTCCTATATCTTTTTTAATAAAAAAATTCCTATCTCTTTTTTTAATATAAAATTTCCTATATCTTTTTTAATATAAAAAATTCCTATATCTTTTTTTAATATTAAAATTCATATATCTTTTTTAATGTAAAAAATTCCTATATCTTTTTTTAATATAAAAATTTCCTATATCTTTTTTAATATAAAAAATTCCTCTTTTTTAATATAAAAATTTCCTATATCTTTTTTAATAAAAAATTCCTATATCTTTTTTTAATATAAAAATTTCCTATATCTTTTTTAATATAAAAAATTCCTATATCTTTTTTTAATATAAAAATTCATATATCTTTTTTAATGTAAAAAATTCCTATATCTTTTTTTAATATAAAAATTTCCTATATCTTTTTTAATATAAAAAATTCCTATCTCTTTTTTTAATATAAAAATTTCCTATATCTTTTTTAATATAAAAAATTCCTATATCTTTTTTTAATATTAAAATTCATATATCTTTTTTAATGTAAAAAATTCCTATATCTTTTTTTAATATAAAAATTTCCTATATCTTTTTTAATATAAAAAATTCCTCTCTTTTTTTAATATAAAAATTTCCTATATCTTTTTTAATATAAAAAATTCCTATATCTTTTTTAATATAAAAATTTCCTATATCTTTTTTAATATAAAAAATTCCTATATCTTTTTTTAATATAAAAATTCATATATCTTTTTTAATGTAAAAAATTCCTATATCTTTTTTAATATAAAAATTTCCTATATCTTTTTTAAATAAAAAATTCCTATCTCTTTTTTAATATAAAAATTCATATATCTTTTTTAATGTAAAAAATTCCTATATCTTTTTTAATATAAAAATTTCCTATATCTTTTTTAATATAAAAAATTCCTATCTCTTTTTTTAATATAAAAATTTCCTATATCTTTTTTAATATAAAAATTCCTATATCTTTTTTTAATATAAAAATTTCCTATATCTTTTTTAATATAAAAAATTCCTATATCTTTTTTAATAAAAAATTCATATATCTTTTAATGTAAAAAATTCCTATATCTTTTTTAATATAAAAAATTCCTATATCTTTTTTTAATATAAAAATTTCCTATATCTTTTTTAATATAAAAAATTCCTATATCTTTTTTTAATATAAAAAATTCCTATATCTTTTTTTAATTAAATCAAAGATATTTTAGGATTGTATGAAAAACAGTGAAAGAATTTTCTATATAATTTGTATATATTAAATTTTATTTATAATCAATATCTGCCTCGCGTTTTCCTCCACGACTTTTCACTCTCTTTAACTTCACCAGATATCAACCAATCTCCAAACTTCCTCTTCTCGTCCGATTCTCTCTTTTCTTTTGATTCGATTTGCGATCATTTATTCTCAGTTTCAAAAAGAGAAGTCAAAGCCGATGCCAAAAGGCAACCCTCACACGCGGCCCTCCTCGACACAATATGGCGGAAGACATTAAGTGGGGCAAGGCTGCATTCAGGAGACACGAGCGCGACAAAGTCCTCTCGAAGCGCAGGCGACCCGCTGATCGATGGGCGCTGGTGGCAAAATATAAAAGAGGACCTCCATCATTAACTAAAGACCTTTATCACCACAGAATCCAAATATAGATTCCTATTTTCGCTTCCTTTTATTAGGAAACTCGGGTCCTGTTCCTAGTCTTCCTTAATATAATAATAATAATAATAATAATAATAATAATAATAATAATACAAGGGAAATTGTTCAGCTGAACGTACCCAAGTAATCGTGAAACAAAAAAATTGAACGTCCGTCTGATGAGTAAATCTTCTGAGAGAGAGAGAGAGCGAGCGAGCATCTATCTTTCTATATCTGTTTACAGTTTACTGAATTAAAACAACCCTCATTTCTTTTGGAAATATGATGCTATTAATTTTGGCGCAGAGAGAGAGAGAGAGAGAGAGAGATATTTTATGGATAAAAATACCCGAGTGTCTTTGTTTACTATCGTTTAAGTTTGAATGTAGAATACAATACATAACTATTCTTTTAACTTGATTTCCAGGCTATTAATTCATTTCAGTGTGTCAAGACGTCTACATCGCGTTTCCTTTCTTCAGACAATTATTGTTCCTACATCGAGTTTATGACGAACCGTTTGTTTACGTTGTTCGCAATCCAGTGACGCGCGAGGCGACTCTCATTTGTCTCTTCCGCGACGATGATCGCGAATGTGCGGTGCGCGTCAAAGAAGGCGCTTTTGCCGCAGATCGGGGCGCCCCTCCAAAAGGGTCTCTCGAGTCGTTATTAATTAAGTAGAAATTAATATCCATCTCGCTTCAATTGAAGAAATTCGGGCGTTTGGTTGAGAGGCGCATGCGCGAATTTAGATTTTTATTTCATTTTAAAATAGGAACGCTAAAATGTTAAACTGACTATAACCATTTTTACTCATAAAGTCTCCTTTTCCTTTATCAATAAGCAAAGGCAGTGCGAAAATAGCGCATTATGCTTACATAAAGGCGAAAATGAGGCGGGCGAGACTACTTCTTCTTTCCGGATCCAAATGCGGTCGTTTAGATTCTCGTAAAGAACAATAAAGGCTCAAACATACAAATACGCATAATTTGCGCCCATAATCGCACAGAGGAGCGGAAGAGACACCACTGAACATGACTTGTGGACAGGAAGGAGAAGAGAGAGAAAGAGAAA
Organism: Bathynomus jamesi; assembly: GCA_023014485.1. Taxonomy (NCBI): domain Eukaryota; kingdom Metazoa; phylum Arthropoda; class Malacostraca; order Isopoda; family Cirolanidae; genus Bathynomus; species Bathynomus jamesi. The sequence continues at coordinate 191,671 of JAJOZX010002383.1, forward strand.
AACCAGATAAAGGAGGAAACGCAATCACCGAAAGACAATAAAGGAAGTACTCGTAAAGAACGACCAAAAAAAAATAGTTTTCTACATAAAGGAATATAAAATATTTGATAGTAAATATATTTATTATTTATTTTTAAGTTTTGTCATAGGCGCGTGTTTTGTGTAATATTTATACGAGAAAATGCCTTTGACTTTAGTAATTTGATATACTTACTATATTCATTAGCAGCGAATTAAGTAATTTCAACAAAAATAATATATATATATATATATATTTCCATTTGTTCGTTCTCCCTCCTCATCTTGCGCGGAATGTTCTCCTATACAAGCGTCGTTCTTTACGTTAATTATACTGCGTGTTCTTTGCAGTTGAAATATATATATATATATATATATATATATATATATATATATACTATTTCCCATTTACAAAAACTTAATTATTTTACTCATTGAAATTAATAATTGTAATTAATTATTGTAAATAATGATAGTAATAATAATAATTTGAATTAATTTAACTCATATATTTAATTATACGTAAATTAAATAGGCGCAGACTTTAATTAAGCTTTTTGGGATTGCTTCAAACCGCACTGCAGTGATTACCGACTTGGGCGATAATCCATTTTTTGTTCGCTGTATTCTTGTTAAAAAATTATTATTATTAATATTATTATTATAATACCCGCAGGGAAATGACCCCGCAGGGAAATGACGCAAATAAGAAGATTTAACTTCTTTATGAAGTATGAAATCTATACGAATTAGTTAAACATCTTTTAGGTATATATTATTGACCCTATTAACCCTTTAACGAGGGAATTTTTCGTTGGATTAAGTTGTGAATACATTTATTTGAAATGTTACCAATTCGTATCTCTCGTCCATAATGGGTTAACAACCTTTAAATAAATTAAGACTTTTAACCCTGTAATGTCCGATCGGAAATAAGAATATCATATGTTGTACTAAAATGTAATAACTTTTCTACAAATTTTTCTACTTGTTTAATTAAGTTGTCGGTAAAGGAACTCAAATGTGTGCCATATAAGTGAATAGTTACTGAAATATTTAGATTGGAATAACGATAATATTATACTTTTTTTTGGTTTACAGGGAAGAAAAATTAATTCGTGAACGAAAGGGTCAAAATTTAATTTTTTTAACATTATCTTTCATCAAAAATATAAATGTTTCTTCAATATTTTGATGAAAATTATGGAATAGAACAGTGGTGAACCCTCAAATTAGAAAAAATAGAAATACACCTTCGGTATTTTAACCTTTATTAGCAGTTTCCCATTATTTAACTATTTCAGTAAATGAACGTTAGGTTAAATTAGCGTTTCCCAAACTAAGGTTAAATTACCCTATTGGGGTAATTTGGCTTTTTCAGCGGGATAATTTGGTACTCTACAAGTACTTCTAAAGTACAGAAAGGGCATAAATAAATGACAGGGCAACACTGGGACTGGTTTTACGTAGGGTACAGGTAGGGTGGGAAGTCATTATGAAGATAGGGGGGGTCGACAAACTTGACCTTCGTGAAATGAGGAATCATCCATCGCACGGAACCTTTGAAAGGTTGAAAGGAATCCACGTAAAAATGGGGTAATAATTCAAAAAGTTTGGAAACCACTGATTTAAATTGTGGTTAGGTACATATACATTCATGGCTGAGGTTTAACCCGTTATTGATACATACCCGTCATATGATGGAAAGGGGCCTACAGCTTTACGTGGGATCCGAACCACCTGTCGCTACATAGTCTGAACGCGGAGGACGGTCTCCCAATCCAATTACTATCCGACCCAATGGCGCTTAACTTCGCTAATCGACGGGAAGCGATGTGACGACTTACGCGCATTAGGAGCCAACGTCCCTAACTCAGTGGGTAACACCGTTTTCCTATAGGCGAAGTGAAATCACTGAGGTCGGGGGTTCGACCCCGATGATGCTGGTAATAATAATAATTGGGCCGCATTAGCTGGTCTAAGCACTGTGCTACTTTCTGGCACTCCTTATTCGCTATTATATACGTACAGTTCGTGAATATAAATTTCAATTAAGCCAACCACAACGGTCCACTTTTACTGTATGTCTGTATGTCTGTACTGTATGTCTGTAATTGTACACTATGTCTGTATAACAGACATACAATTGCGAATAAATTTCGATGACAATTTTTGAAAAGTTGGGATGACTCTTTCTGTACTACAGCTTTCGCTTATCGCTGCGTCCTTGTTTGAATAAAAAGTAGAGAAGACAAATGAGTAGAATTATATATATATATATATACAGGGTGTCCCATAAGTCCGGTCTCATAGGAAAATTTATTTTAAATTAAATTTACAAAAATAATACATTAAAACTAATACAAATGTTCAAATTGATGTCTTGTTTTGGGACCTTCTTCTTTTTTTTGTTGCAGGTAGAATAACACGCATTGGCTAGTGTGGAAGTGAGTTACACTGATATACAGTATATGTATATATATGTGTGTGTGTGTGTGTGCATAAATGTACGTACTACGTATCTTCTAAGTAAAGAAAGCGTATTAAGAAGATTTTTACCAATGCCTTTATTTTACTCTTATCTATCTATCTATCTATCTATCTATCTACGGAATAAATGAGATTATATAGAAGTTGAAACTGAGAGCTTTATTTTGATTCAAAAAATGGCTACTATAGTGATAATAATCAACCAAAAGGACCAGGAGGAGTTGGCACAGGGCTCAGGCCATGCAGACAAATGATGCCTATAATTTGCATGCACTAACTCCTGGATCGTTATTAACCAACACCAACGGCAGTCGAACCCCCGACCTCAGTGTTTTCTTTTAGCTTACAAAGAAACTGTAAGAAACGTTTCCTCTGCAACTGTATATGAGGCTCTCCTAGGAAGAAGTGGCTAAGCGACAAAAGTTTAAAAAAAAACGCCAGAAAACGCAAAGTTAAAATTGTACCAATTTGAAACATGTCATAATTTTTTAACTTTTGAGGATATTTCGACGCACTATCTTGAAAAGTTCAACAATTATGGCAATTTCCAATCAGTACAACTTCATAAAGCGTTTTCTGTTTTTTTTTTACTTTTGTCGCTTAGCCATTTCTTCCTGGGAGGGTCTCATATTTAATGCTAAACTGATATATATATATATATATATATATATATATATATAATATATATATATATATATATATATATATATATATATATGTGTGTGTGTGTGTGTGTGTGTGTGTGTGTGTGTACGTGCGTGATCATCCTTTATTCCACTTGCATGTGAAAAAGTGTGTTTATGTCAAATAACTAAACACGAAGTATTCATGAAAACACATTAGCGCATATAGCTAACCTTTTATGGCGGTGTTATATATAATTTTATATGACAAAACTTGTTTAGAATGTTCGCGAAACAAAAAACAAAAGAAAAGTAATATATATATATATATATATATATATATATATATATATATATATATATATATATATATATATATACAGGGTGACCCAAAAGTATTTTGCTCGGACGCATTCTGAACTTTTTTTTTTCGGGCCAACGCACTTTTGGGCCACCCTATATATATATATATAATATATAATATATATATATATATATATATATATTATATATATATATATATTGAAAATAGCCCTCATTTAGATGAACCGTAATGCAATCGGTCGAAATCGGCTGAAAACTTCAGATGGCATCCATCTCCACTTCTCTATGAAATGCTGGGCCGCTGCCATCTCTAATGTCCAGACCCATTATCATCTCCCTTAATATTTTTCTTTCTCAGTTTGATTCCGGAGTTTAAATGCGCCAAATCGAGTTTTTGATGGAGCGCGAAGTCATTAGCCAATCCTTCGAGTTTCTTGGCTCGGCACTGACTTAGACGTAGTAAAGGGCGATGATGTTGCCTTTAGAGCCCTTTTTATTACAATGATATTAATAGAGGAGGCTTTTATGTAGGCATTGCTCAGCTTAGAAGAGATGTTGGCAGATAATTGAAGCACGCATTTACTTTACGTCCGCTTCGAAATATAACTGAAAGATGACAAACTTCAATGCCATCTTCTCGGTGCGGCGGCGGTGATGGTGGTGGTGGTAGTAGCGGGCTGAGCAAAAGAAGAAGGCGAAGAAGAAGAAGAAGAAGAAGTAGGAGGAGGAGGAACATGTCCACTTACAAAATAAAGAAGGCAAAAACGTTTCGTAATCGTAAACTTTTCTGCCGGAAAGACTTTATTGAGAAGTCAAAAGAGAGAAAATTATAGTTTCAACATTTGTCTTCATTAATGAGGGAGAAATTTATGGTGAGATGGTTTCGCCTCATTCTTATCCGCCTTTTCTAATTCCATTTTTTTTATATATAAATACTTTTACTCTGGTTATCTACACGTAAACATTTAGTTATACATGTGTGTAAACTATACACACATACACACACACACACACTTGTGTCACACACTTGTGTAAGTCACAAAATATGCTCTATGTGGGCACCATTACACTGAATGCACATACGGATGCGTTCCTCCCAGTCATGGCAAACGCGCGTTAACACGTCTGGTGTTATGCGTGCACACGCATCACGAATGCGTTCCTTTAGGTGGTCCGTGTTTTGTATTTTCACCTGGTACACCATGGCCTTCAAGTGCCCCCACAAGTAAAAATCAAGGGGAGTGAGGTCTGGGACCTCGGAGGCCACTCCACGGGACCACGGCGGCCAATCCAGTGACACCGAAACTGCTTTTAGTTTTAGCATGACCATTTTGCCTATGTTTGGAGACTTTTGACTTACCCTGTATATATATATATATATATATATATATATATATATATATATATATTATATATATATATATTATATATATATATATATATATAGGCCTACACAAGGTGGGCTGAAAAGTAATGCCTCCACTCAAATAAGTTTTTAACGGGCTAAAGGATTTTATCGAAATAAATGCAGATATGTACCTTAGCGTTTATTCTTCAAAATGATACATTTACTTTTCTATAAAATCACCCTCTACCGAGATACATTTACGCCAACGCTAAATGAGGTTTTGAAATCCATCCCGGTAAAACTCGGAGCTTTGACTACGAAACTAAAGTTTCGTAGCGGCCTTAACTTCTTCGTCAGACTCGTAGCGATTTCCACGGAGATGTTCTTTAAGTTTGGGAAAGAGGTGAAAATCGGATGGTGCTAAATCGGGGCTATATGGTGGATGCGGCAAGACGGTGAATTGCGGATCCTCAATTGCTTCTCGCGTTTGAACGCTGGTGTGAGGCCGTGCGTTGTTATGGGGAACAATGACTGCGTTTTTATGGGTGCGAACCGTCCTGATCCGTTTTTTTTCAACTTCTTCAAAGTTTCAGTATAACGTGCGGAATTGATTGCTGTCCCTCTTTCCCTAAAGTCTTCGAGAACAACACCATTGATATCCCAAAAAACAGTCATCATCACTTTTCCAGCCGATTTTTTAACTTCGAATTTTTTTGGTTATGGTGAATTTTTGTGCTGATATTCCATGGATTGCCGTTTATTTTCAGGGTCATAATGGTGGACCCACGTCTCGTCTCCTGTCACAATGCTGTGCAGAAATTCATCTTCATTTTCGAAGCGCTGCAGATTTTCTTGGCAAATGCGTAGTCTCTCAGTTTTCATCTCGGCAGTGAGCGTGCGAGGCACCCATCTGGCGCGGACCTTTCGGTAACCGGGAATACTGATAATGTGTCCCATTCGCTCTCTGGAGATATCGAGCATTGCGGCAATTTCATTTTGTTTAATGCGACAATTTCCACGAATCAGTTCGTCAACGTAGTTCCGATGAGACTCGTCGGTTGCCGTTGCGGGCCTTCCACTTCATGGTTTGTCTCGCAAATCTTCTTGCCCTGCTTCTCCTTCTTTACACTGCCTCGCCCAACGTCGAACGGTACTCACATCAACACACTGTTTGCCGTACACAGCTTGCATTCGCCGATGAATGTCTATGGGAGCAACACTTTCCGCGGTCAAAAATTCAATTACGGCACGTTGCTTGAAGTGAACGGCTTTACTCCTTTCCACTGTAATCGATACTGAACCAACGTGTAGAATGAGTGTAGGCTATATAGGCTATAACACAAAACCGATTTTATTTACTTCTACACAATCTGGAATGGGTGGGACTATCAAGTTACAACACAAAACCGGTTTTATCTGGCTACCTCTACACAATCCAGAATTATTGAAGTGGAGGTATTGCTTTACAGCCCACCCTCGTATGTATATATATATATATATATATGTGTGTGTGTGTGTGTGTGTGTATATATATATTAGTGATGCACCGATGTATCGGTATCGTCCTGTTTTGCCGATGTATCGGTGTTGGTGAAATTGTGGCCGATACTACCGATACCACCGATACTTTATAAAAATATTCAATTTTGATTCTTTAGATTCTCTAAACTGGCATTCTTGATAAGATTCAGATGAAGAAGGGTGATTTGTAATTAACACATTGAAAAATAAAGCTGCTGGTGCCAATAATAGTTATGTTAGGGTTCTCAAAGAAGGAGAGGACAGCTTAGCTGAGGCACTATTTTGTTTGTTACTGGTACATCTACTGATGATGCAGAAATACCTGAAAATTGAAAAAAAACAAATGTTATACCTATTTACCAAAGAAGGGTAGTAAAGAAGGGGTAGGCAATTAGTTTAACATTATTGTTAGTTTAACATCATTGGTAAGAAAGATACTAGAATTATAAAGAATAGTATTAATGAGCATTTGGAAAGTTTTAAATCTTATTTCAACATGGATTTAGATCAGGAAGGTCTTGTTTGTCTAATCTCTTAGACTTTTTAGAGTTTGTAACTGAACAGGTAGATAATGGAAATGATGTAGATTAGTGATGTACCGCTGTATCGGTATCGGCCAAAGTATCGACAAAATTGAAGTATCGGAATCGGTATTGGTATCGGCCAAAATTTTGGTATTGGTACATCACTAATATATATTATATATATATGTATGTGTGTGTGTGTGTGTGTGTGTGTGTGTGTGTGTGGTATACATTCCAAATAAGTAAAATAATTATGTATTTAATTTTGGTTAGACTAAAAACTAGAAATTGAAAAAAAAAAAATTGATTAATTAATCAATTAATTAATAATTAAACTTTATTTTTTCATAAATATATTAATTAATTAATTAATAATAATAATTTAACTTTATTTTTTCGACTACTTTTGAACAAATTAATATTATAACCAAAATTAATTAAAAAGCTTACAAGATGACTACACTGATTGTCACGGACATATTCATATTTACTCGTGCAATTTCCAGGGTATTTTGAGGGTATTTCCAGGGTACGGCTCACTATATGTGACGAGAAATCATAACATAATAAAATAATCAACTGTTTATTCGCCATCTATTTTTCATTTTCACTTACATCATACATTCAGATACAGGGTGTGTATAAAGTAACGCGAGTGAAGAAACAAATCCGATTTAAACTGGTTTCAACTCGTAAAAACATTCTCAATACTTCTTATAAACCTTACTATCGATTATACACAGTTGTTATAAAGTTGTTATAAAGTACAGGTTGTACGTTACAGTTGTCATAAAATACATGTAATAAATATTACTCGTCCATATTCACTCGAATTAATTCAAACGAATTCAAATCGAATTTGTCTCTTCACTCTCGTTACTTTATGGACACCCTGTATTTTCCTATCTGGAAAGTAAAAGACTTTTTTATCTTTATTATTAACGCCATTTTTACTGCCAGAAGTTTTTATTAGGAAAGCAAAATGGTCTCTTAATTAAAATGTAGGAATATGGGTACGATAATAACCATTTCAGTTCAGATATTTTTCAGGAAAGGCAGTAAAGCACGTATAATGTACCCACTTATGCCCAAACTGCATTTGCATGGTCATTTTTCTGCGCAGCAAAGTTGTGGGCATTGGTCAGAAAAAATAACATTGCCATATAAAGTAAACGATTGGTATCAACGGTTAGTACCAACGATTGGTAGCAACGGTTGGTACCAACGATTGGTATCAACGGTTGGTATCAACGATTGGTATCGACAATTTCATTATTTTTAATTATTTTTTTACATCGATAATAACAAACAACAGTTATTTCTACCGTGTGTATATATATATATATATATATATATGTGTGTGTGTGTGTGTGTGTGTGTTGTTCGAATAAGTAATGATAAATGACAAATACTAAAGTTTTTCTTTTTCATGATAGAAGCCCAAAGTGGGCAACCCCTTATAATAAAAAAACCCTGTATATAAAAAAAAACTGTATATGAAAAAAACCCTGTGTATTAAAAAAAACCTGCATATGAAAAAAAAAACTATACATGAAAAAAAAACCTGTATATGAAAAAAAAATTAATAATTTTAAAAATGTTTAATTGTTAGTAAATAATATTAAATTATTATATTAGTTTGCCTTGGCCCCTTCCTACATTAAAAAGGTAACTAAATGTAATGAAAAAGTACACTAATCTGCAGGCGCGGATCCAGTGATAGGGGTGGGGGGGTGGGGGGGTGATTTAGGATTTGTCATGCCGATGTCATGTAAATATTGCCATACCAATAATAATAATTATTATTATTATTAATTAGTAGAATACAAGATCTCATTCAGGCTAAAGCTAGAGGCGTTAAGCCCCCGCGCACCCCCCCATGATCTATCTTCAGCATGACTATCAACATCATTCACGCATGATAGGTCTTGAAAGAGTTTATTAACACCCTGTGTCACTGTCCCGAATTGTTTATCGCTATTAAATTTTAATCTTTTAAACATAATGTCTAAACCAACGTTTAAAATGACCTAACCTGTTTTACTTTCATAAGAATAGAAATTATAAATATTAACCACGCAATGATCACCATATAAAAAAAAGGAATAAAACTATACCATATACAGGGTGATTCACTCGCTGGTAACCCCCAGAGAGTATCGCTAATACGATGTTATGAGGCTGCCAGCGAGTGAATCACTCTATATACAAAAAAAAACATTAAAATTACACTCCCCAAAATGTTTCAAATAATTTTACATCAGTTACACATTTTAACATAACGTTAAAATGTAAACTTGACGTAAAATTAACGTTAAAATAAATGTAAGAATAACATAAAATTAACGTTAAAATGTAAGAATAACGTTAACATGTAAAATTAACGTTCAAATGTAAAATTAACGTTAAAATGTAAAATTGACGTGAAATTAACGTTAAAAAAATAACGTAAAATTAACGTTAAAATTTAAAACTAACGCCAAATTCACGTTAAAATGTAAAATTAACGTTAAAATGTAAAAATAGCGTAAAATTAACGTTACAATGTAAAAATAACGTAATATTAACGTTAAAATAAAAATAACGCCAAATTAACGTTAAAATGTAAAAATAACGTAAAATTAACGTTAAAATGTAAAATAAAGTAAAATCAACGTTAAAATGTAAAAATAATGTAAAATTAACGTTAAAATGTTAAATAACGTAAAATTAACGTTAAACCGTAAAAATAACGCCAAATTAACGTTAAAATGTAAAAATAACGTAAAATTAACGTTAAAATGTAAAAATAATGCAAAATTAACGTTAAAATGTAAAAAAATTAACATAACCCTTTTCAGCTTTAACAAAAGTAAGACCCTTTTCTGTAATCTTGCTTCATAAGTTCTTGTTGCTCCGTTTTTATTCCTTTTAATTGCGTAAATTGGGCGTAACGTCTTAAATGCAGTGAAGATGATGGGCTCTTTCCTATAAATATATTTTATAAAATCCCAAAACTTGTATGATGCTTAATATATATACATGTGTATACAGGATCACCTGAAGATCAGGGCCCCCAGCCTTCTTTAGTTAGCCTTATAAGGCATGGGCGGATCTAGGGGGTTGTTGGCGGGGTCCGGACCCCCCGTCAATATCTTAAGGTGCCCTTTTTTCAGCCGTTACAAATAAAAGACAGGTAGGTATGTTTACTGATAAGCCATTAATATTCTGGTCCGTTTGGTCAGACGTGCTCTGTGGAGGATGCAGACATAATCACTTACGGTAGCATCTTCATCTAATATTGTCAATTATTAATTTAACTTGCAAGACATTTGAAATTGTGATTTTCATTATGTCTATTTGAATAAAACTGATATCTAATAAAACAATAAAATTGGTACTGCATTCGCTCATTGAACCAAGTGATTATTCACGAAAATATATACTGTTGTGCCCTTTTTGTTATATAGGGAATGCCCTTTTTTTTCTCTGACCCCCCCCCCCTCACTGAAATGTCTGGATCCGTCCCTGTTTAAAGGCTAACTAACGAAATATCACGACCTAACGTAACCAATCGTTAGGTCAACTGTACGCCCTTGACGATTAGTCAGGTTAGGTCGTGATATTTTCGTTAGTTAGCCTTATAAAGCTAACTAAAGAAGGCTGGGCGCCCTGATCTTCAGGTGATTCTGTATATATTATAAACCTAAGATTCTAATTAAAATACAGTAAATACGTTTGCATGCTTATGTTTTGCGATTAAATACATAATAATAAACATGTATTACGTTTGTGTTATCTCTGATTTTAAACGATAAAAGTTTGAACTGCCAGGCGTAAGACGAAATAATGAAGGCGATTAAAAGACTGTCAAGTAGGGTTTTTGGGGGGGGTTAATATTAATTACATGGTATGAGCGTTTTCGTGAACGAATACGACTCTGCAGTACATTTTTTCTGCGAGTGAAAATCGTTTAGGACTTCTTTTTTTTTTAGGTTTACTTTGCGCATGCGCGTTGGTCTTGTTTATTAATGTGAGTTAAAACATTTACTTTATATAACAAAGAAGTGTGCATATGACTATTTTTAGAAATTAATTTAAAGTAGAGTCATTATGGGGCACAGTATAATTAGATAGCTAGTATTGCAAAGTGCTGCTCTATTTATATGTAAGTAGATTAATGGATCACCTGAAGATCCGTCACCCCATCCTTTTTTAGTTAACTTTATAAGTCTAACCTAACCTAACCAATCGTCAAGGACGTACAGTTGACCTAACGATTGGTTAGGTTAGGTCGTGATATTTTCGTTAGTTATAACTTATAAAGTTTATAAACTTATAAAGCTAACTAAAAACGGCTGGGGGTGACGGATCTTCAGGTGATCCGATTAATGCAATCAAACAGATCATCTCTGAAATGACAAACATATACCGAATTTTGATTACTTATAAATCTGAATTGAAATTAATATATCGAAATATATTTGAAGGGGAGGAGGGGCGACAAGCTTCACCTTCGCGAAGTGAGAAATCATCGCGCGAAACCTTTGTAAGGTTGTAAGGTAAGGTAAAGTTCCAAGACTTCAGTTTAGAAATGTTTGTGGTGTGTTATTATTAAATTCGTAATGTAAATTTTTGATCAAATGTAGAATTCGGACCCCAGCCTTCTTTAGTTAGCTTTATAAGGCTAACTAACGAAATATCATGACCTACCTAACCAATCGTCAAGGGCGTACAGTTAACCTAACGATTGGTTAGGTTAGGTCGTGATATTTTCGTTAGTTAGCCTTATAAAGCTAACTAAAGAAGGCTGGGGTCCGAATTCTACATTTGATCCTAAATTTTTTCCGATATTCTTAAAGGTTTTCACCATAAGACCATTTTATGACCAAAATTCTAAAGTGTAATTTTTTTAATTTTCGTCTCGTCATTGTAATGTTATATTAACCCTTAACGGCCAGTGGTTCTTAACCTTTTTAAGCTGCTACTCAAATTCTGGTCGCTGGGCTAGCCCGGCGATCCATCCTTTCAAATGGTTCCCTCGTAATAGGTAATAAAATAAATGATAAAATGATTAGGGATAACATAAATAAATGATAAATGACGATTTAATGACCCATTCAAAATGGTTTGGTGACCCAGGGGTTAAGAACCACTGCCTTAACTGATAAGGTGTGGTCTAGAAGACCACGTGAAATATTGTCACGTGGTCTCCCAGACGACACCTCACCGTTTAAGGGTTAAACATCTTAAATCTCCAAATATGTTGAGAAGTACATAGCAGGATAACGTATAGCGTTAAACGTATTGAAATAATAACGTTTGGGTTGTTTCGCCTCCTTCGTAACGGCAAGGTCACGTGACGGAGGGAACCTACAGCTTTACGACGTATCCAAACCACGGGTCACTACATTATCTGAACGTGGAGGACGGTCACCCATCATTCCAACGACTGGACAGATCCAACGTCTTAACCTCGGTGACCCAATGGGAAGCAGTAGTGAAACGTGGCCACGACGTAACTCTCTTAAATGTGTAAAAAAATGAGAATAAAATACAGGGTGTTCATAAAGTGACGCAAGTGAATATGTATGTACACTTCACCATATTCACTTGCGTAACTTTATGAACACCCTTTATAACTAGAAAGGTTATATAAATGCAGAAGTTACACAAAAGTGGCTATAAAAAATAAGTCCGAGAATGTTACGGAGAAAAGTTACGTTTAGTAAAGTTATACGTGTACTTACATCAAAACTACTGAAAATATTACGCAATTGTTATAAACGAATTACAGTAATTACAGTGTACTCGTACGTTGTTTAAGCTCTTATTTAAGTGTAGATTTTTCAATTGCTGGTCTTGGAACAAAAAAAGAGAAGTAGTTCCAAAAACTCTCCTCGCAGAATTCCCGTTTCATTCAAAAAATGAAATTACATCCGCACTGAGGATTCACATTTTCTTTTTTTTACTTTAACGAGATCCTCAAGTCACAATCTTTTATTATTTATGTTTGGGGGTGGGGGGTGGGGGGGGGGGGGGACATTTTAATTACACAAAATTACTTTTCTGTTAAAAAAAAAAACTACAGTTATTCTGAGTCATTTCATGAAGAGAAATACGTTAACTTTTACCAATATGCTTCTTGTAACTGTTCCGGAATTTGTTCTTTATGCCTCCAAACGAAAACAGAAGGAGGAGTACGTCAAAAACCATCAAGAACGAGGAATTTTGTTCCAAAAGTCACTGTCAATGACATTCCAAGGAAACATTATTTTCAAACAGGAATTCTACCAAGTATGCCAAGTGTGAATCCCTTATCACTAATGACCTGAATTTCCTCCATGAAATGGACAGCTCACAAAAGCAACTCTCTACCACTCAACTTGATCAACCCAATTCTTAGGCAGTGTTATGTGCCTGACTTATTTGCGATTGGATATCAATGTACGAGATAATAATAATAATAATAATAATAATAATAATTATACTAATAATTATACTAATAATTATAATTGACCATATACTCGGTTAATTGTTGGGTAGAATGCATATGTATTTGATGCGAATTCTCCAAGACAAATTTGAAACAGTAAAAAAATCCTGAGTTAATTTAACAAATAGAATATTTTAACCTTAAGATGGACTATAAGCGGGTAAGGTTAATGTTGACGTAAGTGGTATATACATAAATGCATTATATAAAAAAAATCTCGTGCCCAAACAAACTTTGGATAAGAGGGCAGAAACAGTCGAAAAGGAATCAGAGGCTAGTGCTGCCCTTTGTAGGGAGAAAGTGGGTCACCACCCTAATCCTTCCTCTCCTGTATCGCAGGGCGGGGTGGCAAGGTCACCACATCCCTACGCCAAAATGCTATATACATACAAATATAAAAACAATGAGGTTTACAGGGCTGTTCATATATATCGTTAATAACAACGAGTTGACAAAAGAGCAAAAGAAAAATATAATTCTTAACAAATTTAGAAATAATTCTACACAAAAATACATTAATATAATATGTGAGCAACAATAATTTTAAATACGTGAATAAAATGAAATGAAACATGCAATCACGTACGCGAAAGCAGAAATGAATGAAACAATTATCATAAAAATCCGTTTGCATGCATTTGCTATATGAGGCCCTCCGAGGAAGAAGTGGCTAAGCGACAAAAGTAAAAAATGCCATTAAAACGCAGTTAAAGTTGTATCAATCTGAAAGTGCCATATTTTTTTAAGATGGCACTTTCAAATTGGTACAACGTTTAATTACGTTTTCTGGCGTTTTTAACTTTTGTCGCTTAGCCACTTCTTCCTCGGAGGGCATCATAAACCTCGTCTTCCAATCATCTCGTAGTCTTACTACCAAGGTCAATCGTATGATATAAACACAGTGAGTGCGGTTTTATAAGTAGTCTTCTGTGGCAGTTGAGTAATTTAAAGATATCCCTGAAACAGCTTTAATGGTCTGGCGAATTAGATGTCTGCTCGAGGGCCCGCAACCAAGGCTACAGGAGGAACGGTGGGATTGCAACCCTGGGGACTAAATCTCATTTGTGCTGCCCGTATTATTGCACTCTACGAGCGAGTTTGACCTCATAAAAAATAATAAGTGATAAAATGTATAAATAAAGGTAAAATTGTAAGTACGACTCCGCCGGGCGTCAATAGATGGCGCGGCGAACCTCGAACCACAGTAGTAGGAGCCTATTGCCCGACTCTCTCCTTTGCCATCCCCGTTGAAAGAGAGACGTCTCGGACCTATATTACTTATTTTGTTGACAAGACATTATACTGATACTCTAATAAACTTACCTAGTTTACCAGTGTAACCCAACTTAATCTAACCCCCAAAACCTTGCCGATAAAATGTCACGTTCGAGAGAGAGTGACGTGAGTCAGGCCATCACTTCATTGAAGACGGACTAACGTTATCTGACCCGAAGTGACATTTAAGCAACAAGTATTGTGGGTTAGATTAAATTAGGTTAGACTAGCAAAAGGTCGGCGCTACGCGCCGATTTTGCTAGATCTGCGGTGCTTCGGCTGATTTGTGGGCCTACGGCGTATTTTATTTTGAACATCAGTACCCTTTATCTGGGATCTTCCTATTCCTCTCACCTTGGGCCTCAGTAATTGGGGTGCCTGCGGCCTTCTAGTTACTGGCAAACCAATTATTCATTCAATAAACTACAGAAAAGAACGCAGCCATGAAAAACTAAAGCTTCACAAATCTTAATACACAATGAGCTCGGATTTGAAGCCTAAAGATTTCATGACTGCGTTCATTTCTATAGTTTTATTGACCAAATAACTGAACCGACAGTAATTGGGGGCCCTGCGGCCCGCCAAATCATAGTTTTCATTGTTTCGAGTGCATCATAATATTGTTATAGTGTTCCATTAGTTGTGATAAGCATGATCTTCCTGACCGGAATCGATGTTGGTTATCATTTTTTTCTGAGTTTCCCCATTAACCCCACCCCTCCCCATACCCAACCCCCTCCCACAATACCCAATACCCCCATCCCTCTCCCCCATTTACCCCACCAATTTTTTTTCTGAGTTTCCCCATTAACCCCACCCCCTCCCCCATTACCCCACCCCTCTCCCCCAATACCCCCTCCCCCATTACCCCCACCCTTCCCCCATTACCCACCCCTCTCCCCCAATATACCCCCTCCCCCATTTACCCCCACCCTTCCCCCATTACCCCCAAGCGGGAAGGGGTCTGGCACCTTGCAAAGGATTTACTTTAATTTTTTTTTGAAGGGGGCTGGCACCTTGCAAAGGATTTACTTAATTTTTTTTGTTACATATATATATCGCATCTATTTTTCTGAGTTTCCCCATTAAACCACCCCTCCCCATTACCCCACCCCTCTCCCCCATTACCCCACCAATTTTTTTTCTGAGTTTCCCCATTAACCCCACCCCCTCCCCCATTACCCCACCCCTCTCCCCCATTTACCCCCACCCTTCCCCCATTACCCCCAAGGGGGGAAGGGGTCTGGCACCTGCAAGGATTTACTTTAATTTTTTTTGAGGGGCTGGCACCTTGCAAAGGATTTACTTTAATTTTTTTGGTTACATATATATATCGCATCTATTTTTCTGAGTTTCCCCATTAACCCCACCCCCCTCCCCCATTACCCCACCCCTCCCCCATTTTGTGTCAAAATTATGATTAAAAATGAAGAAATGAGGAAGAACTGTACCCCTAAAAGGGGGGGGGGAAGGATTTATGTTAGGGAATTTTTTTTAGCATGGGCACACTGCACAATAAAAAGACGCATCGAATGGTGAAAACCGCATTGTTCTACACCAATTGTAGCGACCTGTAGGTGTGCGCAAAAAAACTGTTATATATATATATATATATATCAACGTAAAGAACGACGCTTGTATAGGAGAATATTCCGCGCAGATGAGAGCGAGAGAACGAAACAAATTAAAAAATGAGATAACCACCCGGGAATCGAACCAGGGATCTTCCGATTGCCGGTCAGATATGATAACCATACCATTATCATATCTGACCGGCAATCGGAAGATCCCGGGTTCGATTCCCGGGTGGTTACCTCATTTTTTCATTTGTTTCGTTCTCTCGCTCTCATCTTGCGCGGAATATTCTCCTATACAAGCGTCGTTCTTTACGTTAATTATACTGCGTGTTTGCAGTTTAATATATATATCTATATATATATATATATATATAAGGCTTCATTTCTGAAATAGTATATTAGATTAAGTATGTATAGGTTTGGTTAGGCTACGCTTTAAGCCTATATCACCCGTCGTTTATAGCCGTTTTTACACCACTGAATTTTCCCTTGGTTCGAACCCGTTTTTACACATTGATCATCGGTAAAACTCGGAGTTTGAACAAAATTTCAAAATGTTTGCCGCTGAATAGCGTTTAATACATTCGATGTCATGACGGCATATTCAAATATGACATTCAGATATGACATATTTTGTTTCAATTTGGGTTCACATACTTATATTTTTTTTAATTCATAATCTATTAGGTCAGTGGTTTTCAACTGGGGTGCCACTGACATTGGGCCAGGGGTGCCGCAAAGTTGTTGTAGATTGTGTTGATTTTTCAACATTTTTTATTGAAGTTGTAATTGGAACGAGGTATCTTGTGAAATATACACTTTCCTCAGGCTTGGTCCTTACACATTCAATTTTAGCCAATAATTCAACGCTTAGCCACTTCTTCCCAGGAGGGCTTGTATGACATTTTGAAATAAACAAAATCACAATTTATTATTCCCATAAAGGAGCGATATAGACTACTGTTTCAAAGTACGTGTTGCTCACTTGGCAGGGTGGGGGGAACTGGCTGTTTGAAGGGTAACGCTAATTCCAGGGGTGCCGTGAAAGTAGATAGATAGCACCAGGGCCGCCGCTTCCAGTAGGCGAGGTTAGTAAATGCTAAGGGGCCAAAGATCTGGGGGCGCCAGCGCCTCCCGCCCTGTGCACGTCTGATAGTATTATGTAGAACATGAAAAAATAATGAAGGAATGAGAAGCATAGACAAATGATGAAAGGTTGTACGACGTATGTACACCAGTTTAGCTTGACTGATATTTACATAATTAACTTATTCATCTTATTTGGTCATTATAGAACTTTCACTATCACGACCTTAAACCCTTAGGGACGGGAGTCGTAAATAAACGATTTAAAATGTTGCGCGCACAGACGGGAGTCGTCAATAAGCGACTCGGCTTATTTTACGGCTTATATGAGTTCCGGGAGTCGTCAATAAGCGAATAACTGTTTTTATGTGACTATGCCCTTCTTGCCTTGGAAAAAAACATAGATATGTCCTTTTTGCACGCATATTTTAGCACTTTTGAGCGTTCTGATTTGTTACTACATATGCCTCGCTTTACTCGCTGTTTTGGATTGGTCATGGACACTTTCTTGAACTGTGAAATGATTTTATAATTTTATAATAAATGTAATGTATTAGCAAAATAAAATAGATCAGTGTAAGGCAAATAGTTTTTCTTCAATGTGGTACCTTGATTACGTATGTGGGCAAACCCAATCGTGAAGTGGGAGCAGGCCGGATTAACCAGTAAGCAAAATAAGCCAGTTGCTTAGGGCATCAAGGGAAGGGGGGCACCACAGAAATTTTCCATTGTCGGATTTACCATGGATTTATTATACTATTATAATACCAACAGAACAACTATGCAACAAGGCAGGCTGGATGCCTTATCTCTACTAAGTATAGAAGCAGATGTGTTACGTAAGATTAGTTTTGAGGATCTGATCAAAGACTTTGCAATTAAAAAAAGTAGGAGAAAACTTTTCAAATATAAATGAAGTGGAAGTATACAAAAATAAACATTATTTTCCATCTTACTGTAAGTTTTGTTTCATTTCAAAAAATAAAATTTTATTTTATGGTTTATTTTTGTTTATATTTTGAATTACATATATATGGGGCACCAAAATCTTTTAAGTGCTTAGGGCCTCTAAAGGTCTTAATCCGGCCCTGAGTGGGAGGCGGGTGGGGGCGCCAGCTGCAGTCCTGCTAAGGGCGCCAAATAGGCTGGCGCCGGACCTGGATAGCACTGGGGTGCCACGAACCAGAAAAGGTTGGGAACCACTGTGTTAGGGTATAAAAACAATATATATATATATATGCTCCTTGGTGGTGTAGTGGTTAGCGTCGCTGATTACAAATCCATCAACACTGGGATCGAGACTAGGGCTGGGCATCTGGGATCCCAGAAGTAAACTAGACAGCTCATTTTCTGGAAAAACTGTCATCGATCCCAGGATTTCCTGGAATTCTATTTTCAAGGGAGACTTTTAAACACAGTTTTATTATGAGGTATATTTATTTCATACAAAGGCTTTTCACAATTGAAGTTTTCGTTCATCGGAGCAAGTGTAGTTTACGTCCCCCTGTCGCAAAAGGAGACACAAACTACACTAGGATAATGTAGGCGAACGTAAACTATACTAGGCACCACAGGGGGACGTAAACTACACTTGCTCCCGTTCACCTGTTTTTCAAACTTTGAAACCGTTTTTTACTTGAGTTTGAGGTGAAATAATATTTTCTTCCTACTGAAAAGTGAAACTGAAAATTGATTGGTAAACGACTAATGGGTAACTATCTTATCGCTTTGTTTTCGTTCTTTCATGGATATTTCAGATGAAGAATTTGAATATATAAATGTTATTAGCTCATCTTTAGAACCAGTTAAAATTGGATTGGAGAAGCTTGGTAGCAGAGATGCAACATTTGCTCACTGCAGAAGGTGTGTTTGCTTTTATTGTAAATGAGTTGAGAGCGGGGCCGTTTCTATCATTTTGGGGGCCCTAGACAAGATTTTTGTTGGGGCCTCCAACCCCCATCAGCTGATCATTTGCTATATATGCATCAAAACATCTGCCTTATATACATATAATGTGATATATATATATATATATATATATATATATATGCACTAAAATCACAAAATAACACGTGACCTTATTAATCAGCAAACAACCACAGGGAAAAGGAAACACAAAGTCCGAGCGCTTTCCTATTTTCTGTTCCTCCTTGAT
This sequence comes from Bathynomus jamesi, assembly GCA_023014485.1. NCBI lineage: Eukaryota > Metazoa > Arthropoda > Malacostraca > Isopoda > Cirolanidae > Bathynomus > Bathynomus jamesi. Next base: position 211,087 of record JAJOZX010002383.1, read on the forward strand.
AATGTGAATATATCACGAAAGCGCTCGGACTTTGTGTTTCCTTTTCCCTGTGTTTGTTTGCTGATATATATATATATATATATATATATATACTGCAATGACCACGCAGTATATTAATGTATAGAAACGACGTAAGTATAGAGGAGTGTTCTGCACACGAGGAAGAGAAATAACGAACAAATGAAAAATGTCTGACCGGCAATCGGAAGGTCCTGGGTTCGATTCCCGGGCGGTCACCTCATTTTTCATTTGTTCGTTATTTCTCTTCCTCGTGTGCAGAACACTCCTCTATATTTACGTCGTTTCTATATATATATATATATATATTTTTTTTTTTTTTAATTGCAAACACGCAGTATAATTAACGTAAAGAACGACGCTTGTATAGGAGAATATTCCGCGCAAGATGAGGAGGGAGAACGAAATTTTTTCATTTGTTTCGTTCTCCCTCCTCATCTTGCGGGAATATTCTCCTATACAAGCGTCGTTCTTTACGTTAATTATACTGCGTGTTTGCAGTTAAAATGTATATAATGTACGGCATGCGAGGGCCCCCATTGGGGCATTGGTTTCTGCGCGTATGTAGGAGAATTACGGCATTTGATCTGGTGAGGCCCATGGTGTAATGGTTATCATATCTGACCGGCAATCAGAAGATCCCGGGTTCGATTCCCGGGTGGTTACCTCATTTTTTCATTTGTTCCCTTCTCATCTTGCGCAGAATATTCTCCTATACAAGCGTCGTTCTTTACGTTATATATATTATATATATGGAAAGCCCCACGTGCCATGCACAAAGTCCTTAACTTTTCCATCCATCATGCTGGGTTTTTTGTGTGTGTGTGTGTGTGTGTGTGTGTGTGAGAGAGAGAGAGAGAGAGAGAGAGAGAGAGAGGCATAAATAGGACAGAAAGCGAAATTGTTACTAACTTTTTTCATTTATTTTAAAGAATATGCCTATAACTAGTATTGCACACACTAAACCAAATTTGCATTGTCAAAATGAAAATTTTCATTGAAAGTTAGTGTTTATTTTGTTGTAATTTTTAAACATAATTAACACTGCACACTTTGAACAAAAACATGTTTACATTTTTTAAAAATTTCACTCAATAAATACAAAGATTTTTTCGAGTTCAATCCCTATCGTATCCTTCAGAAATTTTGCCTCCTACACTTTCTTGAAGCGGGGCCCTATAGGCAGTCACCTACTCCGCCTATTGGAGAAAACGGCCCTGGTTGAAAGAACAGAAAACTTGTTTTTTCTACCACCTTAAAAAACAATCAGTAGAAAAAGACTTCAAAAGAGACGTAATAAGAAGCTCGTAAGATTATATAAATATTTAAACAATCCTATAATAGCATTTAATTCAACTTGTCCTAATTTTTCACCGCCTTCTAAATCAACATTGCAAACAATTGCCAAAGAGTTGTTTACCATACCAGGCTTTTCAGAAAAAGTGAGATGGACGTAGTGGCAGAAGGTACTGATGTAAATGAACTCCAACAGTTCTTTGATACATCGCTAGAACTCGAAGTCTTTTCCTCTAACTCATCTTCGTATCAAAGGTCCTTGGAAGAAAAATTGGATGCAGTTGCGCGGAAAGAAATGGGAACCAGAGAGCAACAAGATTTGCGACTGAGATACGACGTAAAGAACATCATAAAAGAAATGAATATTTATGAAGCCGCTGGTAATAGAACAGAAAATTTAAACCTCTTATTTAATGCTCTGGCGACAATTCCTCCGACTTTAATAGAGTCGGAAAGAGCATTTTCTGCTATAGGATTATTCATCACAAAACTGAATATCTTTAAGTGATAGTAGCATTGATCATCTGTGTTTTTTAAAGCATTATTTTAACCCTTTAACGCCGAACGTTTTTCTAGGGTTAAGTCTAAATGCGTGTATTTGAAACGGTACGTATTCGACCCAGTCGGCGTTAGAGGGTTAAGTCATAATTCAAATATATCAATAATTTCAGTTCTATTAATCTCTAGAAAGTTTTTATCAAAGCATGTTTTTGTTCAATAAAAGGAAATTTTCTGTTTAATTATTTAACTTATTCCAGTACTTCAACCTTATTTAGTTTTTTAATCCCGGCAATTTCCCGGTATCCCGGGAATTTCCCGGTAGCGGGATTGCAAGTTTTTTAATCCCGTTTCCCGGGATTAAGAAAAGAGCGTGAAATGTTCAGCTCAAATCGAGACCCGGTGACGGCAGCCGGCGCGCAGCAAAATCCAGCTGTTCATCCTTCCACACAATAAAGAAAGTGATTGGTAGATAAATGGGTACCCTGGGTGGCCTAGACGCTGGGCTGCTGGCAGAGCGTGGTTCGGATTCTATATTAAACTGTAGGTCTAAGGTGGAGTGAAAAGCTTAACCTTCGTCAGACTGAACAATTCGGGTGGAAGCAAACCAAGGTGTGTGTGTGTATTATATATATATATACTGTATATATATATATATATATATATATATATGATGAAAAACCACGAAGGAAAAAGAAACACAAAGGGGTGCTCAAGCGCTTTCGTCTAATGACATCCTCAGGAACACTCCTGAGGATGTCATTAGACGAAAGCGCTTGAGCACCCCTTTGTGTTTCTTTTTCCTTCGTGGTTTTATTCATCATAAATACTTTTCACGTGTCACTTTCGTGAAATATTTTTCATATATATATATATATATATTTTTTTTTTTTTTTTTTTTTTTTTTTTTTTTTAGGAAGAACCGATTCGCCTCTATTTAAAGGGCATATCTCAGCGGAAAAACAAGAAAAAGTGAGAGGAAAGACAGAGGAAAAAGAAAGGGTGGAGGGGACAGTCGAAGTGGAAAAAGACCAAGGATGACAAGGACTGCAGGGTCGAGCCCCATCATCCTTGGGTGCTAGGGCCGGGAGGCGCACGTGAAACCTCCAGGAACAAGCACGTACAAACGAGCACAAAGAGCACTCAAGCACGAGCTTAGAACCCCCTTGCGGGGAATATATATATATATATATATATATAATATATATATATATATATATATATATATATATATATATATATATATCTATATATACACCTTTGGTTTGCTTCCACCCGAATATATATATATATTCCATACTTGCCAACATTTTGAAAAGCAAAAGCGGTAGCATTTGTAATCAATGCCAGGGGGTCCGGGAGCATGCCCCCTCGCCCCGTGAAATTTTTGAAAATCTAGCCTTAAATGAAGCACTCTAGTGCATTCTGATCATGAAAGGTTTGATATTATTTGCATATTGTTTGAGTTGATAATGTAGAATAGCCTTCAAATCGGTAGGGTTGGTAAGTATGATTGATATTTAAGGTTTTATTCGTCCAAAGGTGAAAAAAATCAAAATTGTTTAAAGGATCTATGTCCACTAGATATTTTTTTATTATTTTGAAAATATTATTATTAGTACGATATAAACAATATCCAGTAATGTTAGTTAGTCAGGGGCGGATACATGAGGGAGTGCGCTGGGGCTTAACTCATCTAGCTTTAATTTGAATTACAGCTCATTTTTAATATTATTGTATAATATGATAGTATAATATTGGGCTGGCAATAGTGACATGACACCGGCATGACAACTCCTAACATCCCCCACCCCCGGACTAGGGAATTAAGCATTTTCAGGGCAAATATTGAGCATTTTCAAGGTAAATATTGAGCATTTTCAGGGCAAATATTGAGCATTTTCAGGGCAGATTTTTCCCGACATTCCTTTTTGTTTTTGTTTTTTTTTACTTCTTGAGGTGAATTAATTACTTGCTACTATACTTGTAGTTAATAATTAAAACGTAAGTTGAGGATTTACTGAATTCTATATCAACTGCAATGCCGTAGTTTTGTTTGTCATTTAGAAATATTGTAGCAACATTTTATCTCATTTTTTGTAAATTATAATGTTTTTTATATCAAAAAGACTTTAATATACGTTACTCATACTCTAACCTTTGTATTATTTTATGCTACACATAGTGTTTATGCGGAAATCAGGGAACCCTGAAAATTTTTAGGACAAATTTTTTCCTCCCCTCCCCAAAAGTAAAGTGCCATCCTATACGCCTATGCTGATAGTATAAATTAACACCATCTTATACTTTAAACTTTATATCACAAATTCTTGTGTAATTAATTTTTAAAAAAATTTATTCGCTTTTTAATATTTACAAATGAAATATCTAAAATATAATTTCCTTGTTTTGACTAGGAATAAATAGTAATAACTCTGAACTATTACTATTTTTATAATTACTATTATTATTTTATATTTTTCTGTCCTTTGATAATCTACTAATTTTGGTTTTATTAGATTATGTCAAAGGTGCTTAAGGGTAAGAATTATTACCTACAATAAATACAGTACCCTCCCGATTTACGCGCTCCCCATTTGCGCGGTTTCGGATTAACGCGGTCCAAAAAAATAATAATCTTTTTTACCGCGTTAATCCGAAACCGCGCAAATAGGGGTCGCGTAGATCGGGGCGTTACTGTACTGGTAAGGGTTCTTAATTATATTTCGAGCCACAAATTCAGCGGCGTTACGACACTGAAACGAAAAGTTCGTTGAAATGCTGATCGAATTTCAGCGGCTCTAATCGGCTCAACTATAACACAACCAAAACGGCAACAAACGGTTATCTGCTATGGGCTCAGGTTAGGTTTTAGTTAGCTTTTTAGAGGGTAAATAAAATGGATCGTTCATCAAATGGGTATAGATAGATTCTACTGAAGGTTGAATGAGGAGGAGGAGGAGACAGGACGTGAATCTGGGCACCTCAATCCAGTGCCCACTAATTCCTAAGAAAAACCAATTAAAAAAGTGTGTAAAACCACCGTTCTCATGGCAACTGTTGCCATGTATGCGAATGCTGGAGAGGGTTTCCATTGAAAGATGGAGGTTGCAAAGGAGGTGTTTGCAATGTTGCAATATTATTTATTTATTTAATACTTTATTTAATAATAATATATATTTTTAATCGAAGATCGGGTAAACCTCCGTGGAGGGGGGGGGCATACAAACCATCAGGAAGGAGTGCGGAGCCCCTCTCCTCTATTCCTATCATCCATGATCAACTGTCTTTTGCAATAATGATCATTTTTTTACCCCTTCGTAACATCACTAAGGTCATGTGATGGAGGTGACCTACATCTTTTCGTGGGATCTGAACCCCACCAAGGAAGACCACAAAGAAGCACCTTAAGGTGAAATCTGAAATCTGAGCCGAGACTCCAGCCCAGGACCTTCAGTTTATCAGCTCGGCGTTCCACAACTATAGTCTACCTTTGCGGGTGCTTTATTTCGAACGAAAACTACGTTGTGGGCATGTCGTACCACCGCTTCCCGTCGATCAGCGAAATTAAGCGACAGTGGATCTGGTTAGTTGTTGGATGGGTGACCGTCCTCCGTCCAGATGATGTAGCGACCCGTAGTTCTCCCACGTACAGCTGTAGGTCCCCTCTCTCATGTAACCCCTACTGTCACGAAGGAGGTTAAATAACCCAAGAAACAAAATATTTTGAAGGTACTCCTGATAATGTACAAAGTGGCCGCAAAGTCCCTTTGCAGTGAAATTACAGCATATCTGTATATTGCCCTTGTTTTTCAAGCAAAGGAATTTTGTGGCCACCCTGTAGACAACATTACTGGGATATTGTTTAAAATCTTCGAATTTGTTCGTTTTTATTAAAATAATTTTATTAATTGAGAAATAAACGCAATTCAACTCTATGGAAATAAAAACCCACATTTACAGAAAACAGGATTATTATTTTTTTTTTTTTTTACACCAATGTTTTTCAAACAATGGGTCGCGAACCCCCGGATCGTAGTTTGTTTACCCCTGTAGTAGTGATTTGTGCGCAAAAAAAAAAGCCCGCTTCGTGAGTTTATCCTGTAGAGATGATAAAGGGTTGCACCGCCCTAATACCTTGACACGGGGGTCATGGGGCAAATCCGGCTAAAAAACACTGTTTTAGACCCTTACCGCTGGAACTCTACACAGCTTCATGCGAGTGATATATATATATATATTACACTCTGAGTCTATACGATCTACAGCCAGCTGAAGAAGACTCTATCACTGAGGCTCGAAACGTTTTGTTTTCCAATAAGTTAGTCCTCTTTTTTTTTTATTTCATTTCAGTTTTTGGATCACCTGAAGATCAGGGCCCCCAGCCTTCTTTAGTTAGCTTTATAAGTCTAACTAACGAAAATATCACGACCTAACCTAACCAGTCGTTAGGTCAACTGTACGCCCTTGACGATTGATTAGGTTAGGTCGTGATATTTTCGTTAGTTAGCCTTATAAAGCTAACTAAAGAAGGCTGGGGGCCCTGATCTTCAAGTGATCCAGATTTTTAGTCGGTGATTGTACTTATATCACGATAATAATAATAATTATAATAATAATTTGCTATATTAATAATGGAGTATATAGTGTACAAACTATATGCTACGTATATTAATGACAACAAAAATATCTTACTTATATTCTTCGTTCGCTGTACGCGATCGTACCGCATATTCCATGCCCTAAATACCTCTCTCTCACACACACACACATATATATATATATATATATATATATAGAATCCATTTGTGTATATTCTACTTGTATAACCCAAAGAGTTCATTCACGTGATGGGCTAATCTGTTGTCCTAATGAGCGTTGTTCCCTATTTTCTTTCGGTGTCTAAACACGAGAGAAAAATCCTTGTTTCCAACCCTTTCGCTTGATTTTCTTCACCAATGACTACAACACTCCAAAATAATGCGGCGTAATCCCCATCACCAAGTTTACTAATGGAGCCTTCTTTCGAACTTTCATTATTTCAACATGGAGGTTCAAAAGTCGTTGATAGCTCCTACAGTATTTGCTTCGCTGTCATTAAACAAATTCCCATTTCTACACCAAGAGAGAAGATTTAAATTGACGTAAAAGTCTCATCATTTCGTGTATACTTCATCAATATCTTTTATTTTAAGGTTTCTCCAAGAAAAAGAATATCACTTCATCAATATCTCTTATTTTAAGGTTTCTCAAAGAAATAGTAGGCCTATTCACTTAGTTAAATTCATATTTACTCATATAATATATATATATATATATATATATATATATATATATTGACAATGATAAGATTTAAAAAACATTAACACTAATCAGGAACCTTCAATTTACTTACGTTGTTGGAACTGTGGGGTCAATATGACCCCATGTCTAAATCTTACAAAATGGTGTTATAAAAAGTCCGTAATGAAACAATGACATGAATAAAATAAATGACATGAATTTCATATTTATAAACTTTTAACAAATAATATCTCTTTCAATGTTTTGGTTCCTGATGAGGGTTTATATATATATATATATATATATATATATATATATAAATGAAAATGAAAAGGTTTATTCGCAGACTATATAGTCCATATGACAAATATTATTAATACAATGACAGTTCACATACTAAGGATAGAAATACAGTATATACAGTTGATTAGAAATAATACAGTAATGTCAAAGTTAAGTGGAGCTTCAGACAGACATTTTCGTACCAAAAATTCCATAGCTTAGAGGACAAACGGCAAGACTTATGGATAGCTTGAATAATCGGGTTGGTTGATTTTTTAATTCTTTGCATCAGACTGTATTGAGCACGTCTTGTTACCTCCGGGAAGCTCAGGGCATTGCGGGTAGCAAACATTTGCGAAGCTAAACATCTCGGGGGTAATTTATGTAAGAGTCTAAAAGACCTGTTGTACGGCAAATTTAGGGTTCTGCCAGAACCTTTTTTATAATTCACCGAGAGTTGCTGTATGTAAATATTACTGTAGAAAGTACGAAAGAGAGTGTCTTTAGCTGCACTTGTACAGAACCGAAAGTTCCTTATAGTCATATTCGCTTTAGCACAAAGGCTTCGAGATTGTTTTCTTATATCCGAGTCATCACTCAAGGAGCTGGTAATAGTTTGACCCAAATACTTAAACTCTTGTACTTCCTCAATTACTTCACCTTTCATTTTAAACCTAATATCAGCTGGCTGATTACAGTTTTTAGGACGAAATTGCATAACCTTAGTTTTTGTAACATTAAAGAGAATATCATGTTTCTGCGAATACACTTCGCAGACTTTTAGTAGCCGATCCATACCTTTAACAGAGGGACTTATTAACACCATATCATCGGCATAAACTAAGTTATTTATCCTTTTGTTATCTATACAACATCCCACTGTTGCCTCGTTAAGTGAAACAATTAATCCGTCAATATACACATTAAACAGCATAGGAGAAAGCAAGGAGCCTTGTCTCATCCCACAAGAAGAGCCAAAACACTCGGATAGTACATTGCCCTACCTAACAGTGAAAGATTGGTGGGAATACCAAAATTTCAATAAATTTAATATGTACATGGGAACCTTCCTGTCTTCTAGTTTTGCAAATAAAATATTGTGGTTCACCCTATCATATGCCTTACTTATATCTAGGAAACAGCTATAAATAGTTGAATTACTGTCAATGTATTTAGATATTGTTTCTTTAAGTGCATAGATACACACACACACACACACACACACACACACACACAGTTAGCGTCGTTGACTACAAATCCATCGGCCCCGGGTTCGAGACCCGACGGCAGCCGGCGCGCAGCAAAACCCAGCTCTTCATCCTTCCACACAATAAAGAAAGTGGTTGGTGGATAAATGGGTACCCTAGGTGGCTTAGTGGTTAAGACGCTGGGCTGCTGATGGGGCGTGGTTCGGATTCCACGTTAAACTGTAGGTCTAAGGTGGAGTGAAAAGCTTGACCTTCGTCAGAATGAACAATTCGGGCGGAAGCTAACCAAAGGTTATATATATATATATATATATATATATATATATATATATATATATATATATTAGTGATTTAATTTTCCCAGAAGAGTTCCTTGTTCCATGCACGGTCTGTGTGGTCATATATATATATAAACACTGATCATACCCAAATTGGAATACTGCTCGGTCCTAACATCCCCATATAAAAATAAGACATTAGACAGCTAGAAGGGATTCAGAGAAGCTTCACAGCCAAGATCAATGCGTGCAAAGAACTAAATTACTGGGAAAGGTTACTCGAACTAAACCTATATTCACTGGAAAGGAGAAGAGAGAGATTCTCCATTATTTTCCAAGTGTAAATAATGGTGTAACTAGTCCCTAATCTTACTCTGAACCCTGTAACTCCCCAAACAACGGTGGAAAGTAGAAAAGGAAGACTGTGTCGTGTTCCCAAATTAAAGGCGAGACAGGGAACATCCTTAACCCTGAAAGAAAATAGTTTTGTTGTGAGAGGACCAAAAGTGTTTAATCAGCTGCCCAAAGACCTAAGGAACACGAGTGGTGTTGCAGTGGACATTTGAAAAGAAGATTAGACGCCTGGCTTAGAACAATCCCGATGAGCCGGGCGTACCTGGCTATGTGAGGTGGAGAGTACAAGAAACCAACTCACTTTCGTGAAATGAGGAATCATCGCGCGGAACCTTTGAAAGGTTGAAATGTATATATATATATATATATATATATATATTAGTGATGGATCGAGTGGTCGGTTTTCACAACCGCGGTTGCGGTTGTGTTTGCGGTTGTCGAATTTTTCCAACCGCGGTTGCGGTTGCGGTTATCATATACTAGGAAAAATGCGTAATTATTAACTGGATTTAGCCACTATAGTGCGATTTAGCCACACTTGGTACATAATATATACTAAATAGTATTTATTTAGTAAATACCTTATGTTGAACACAAGTTTTGCAATACACCGCTACCGCTATTTGTGTGTTGCAAAACTTGTGTTCAACATAAGGTATTTACTAAATAAATACTATTTAAATGAAGTATATTCTAAACTTATATAGCTATTATGAAAGAATAGGTCAAATTAATTAAAACCATATTTTGCACTAAGTGTGTTACCAGGATGAGGGACGAGGACCCATCGCACTGTTCATCCCCCTACCACTTTCCCCAGCCTCCACCCATTGGAAAGTTATGGATTATTATTCATTTGAAAAACTGATGTCAAACTTAATGACAGGCAGTGTGAATTTCAAGAATAATATTTTTGCTGCATTTTCACCTTACAACCGCAACCGCACTTATGGAACGGCGGTTGCGGTTACGGTTGCGGTTGTGAATTTTTGTGCGGTTATAGTGCGGTTGCGGTTGCGGTTGCGGTTATTCGATCCATCACTAATAATATATATATATATATATATATATATATATATATATATATTGCCGTCCATCAATTTTAAATTGTATTTATTGCTATTATTTCTTTTGCAAAAATAACGAAGCAATTACTTTACATTCAATACAAATGGATAATTTTCGCGCGAAACCATTAAACAGTGGCAACTTCACCTTAGGGATTTTATGCATTCCACCCTACTTTAATCAACTCCAAATATTACTCCACCCTACAATTTTCCACCACTCCGAGAAGTAGAGCGTATTACTACCAAACTAAAATATATCCCCATAATATCCAAACCATTCCCGTACTGACTTTTTTTATGCAAGAAGGAGGGGCCAAGGGCGAACGCTTGCAAAAGTGCTTCCCCCAAAAGTGCCTCCCCCAAAAGTGCCTCCCTCCCCATAGATGAAGGAGAGAGCCGAAATTAGTACTATACAGCTTCTTAAAACAAAATATCAACAATCCTGTCTAAAATCATACATACCCTAAACTCTCTACAGGTACTTTTAACTGATAATTATTAATTAAAGAATAAATATAATGATATCCCTGAGCCAACTGAGCATGCGCGTCGTTGATTCTCTCGTAAGAAAGAATCCGGGAGTTGGGGTGGGTGAGGGGCGTAACGAATGTACAGTTCTAAAAATGTCTACAAGTGTTGCAGTAATAATATTTAATATACTTAAGTATAAAATTACTAATTATATTTGTGTCTCGGTTTAATGCATAGTGTCCGCGCGTTAGTTGCGGAGAATTGCGGGAAAATACATTAAAAAATAATTACTGTGTTACCGCAAACCTGCCATTTTGTTTTTGTTTTTGTTTTCTGAAGGAAGGAGGGGCCAAGTCATTACGTCGGAAAAAGTTAAACAGGCTACGGATCAAATCATTCGTTATATTGAAGTTAACTCTGTTATTTTTATTTAAATGTATAATTGCATAAATAATAATGATTAATATTAATTTACCATGTATTAACAAATACCTCGTAACTCATCAAGAAACTGAATCTCATTCAACTACAGAGGTAGAAATTGGCCAATGACTCACTTTAAATTAACTTCATAAAAAAAAAGATACTTTTTTATTGCATTGAAACTTCAAAAATAAGTTAAAATCTGTCTTCACTACAAAATAAGGATATATGAACCCATCCGAGGATGAAGCGCTAAGCGACAAAAGTAATTTATTTTATATGATAAACCCTCCATGGAAGAAGTGGCTAAGCGACAAAATAATTTATTTGGTGCTACTATAGTATGTGGCCTACCTACGATTGGTTAGGTTTAGTCATGATATTTTCGTTAAAACTAACGAAAATATCGTAACTAAACCTAACCAATCGTCAAGGGCGATTGACATTGGGATGTAAACAAGCAATTAGTAAACAAGATAAGAAGCTATAATTAAAAGGTAGACCGCCGAATCGTAGGTAGACCACATACTATAGTAGCACCATTTATTTTATGTTAAGCCCTCCGTGGACGAAGTGGCTAAGCGACAAAAGTAATTTATTTTGTTACTCTCTCAATGGAAGAAGTGGCTAAACGACAAAAACCAATAACCTCCAGAAAACTCAGTTAAAAGTTACACCAATTTGAAAGTGACCTAACTTTTGAACTTTTGAAGATATTTTGATGTATCTTCAAAAGTTATGTCACTTTCAAATTGGTACGACTTTTAACTGCGTTTTTCTGGCGTTTTTTACTTTTGTCGCTTAGCCACTTTTTCCATGGAGGGATTCGTATAAAATTATGCTTAATTCATATTCCACTATTGTATTATGTCAATTTATATAACATTACCGACTGTCTTAGTCCTTGGGAACCTCCATATTGGGGTAAATAATAAAATTAAGACTGCATATGAAAGTACGATACACTTCAGACGTTTCAGGACTGACTTCTCTCACCACCGATAGAAATTATAAAGAATAAAAAATTAAAGAATGTCAATTTTTTAAATTTACTTTAAAGTATCGCAAAAACTTAAATTTTTTTTGGCGACAATTTTTAATTATTTTTAATACTTACAATACACTATTTTAATACAATTGATAGTGTATCTCAAATGTAATTGTAATTTTAATTTTAATATCACTGAAATCTTAATTTCAACAGCGCAATTTTATTCAATTTAATTATTTTAATGTACAGTAACCACCACCCCCTCAATTTACGCGGTTATCGGATTAACGCGGTCCAATTTGCGCAGTTTCGAATTAACGCGGTCCAATTTGCGCAGTTTCGAATTAACGCGGTCCAATTTGCGCAGTTTCGAATTAACGCGGTCCAAAAAATATTAATTTTTTTTTAATAAATAAACGCAACAATTGCATTGCGTTCATTTATAGAAAAAAAATTATTATATTTTTTTGGGACCGCGTTAATCCGAAACCGCGCAAATAGTGAGCGCGTAAATCGGGGGGGTTACTATAATTTCCATTTCCATTTGTATTATATAAAGATAATCATGGATGGTGAGAAGAGAAATTTGTCTCTGAAATCAAAAGTAATATATATATATACAGGGTGGCCCATAAGTTCCAATCGGTTAAAATTAAAATGAAAATCTATCCAGCGAATTTAAAAACGAAAAGGAAAGAATATTTGTGGAGATGATTATATTTTGCACTTTGATGAAAATGAAAAGTGAAAATGAAAAGATTTATTGGCAGATCATACATTGCTCATATGAAATAATCAATAAATATTTATAAACTTATTATAAATTTTTACTTTTTTTATTTATTTTTACTTTAATTATAACTGATTGAGACTTATGGACCACCCTGTATATATATATATATATATATATATATATATATATATATATATATATATGTTCCACGTCAAAATGTAAACGATTGATAAAGGCAACATAAAACCTTCCCTCAGTGGTCATGACTAAATTATTATATTCAAAGTTAATGATTTATTGAGGATTGTTTATGTTCAACAAATTTTGCTGGTGAACATCGCTCCAGTTTTGAATTCTGGGAGTCCACAAAGACGATAAACTTTGGTAATAAATTTTTTTCTCAGTTTAGTTATAAAATACATCATAAGATTTATAAAATATAGGAAATGCCTCCATTAAAAAACCATGAAAATAAAAAAAGGATTTTGAATTTCGAAACAGAACTTAAATCCTAAGTTTACAAAGAAATCAAATTAACATTTTACTCTTTTGGAATTCCAACTAAAAAATTGGGATCACCTGAAGATCAGGGCCCCAGCCTTCTTTAGTTAGTCTTATAAGGCTAACTAATGAAAATATCACGACCTAACGTAAACAATCGTTAGGTCAACTGTACGCCCTTGACGATTGGTTAGGTTAGGTCGCGATATTTTCTTTAGTTAGCCTTATAAAGCTAACTAAAGAAGGTTGGGGCCCCTGATCTTCAGATGATCCAAAAATTGTTCAATGCGTTTCCCTTCTGTTTCAACAATTTTCTTCAATCTTGGACGAAATTCATCAATGGTTCGATCGATCTGCTTCTGTGGTATCTCTTCCCGCTTCTCCACAGGAAGCTGACGCAAATGAGCAACATTTCTCACCCTGCTCCTGTAAACTCTCTGTGCCAAATTTTCCCAGATTCCATAGTCAACAGGGTTCAAGTCACGACTGTTAGGTGGCCACTTTTGGCGTTCAAGTAATTCTGGGACATTATTTTTTAAGTATTCCACAGTTGCTGTTGCTGTATGGGACGTTGCTCCGTCTTGCTGAAAAAGATAATATCCACCGTTAGCCACATTTTGCATTTTGGGAAGCATGTTTCGCAGCAGAGTATTTTGATAGTACTCGGCATTGACTTTTACACCAGGTTCAATAAAATGAATGGATGTTTTTCCTAACTGTGATACGCCAACTGACACCTGTATGCGAACAATTTTTGATCGCCCACTTCCATCTCTTCTTTTGATATCCCCAGTCTTGTCAATTTTCTTTAGAAGCTTTCCCAAACCATCAAGAGTTCATCCTTTATTGGAGAATTCGGAGAGTAGTTTCGTTCGTCCATATCCCTTTTCTAGTCTATAATGCTTAATTATGATCTTATCTTCCTCTGAAAATGGGATATTCACTATATTTTATAACCCTGCAAAAAATAATTGTATATTAGAATTTACAAAAGTGAAAATGGAAATAAAGGATTCTTGATTAGTTTGTCGAGCATCAGTTGTAGTAGTAGTATTAGAGAAATATTTAATAAATCGTTATTTTTGATAGCTTCGAACTGAAATTTGGCTTACAGGTAGATGTTTTACGTATCCTTTACGTGTATAAGTTTCATACTGATTGTTTGAAAAATGTTGATTCCAGCGATGTTTTAAGAGTGAACCTTTTTTTTTGGCAGACGGTGTAGGCTATAATATAAATTGACGATTGGTTAGGTTAAGTCGTAATATTTTCGTTAGTTTTAACGTTTTATTTGATGGATTCATTTAAAAAATGTCTCCTAAAGATCCCAGTGTAGTTTACGTTCCCCAACTTTGACCTAGTGCAGTTTGTGTACCCTTTTGCGTCTGGGGGACGTAAACTACACTCGCTCCCCAGTTTTTACTAACTTTTTTCAATAAGATCTTTTAAGGTATTGAACACCACTTCGAGTGACAGATTTGTGTATAGAGGTGAAAAATGAAGAACATAAATACAGTCTGTTTCTCTGTTGTCTATTCTATCTACAGATAGATACTGGATAGAATTGTTGATACTTGATAGACGAGTAAAAAGTAATCCCGGTTTTGATAATAAAAACCCACTCTAATAGACAGAGTTTATTTCCACAACAGTTCCGATGCCCACTGGCATCCTCTTCGGGTGGATTCGTTTTTCTGTATCTACCCGAAGAGGATGCCAGTGGGCATCGAAACCGTTGTGGAAATAAACTGTCTATTAGAGTGGGTTTTTATTATCATATTTTGACTTCCACGTAGAAAAAAATCTTTTTTTTTTAATTAATTCTAATCGTAGTATTACGTCTTGTGAAACTGATTTTATACTGGAACCATTTCCAACTTACTACGAATCTAAATTTACAAGAAATAACTGGATTTTTATGTACTTTTTGGGACTGCATATATCGTATATGGTTCGTATACATTTATTCTCTTACCCATCTACTTCTATTTGGTTAGCTTCAGCCTGAATTGTTGATTCTGACGAAGGTCACGCTTTTCACACCACCTTCGACCTACAGTTTAACGTAGAATCCGAACCACGACCCACCAGCAACCCAGCGTCTTAACCACTAGGCTACCCATTTATCTACCAACCACTTTCTTTATTGTGTGGAAGGATGAACAGCTGGGTTTTGCTGCGCGCCGCCTGCCGTCACCGGGTCTCAATCCCGGAGCCAAGGAATTCGTAGTCAGCGACGCTAACAACTACACCACCGAGGCGCATATATATATATATATATATATATATATATATATATATATATATATATATATATATATATATATATATATATATATAGGGCGTCCCAAAAAAATGTATACACACTTTAACAGCTGATAGCTCAATTGATGTTTCTTTCTTTCCAAGTTAAACCCATTAGAATTAATAATGGCAGTCAGACTAAGTTTTGAACAAAGGAAATTATTCTAAAATGCTACTGGAAGTGTGAAAACGCAGTTGAAGTGCAAAGACAGTTTAGGAGGGAGTTTCAAACAGATCCACCAACGCGACTTACCATCACTCGAATTAGAGATAAGTTTGAAGCCGATGGAACTGTTCAGAATGTCCACAAGAAGCGTTCAGGAAGACCACGGACATCGACAAGCCCCACAAAGCAAGAAAGAGTACTGGAAACGTATCACCAAAGTCCAAGAAAATCTGTGCGGCAAGCGAGTCGTGAGGTAGGAATTTCAGAATCGTCTGTCCAACGCATTTTGAAGCGCTGTCAATGGAAAAGTTACATTCCAAGATTAGTCCATGCTATTAATGAAGATGATCCGGACCGAAGAGTGGAGTATTGCGAGTGGTACTTGGCACGATGTGGATGTGGATTGGACGAAGGGGTTTCGTAGAATACCCTCCGCGTTCACCAGACCTCACACCACTAGACTTTTTTTTATGGGGATACTTAAAAGACAAAGTCTACGCTATAAAACCTGCAACAGTCGCTGAATTGAGAGCAGCCATTGAACGAGAATGCACACAAATACCAAACGAAATGTTTCGTGATGTTTGCGATTCCATTGCTTCGCGTTATCAGCAGTGCCTGGACCAGAACGGACGTCAGTTTGAAAACAGGCGTTGACAAAACAATTAAATAATGTCTGTAGATTCTATTACATTTTGAAAATGAAATGTATTTTAATAAACACTGCCTTTATAAGTATTTAAAGTGTGTATACATTTTTTTGGGACGCCCTGTATATATATATATATAATTCACGAATTCTAAAATAAGCAAATGAAAGCAAAACGTACGCGGCGTGAATAGACGCCAACTTTATTCAGATACAGTGAACAGCTAGCTACTCGTGAGACCCATCATCAGTCGAGTTAAGACGGTAACTGGCTTTACCAGCGCCTCGATTGGATTTTTGGGTCGTCTAATTGCTTTCATTGGATAATTGATCCCTTCGCAGAGGGAATGAAGGGGCGGACAAGAGGACTTTATCGATAAATCCCCCTTAATTTTGCAATCACCAAAATCTGTCTAATTAAGTCATCGTCGACTCTCATTTAAAGACTTAAATATTATTGCAAGTTGAATTAAGGAAAAGAGAATGGCTTAAATATTCGTTTAATCTACTCAAACTTCCATTCAAATCCAATAATTTCTCAATGCATTTGGTTTATATAATATTATACAGTATATATATATATATACACACACACACACACAGGGGTTGGACAGAATAATGGAAACACTCGCATTTTCGGTGCTGTATTTTCTGATATCATTAATGGCGTGATGTACTTTATTAAATTAATATGCAACTGCATATAATATTGAGAACATCTCTTATTTTAATATGTTTATATTGGTTTGTTCTTTTAAAATAAATAAAAATATAGCGCTTGGAAAAGATGTTACTGCCTGTGAAAGGGGCATGATAGTAGGAGCCCGTTTGGTTGGTGTTTCAGTAATAAAAATCGCGTAATTGCTCCTGTCTCTCGAGGAACAGTTCTCAAGGTTATGAATACGTACAAAAATAATAAAAAAAGAACATCAAATAAGGAATATAGTAAGCGTAAAGCAACACTGACAGAATGCGACAGAAGAACCTTATATGATAATTATGAGCTGTGAAGAATCAGTCAAAGACTGTTGCATCAAAACCTTTTTTGTTCAAAATTTAACAATAGTCGGCAAAGACCAGTGTCAGTCATAACTATGTTATGGGAAGTGTAGTAAAGCCTATTTTAACACCAACCAGTACCAAAGTTCTAATGAATTTCGAGTTGGGGAGAATAATGGGAACAATTGTATGCTTATGTAGTTTTTTTTAAATTTCTTTCCATGTATTCATAACTATGGGACTGTTCCTCAAGGTGTGGGGACAATCACGCGACTTTTAATATTAAGACACCAACCAAACGGGCTCCTACTATCATGTACCTTTCACAGTCGGTAACATTTTTTCCAAGCGCCATATTTGTATTTATTCTGCAAGAACATGAAAAACCAATATGAATATATCAAAATAGAGGTTGTTCTCAATATTATATGCAGTTACATATTAATTTAATAAAGTACATAATGCCATTAATGATACCAGAAAATATAGCATCGAAAATGCGAATGTTTCCATTATTCTGTCCAACCCATATTTATATATATATATATATGTAAAGAACGACGCTTGTGTAGAAGAGCGTTCCGCACAAGATGAGGAGGGAGAACGAACAAATGAAAAATGAGGTACCACCCGGGAAACGAACCCGGGTGGTACCTCATTTTTCATTTGTTCGTTCTCCCTCCTCATCTTGTGCGGACGCTCTTCTACACAAGCGTCGTTCTTTACATTAATTATACTGTGTTGAATGCAGTTAAAATGTATACACACACCTTGGTTAATCTTAATTTTGTTTCCGCCGGAATTGTTCATTCTGACGAAGGTCGAGCTTGTCACGCCACCTTAGACCTACAGTTTAACATGGAATCCGAACCACCCCACCACGGACGGTCAGAAATTACAAAGTCCTAGCTCAGACTCGATCTCACGACCTCCCGATCAGCAGCCCAGCGTCTTAATCACTGGGCTACTCAGGGTATCCATTTACCTACCAACCAATTTCTTATTGTGTGGAAGGATGAACAGCTGGGCTTTTGCTGCGCGTCGGCTGCCAACACCGGGTATCGATATCGGGGCCGATGGATACGTAGTTAGCGATGCTAGCCACTATACCACCAAGAAGCGCGCGCACGCACGCACACACACATATATATATATATATATATATATATATACATTTTAACTGCGAACAACACACAGTATAATTAATGTAAAGAACGACGCTTGTGTAGAAGAACGTTCTTTACATTAATTATACTGTGTGTTGTTTGCAGTTAAAATGTATATATAGGTACGGCATGCGAAGGTGCCCCCTCAGGGCATTGGTTTCTGCTCGTATGTAGGAGAATTACGACATTTGATTAATCGAGGCCCATGGTGTAGTGGATAGCATATCTGACCAGCAATCGGAAGATCCCGGGTTCGATTCCCGGGTGGTAACCTCATTTTTCATTTGTTCGTTCTTCCTCCTCATCTTGTGCGGAACGTTCTTCTACACAAGCGTCGTTCTTTACATTAATTATACTGTGTGTTGTTTGCAGTTAAAATGTATATATAGGTACGGCATGCGAAGGTGCCCCCTCAGGGCATTAGTTTCTGCTCGTATGTAGGAGAATTACGACATTTGATTAATCATGGCCCATGGTGTAGTGGATAGCATATCTGACCGGCAATCGGAAGATCCCGGGTTCGATTCCCGGGTGGTAACCTCATTTTTCATTTGTTCGTTCTTCCTCCTCATCTTGTGCGGAACGTTCTTCTACACAAGCGTCGTTCTTACATATATATATATATAATGCAACGCCACAAGGAAAAAGAAAAATGATTCCAAGGTCTTTCGTGTATTCAGAAGTACACCTCATCAGGGAATGAAGGGTGGAGGCACGATAACCGAAAATATATACAACGGGACAGAAAAACAAAAAGATTAACACAAGATTAACAAGAGTTGATTAGAGGCAAAAGGTATTTTAAGAAGATATTGTCAATTTTATACATTCCCGTACTGTTATTGAAATTATTTTTAAAATGGATAAATGCACATTCTAGAATATTCCTTTCGATTATATCTGTGTTTTTAACGAGAGCTTTAGAACTATCTCACTTAATACTATGATTACATCTATACATTTGGTTAAACAATGCATTAGAATTATTTGCTGTTCTACACGCATATTTATGCTGTTTTACCCTAATATCTAATGTTTTACCCGTTTGGCCTATATATACTAAGTCACATTGTGTACATCCGATCGAATACACACAACCAACCTGATTATTCGGACTATTCTTTACTAAGCGTGATTTTACAATATTATTATACTTAAAGACTACATTGATACTAATTGCTTTTAGTAAAGTCGGAAGATATTGAAAATTTACATGGTAAGGTAGGCTAAGGATATTTTTACGCTCAAATTCCTTTACAGTTACACTATTATAATACCTATTCTTGGCTTTCCTTAGGCAGTTATCCAAAAATGAAATAGGGTAACATAATTTAGTACCAATATTCATGATATTGCATAACTCGGAATCCAAAAATTCAGGACTGACAACTCTCAATGCTCTAAGAAACATAGCAGAGAAAATAGATTTAATCGTGGGATGATGGTCGGAATAAAAATGCACATAAGAGTTATTATTAGTAGGCTTACGATAAACTTCAAATTTGAACTGATTAAAACATCTCCGAATTTTTAGATCCAGAAAAGATAAGCTTCCGTCATTTTCTTTTTCAATTACAAAATGTGCGTTAGGTTTTGACTTAGGATTCTCTGTCCCAAAAAAGCCCAGCAGTTTACTGATTGCTAAGTCTTTTATTAATTTTGAAAAACATAGTACTATATCCGAAAGTGATGTGAGGTTTGAAAAAGCCCTAAAAACACTTAAAAATAACGATTCATTACATATTACTAAAGCGGTCAAATCTAATTTGATCGTCATCATGGACAAAAATAATTACATTGAAAAGATGAATACGTTGAGTGACCGTGATACGTACAAACCTCTAAACAATGGGCTTACTAAGCAGTTTCTTAGTATTAATCCATCGCTACCATATCTCTACGGTTTAGTAAAAACACATAAAGTTAATAATCCCATGAGCCCTATTGTTAGCTCAGTAGGCTCCGTAACCTATAAGCTATCTAAATGGTTAGTTAGTTTATTAACGCCGTTAGTTGGCTCTATTTCCAAGTCACATATTGTAAATAGCATGGATCTTATTGACAAACTGAAGTTTCCTAATGACCCTAATTTCAAACTGGTAAGTTTTGATGTATGCTCGTTATTCACAAAAGTCCCGGTTGATGACCGACTTGATTTTTTAAAAGATAAGATCTCTGAATATTCTTTCCCTGTGCAACACAACACTCTTATTGAGTTAATTAAGCTTTGCGTCAAAGATTGTAAATTTCAGTTTGAAAATAAGTTTTATGCCATGTCTTTTGGATTAGCGATGGGAAATCCTCTTTCATCGGTATTGGCTAACTTATATATGGAATTTTTTTGAAAGCAGAATTTTGCCTACTATTGTTAATTTTAACCTTGTTTGGTACAGGTATATGGATGATATTTTATGCCTTTGGCCTAATAATTTGGATGTTGATTTATTTCTTGGTAGGCTCAATAGTTTAGTCCCATCTATTAAGCTCACGGTTGAAAAGAAAATGACGGAAGCTTACCTTTTCTGGGTCTAAAAATTGGGAGATGTTTTAATCAGTTCAAATTTGAAGTTTATCGTAAGCCTACTAATAATAACTCTTATGTGTATTTTTATTCCGACCATCATCCCGCGATTAAATCTTCTATTTTCTCTGCTATGTTTCTTAGAGCATTGAGAGTTGTTAGTCCTGAATTTTTGGACTCCGAGTTATGCAATATCATGAATATTAGTATTAAATTATGTTGCCCATTTTCATTTTTTGGATAACTGCCTAAGGAAAGCCAAGAATCAGGCCGGATTAAGACCTTTAGAGGCCCTAAGCACTTAAAAGATTTTGGTGCCCCTATATATGTAATTCAAAATATAAACAAAAATAAACCATAAAATAAAATTTTATTTTTTGAAATGAAACAAAACTTACAGTAAGATGGAAAATAATGTTTATTTTTGTATACTTCCACTTCATTTATATTTGAAAAGTTTTCTCCTACTTTTTTTAATTGCAAAGTCTTTGATCAGATCCTCAAAACTAATCTTACGTAACACATCTGCTTCTATACTTAGTAGAGATAAGGCATCCAGCCTGCCTTGTTGCATAGTTGTTCTGTTGGTATTTTTAATATACTTCAACTGAGAAAATGAACGCTCAGCTGAGCAATTTGTGACCATTAATGTTAAAAATATACGAAAGGCAATTTCTACATTTGGGAAGGCACACTCAATATTGTCTTCTACAATTATTTTATAAAGTTCAGCATGACTGAATCTTGTTTTTACATTTACTATAGCACACGAAAATATTTAATCTATATGTATTTTTAATATGGCGCTCAAAGATTTGATATAAACAAAATAATAACGCAAAGCGTAAAGTGTGTGATTACAACGAAATATATTTATTCTCTCAAAAGGGTTGTTGTTCAGTACAAATTCAAACAATGAAAAAAAATAAATACTATATATGAATATATATAATTCAGTTTTCAACAGCTTATAGGCTATAAGCCGCGATTATAATAGTATAATAAATCCATGGTAAATCCGACAATGGAAAATTTCTGTGGTGCCCCCCTTCCCTTGATGCCCTAAGCACGGGCTTATTTTGCTTAATTGTTAATCCGGCCCTGCCAAGAATAGATATTATAATATTGTAACTGTAAAGGAATTTGAGCATAAAAATATCCTTAGCCTACCTTACCATGTAAATTATCAATATCTTCCGACTTTACTAAAAGCAATTGGTATCAATGTAGTCTTTAAGAAGAATAATATTGCAAAATCACGCTTAGTAAAGAATACTCCGAATAATCAGGTTGGTTGTGTGTATTCGATCAGATGTACACAATGTGACTTAGTATATATAGGCCAAACGGGTAAAACGTTAGATAGGGTAAAACAGCATAAATATGCGTGTAGAACAGCAAATAATTCTAATGCATTGTTTAACCATATGTATAGATGTAATCATAGTATTAAGTGGGATAGTTCTAAAGCTCTAGTTAAAAACACAGATATAATCGAAAGGAATATTCTAGAATGTGCATTTATCCATTTTAAAAATAATTTCAATAACAGTACGGGAATGTATAAAATTGACAATATCTTGTTAAAATACCTTTTGCCTCTAATCAACTCTTGTTAATCTTGTGTTAATCTTTTTGTTTTTCTGTCCTGTTGTATATATTTTCGGTTATCGTGCCTCCACCCTTCATTCCCTGACGAGGTGTACTTCTGAATACACGAAAGACCTTGGAATCATTTTTCTTTTTCCTTGTGGGTTTGCATCATTCATTCATTCATTTCACGTGTCTAATTGTGAAATTCATCCCATATATATATATATATATATATATATGTTTCTGCGAGTATGTAGAAGAATTACGGCATTTGGAAGAGTGAGGCCCATGGTGTAATGGTATCGCGTCTGACCGGCAATCGGAAGATCCCGGGTTCGATTCCCAGGTGGTTACCTCATTTTTTCATTTGTTTCGTTCTCTCTCTCTCGTCTTGCGCGGAATATCTCCTATACAAGCGTCGTTCTTTACGTTATTTATACTGCGTGTTCTTTGCAGTTGAATGTGTATGTGTATATATATATATATATTGTCACAGGATTGTGATTACGTTATTCTAATCAACTTGACTTGTAATGCCATAAAGCTGATGTGACTCCTCACTGCTACCCCCAGGCTAATGAAACACCAAAATTAATAAATTTAACTTTATATGATAAAATAGCCCCAACATTAATAAAATTAATATTAACAAGATTAACAAGATTACACAAGCTTGCCAATTTTTAACTTTACCTTGGGAATGATTTCCTTGTGACTCGATTGCATACCCACATTCAAATTTAACTCTCAGTTAGTTAACCCAAAATGAGCTAATTTGTTACAGTGGAAGATCTTGTTAAGATTAACATCTACAGTTTAAGGTCATCAGTTCGTTGAGCATAGCTAGCTGGCTGCAACTGACATTCCAAGTCTTGTTCACTTGACACTGTGACTCCACATACATGAGGTATGTTTCATTAAATAATTATGATAAAGCATTAAAGTGCTGGTGTTTATAGCAATATCATGGTACTTATACCAGTGTCCAGTAATTTTTGACAATGTGGTATCATAGTGATGTTTAAGTGTTTATAAATGATAATTAATGATAATTAATAATGATATAATAATGATAATTAATTGTCTCTGCTTGTCTGGGTTGATAATCTGATAACTCAATGGGCATCTGGTTGGAAAAAGTTTGAGAACCACTTGTTTGAACACTGGTTGTTGCAACAGAAGAAGAACTTCGGAAGTATATTCCAAATTTGACTCAGATTTTCGATGAATTCTCTGATGAAGATATCAGCGTGGAAATTGGACGACTTCGGAGGCATTTGGAAGCTGCCAAAATCAGCGTTGAAGAGGCAAAGAAATGGATAGCATTGCAGTTTCTGGAGTTTATTGTGAAATGGGATTTTTGTGAATCTTTGCCAAGCTTGTCACTGTGTTTGAGATTCTTTTTGATTCTCTGTGTGTCTATTGCTTCATGTGAAAGAAGTTTTTCCAAATTGAAATTGATAAAAAATTTCTTTCGATCATCCATGAGTCAGACAAGATTGACAAATCTGGCTTTACTTTCAATTGAACATGAATATGCAAAGAAGGTGAATTTTGATGAGGTCATTGATCAATTTGCAGAAATTAAGGCTCGAAAGCAGAGACTGTGAATCCTCTCTATTTACCTTTGAAGAATAAGCTGAGCGTTGAGACTGGATTTCCTGTGTTTTTTGTATAAAATAAAATGCAGTATTACCTATTCACTGAATTTTTAATGTCCTGCATTTTCCTTATTTTCAATTTGCTTATGACAGTACTATACTGTTTAAAAATCTACTTGCAAACATAATATATTTTTCTGTGTGTTTAAATTTTAAAATTATTTATGGGGGGTGCTAAAGGAAGGATCCGCCCCGGGTACCAAGTACTTTAGGTACGCCCCTGAGTTTAGTAACTATGTAGAGCCCAATAATTAACTTAACTTAACAATAGTGTCTCCTGTAATTATACTTGTTTTGAGGACTATAACTGATTAACCTGTATTAAACTGCATTACTTCATATGCTTTATACCCATTTCCATGATCTAGAAACACTCTATTGGGCCATCAACATTCAGTCTATGCCAATGTTAACACCAGTTGTGAGTATTGTCCATTCTCACTTTGTTTAACATTTTATGCTCTCAATGTATAAATGTTTAACACTTTATACACTAAATGTATGATCCTTATTGCTGCATATCATTGCCCTTGGGATGAGTTTCCAAATAAATAATTTTTTTTTATTGGGCAGCCAATAATTAAAAGAGATTGTTTTACTTGCGGACATTCCAGAGAAGTTCCCAATGCTCTTGCTTCTGGATCTTTATACCTGTGCCAGCTTCAACTTTTCCCAATACCCACTAGAAGTTCCTCCTGTCTGGCTATTTCTCACTTGTTTGCGGATGGTCTCCTTATGTCCTCTACAGCCGTCCAAGCTGGAGTTACTGGCAGACCCACAAGGTGTTCAGTGCCTCCACTGATTCTGCCTTTAAATAGAATTATACTTGTGAGTATCTGCTCCCCTAGATAGTTACCCCACCATATTCTTACATAACCTTAGGGGAGCGAACAATTTACTTGACCCCAGTTTTCTGGTTTGAAAAAGTTGCTATTATACAAAAAAGTATAAATGAATCAGATTTTTTCAGAATTGATGTCAGTAACCCCACTCCTGTACATACCCTCTGAAGTTTCGCTTGTATAATGCAATGAGAAAATATGACATGAATTATTCGATGGTCTATGAATGGCTGTAAAAATGACATAATTCTACCCCCAAATGATCTGCATACAGTTGCTGCAGAAGATACTGAGAAACCGAAGCCTGTAGTACACATCGAAACTGAAGGGCAGAGTACTACTATGAAGACACGTGCACTGAGGATGACTATGATACTAAAAGTGAGTCTGACAATATACTATCAACAACATTGGGTATAAGGAAAAAGAGGAGGATGCTTGATAAAATTGGAAATCTTGAAGATGATGAGCTACCCTACAAATACCGCCATGTACGTGAAAGTCCTGGTAAAGTGAAAGAGGCATTCTATATTGTTGACAAGCTCATGTCTATGTACCATTTATCATATAATCAGTCTACAACAGCTATCATCGAGATGGACAACTATATGTTTGATTGCAGTTGGAAGTACTTTTATAGTGATGCCAGTTTGACTGATTTAGACACAGCACCAGTCCGGTCAGTAGGCCGAAAACTCGGGAAAGCTATTGAAGCATTCGCACTGGGAGAAATAGTACAGGAGATAATGAATCAGATATGTTAGTTACTGTCACATATCATGATGATGGATCTAGAAAACAGGGTGTGGGATCCTTCTCATTTCAAGAAGTCGCAATCAAAAGGAAATGAGTTGGCATCAGAGTTTCGGGAGAATCTAGCCGCACTCAGAGTTACAATCCTCAACATATCTACAGTGAGTGGTGTTGATAACAAGACATTGTACGGGAAGATAGACTTTGTGATGACTAATGCAACAAGTCACAACACTGGTGTGGAAAGCATTGTACTGACATGCTTGAAACAGATCATCGAGAAACTAGTACAATACAATACAATACAATCTCCGAGAAACTAAGACAATGAGAAAAGAGTTAGGTATCCCCCAAACAGTTCTGATGTCATGCTTTTGAACTGGTGTATTTGGACAATTTAAGGAATATTTCGCTGTGACAAATCCCAAGACAATTCTTGAGGCTATTGCTGCTGCAAAGAAAATTCTGAAAAATATTGAGAAGAAAGGCGCGAAGAACTGGACAGAACATTTAGATGATTTACATCAAGAAGTATCGAGTTAATGACAAGGTAACACATCTTATGACGATTGAAGTCTATTCGAAGTATTATCCCAGTTTCATTTAATTTGTACTGTATTTACATATCTAATCGACCCGTAAGTGCGAATTGTGCAGAAACGAGTGCTCATTAATAGAATCATGTATAATTTAGGTCTCGGGGGTACGGGGGCGGAGCCCCCGTAAAGATCACGCATCACAAATTGATCGGTATAGGGTTTTATATGTTTTTTTTTTTGCGGCCAAACTACTTTATCCTTTTTTTTTTATTTTTAACTAGCATAATTTGGATAATATGAGTATCGTCACGTTCTAATTAATACCAAAATACATTTTTCTAGTAATATTTGGTGTGTTTTGCTTAGATTTTGACCTCCATTTCCCTTGAAAATGAGTCAAACTTCAAAGTACTATAACTTTGTTGGATCTCATTTCCAAGGGAAATGGAGGTCAGATTTGAACAAATCACATCAAATACTACTAGAAAAATGTATTTTGGTGTGTAAAATGACTGAACGTGTCTATATACATAATTACCTAACTTATTTTTGTAACCTAGCAAAGATTATATATGCATATTAAGTTGTGTCATAATAAGTGTTATAGCAAGTGGCTATGTTATAATAAGTGTTATAAGATATCTCTGGTAATAACAATATACATAAAATTGTCAGATAATTAATCAAATAGTATGCCAGTGTGCTAGGTTAAGTGGCTATGTTGGCCTTATTTTTATATTATTTTTATATTAAGTTCAATGTATACGTAAGATTGTACGTACTTGTATGTTAGGTTAAGTGGCTATGGATTGTGAATGATCCGCAATAAAGATGTTTTGTTTTGTATACCTGTAAACATTTTGTATAATTCTTTCATTATCCCTAAGACACCGTCTTTCATAAGAAAACATTCCTAATTCTTTCCCCTCATGCCAGGGATAAATTTAGTTTCTGTACAGTAAAAATTCTTTAACTAATGTATTGCCTGAAATGACTATAATATACCTGTATACAATATTCCAAATATTAGCAAAGTGACTCAATGACCCTTCACGGTTGAGGGACATAAAATGGAGTGAACCAACCATATGTATAAGCAGCTGAGTAGGCTATGCTTATTTGACCAAGTGTTATTTCTAGAAATAAAGATGTCGAATAAAACAGGATATTATGTTGTAGAGCTAAATAAAACAGAATGGGAAATTCCGGAGAGATATAAAATGTTATCACCAGTTGGCTCGGGGGCTTATGGTCAGGTTTGGTGAGTGAGACAGGTTAGGTTTAGATTGACCATTTAGGCTTCTATCGGAAATCACTAGTTTCGGAGATAGCCCCCCCGCACCTCCACTGTAACCTCAGTAGGTAGTGATTTGCGATAAAAATGAAGGTTAATTTCGTTCAAACAACATAAAAAACAATCGGAAAAACATAGTTTTAACATATAACCTAATCTAACAGATCGGGAATATTACCAAAATCTTACCTTAAATAATCTCTAGGGTAAATATGGATATTACGGCCTCCACCCAATTTTGATGCCAAAATACATTTTTCTAGTAGTGCTTTGTTCAAATCTGGCCTTCATTTTATGTGGAAATGAACCAATCAAAAGTTATGAGACTTCAAAGTTTTAACATATTTTGGTTCATTTCCCCATAAAATGAAGATTAGATTTTAACATTGCACATCAAATACTACTAGAAAAATGCATTCCAGTGTCCAAATTGCTAGAGAATCTACTTAACCAACCTAACCTAACCAACCTAACCTAACCAACCTAACCTAACCAACCTAACCTAACCAACCTAACCTAACCAACCTAACCTAACCAACCTAATATTAGGGTTAGGTTCTCTAGCAATTTGGATACTGGAATGCATTTTTCTAGTAGTATTTGATGTGCAATGTTAAAATCTGTCCTTCATTTTATGGGGAAATGAACCAAAATATGTTAAAACTTTGAAGTCTCATAACTTTTGATTGGTTCATTTCCACATAAAATGAAGGCCAGATTTGAACAAAGCACATCATACACTACTAGGAAAATGTATTTTGGCATCAAAATTGGGTGGAGGTCGTAATATCCATATTTATAATATTAAACACACACTCATAAAACATATACCATTTGAAAGCTCACATTTTTCTGAGTCTAAAAATGTAGTAATCCAAAAGTATCAATAGCAAATAAAAAGTAACGATTTAATTAATTGTTTGATGCGTGATGTCATTAACTACATTATAAAGGTTGGCTAAGTTACAAATCTTCATTCTGTGTTGTAAGATGGTATTTTTGGTAATTGTTACGCTAACCTAACCTAATAGCCAGGTTTAGGGTCATCAAGGTCTTGAAGGTCATCGTCGTCTTTGTTGTCCAGTGGAATTGGATGCTCTGACTGTGGTGGGTATAGGAGAGTGCCACACCTTTCAGCCATGATGATCAAGTTTCCTGGTGAGTGACACTAAAGCTTGGGTGAGACTGACTGAATTCAAAATTTGAACCATACTATTGCACCAATAGATGGCTAAAACAAAGTAAACATGTAATATCTCACTTATACGTAATTTGTGATAGAAATGTTATAGAAGAAAAATGTCTTAGAATTGTTTAAACTATTGTTTGCGAAGGTAAAATTCCTCAAAAGTCTGTAATGTACTCTTGTAAAAAATATTGTAAACTCCAGTATACTAGGTTAAGTGGCTATGTTAGTCTTATTTTTGTATTAAATTCAGTGCGTAATACATAAGATTGTACTTGTATATTAGGTTAAGTGGTTATGGATGATCCGCAATAAAGATGGTTGTTTGTTTGTTTGTTTGGTAAAGATTCAGTTTAGCACTGGGAACCCAATTTTTGCATGAAAATAGGTTTTTCTGATGTATTTCACTGTATTTCATGCAAATGTAACCTTTATTTCTTGCGTCTCTTGTGCAAATGTGTAATAAATAAGTTATTTAATAGTTTCATGTTATTAATCTATCAGTTTAAGCAGGATAATTTAAAAGGAAGGGGTTGGTAATTATTTATTTTAACACGCATCTCGCTAATGAATTGAAAACATGTTTTTCTTATGTAATTTGATGCGTATTGTTTGAAAATGACCTTCATTTCCTTGGGAAATGTGCCATTTTTTCAGAATTTTTTCAGAAATGACCTAATCTAATAAAACCTCTTCTAATCATATGCAAAAGTCATTTTCACGTATATATCCACCATTTTCTCTAATACA
The DNA here is from genome assembly GCA_023014485.1 of Bathynomus jamesi. Taxonomy (NCBI): domain Eukaryota; kingdom Metazoa; phylum Arthropoda; class Malacostraca; order Isopoda; family Cirolanidae; genus Bathynomus; species Bathynomus jamesi. The sequence goes on from JAJOZX010002383.1 coordinate 240,916, forward strand.
TAGCAGAATTATATCCGCATACGATATAGGATACTTGTTTCCTCGAGAAATATGCTGTTTTTTCAGAAATGACTTGGTCATTTCTGAAAAATTGAACATTTCTCGGTAATTATGTGTATTGAGTAACTCAGTCATTTTACACACCAAAATACATTTTTCTAGTAGTATTTGATATAATTTGTTCAAATCTGACCTCCATTTCCCTCGGAAATGAGATCCAACAAAGTTATAGTACTTTGAAGTTTGGCTCATTTTCAAGAGAAATGGAGGTCAAAATCTAAGCAAAACACATCAAATATTACTAGAAAAATGTATTTTGGTATTAATTAACCTAACCTGAATATGTTACTACATTATCATTTGTATAATTTAGGTCTCAGGGGTACAGGGGTGGAGCCCCCATAAAGATCACTTATGACAAGTTGTTGTTGTTGTTGTTTAGCCGATCAGCCCACCCTGATCGAGCAAGCCGGCGGCACGCAGGTAACCGATCGCCCTCTCCGGAGTGGACCAGAGGTTCAGCGCACTAGTGATGTTGTGTTGTGTTCGTTGTTGTGCTAGAGCGGTACAGTCCGTCATAATGTGTTCAATTGTTTGTGGTGTGTCTTGGCACAGGTGGCAGGTGTCGTCTATGGAGTTGTCTAGTCTGTGTTTATATGTCCGTAAGTTTGGGTGATGTCCACATCGGAATCGTGCTAAGTTAACTCGATCCGATCTGCTCAGGCTGATCTCTGACCTGTTAATGGGTGGCGGCTTCGCACCTAGGACTGCATTCGGACCGAGTCGTGTCAGTGCTTTGTGGGTTAGATGTGTGTGTATGTGTTTTCTGTACTGTGTGATGTCTGTGGGGCGTGGTATGGAATGGAGTATTTTGTTATAATATCTCTCTGGTGTTACCTTAATGGTGCGAGGTGTTGGTGCATGATTGTACATGTAGTGGCAAGGGTGTTGTGGGTTAGTTGTCGCTGCTGCCATGAATTGTGTTCCCCTCATGTCTAAATGTTCCCTAACTTTTAGTATTTTTGTTTCTGTGTGCAGGTGTTCTATTGGTGTTGTTTGAGTGCATCCTGTAATGATACGAAGTGCGTTGTTTTGTATTGTTTGTAAGGTGTTTATGTGTGTGTTTGAGATAATGGGTGCCCAGCATGGGCTAGCATAGTCCATAACTGAGTGAATATATTGTTTGTATATGAGTGATGTTGTTTCCTGCTGGTGTCCAAAGTTTGTGCCTGTTAGTACCCTAAGCGTGTTAAGTCTTGACATACATTTGGTTTTAATGTCCTGAATGTGGTTTGCAAAAGATAATGATGTGTTGTATGTGACACCAAGTATTTTGGTTCTGTGAGTGTGTGGAATGTTGATGTTGTTTAGTGTAAGCTGTGGAATTACCTGGTGTTCTTTTGTGTTGCTTGTAAGCAAGGTGATGGTTGATTTTGTGGGCGCTACTTTGAGTCTATTGTGTGTGAGCCAGTCTTGTATACTGTTTATGTATGTTTGTAGGTTATTTGTAGCGGTGTTGATGTTGTTGTGGGTGGATGTTAGAGTGATATCATCTGCATATGATGATAAGGTAAGCTTGTTATCTATGGGTGTTGGAATGTCATGCATGTATAAGTTGAAGAGTGTTGGTGAGAGAACAGAGCCGTGAGGGACCCCGTTCGGAAAAAGCTTGTTTTTGGATGACTTGCCATTAAATGTGACATGTGAGTATCTTCCTGAGAGATAGTTGCTCAGCCACCTTTTGGTATTATTGTGCATGTTTGTGTTGAGTATTTTGTTTATGAGAGGGAAGCGTGGGATAGCATCAAATGCTTTACTAATGTCTATTGTTGCTAATAGTGTACGTTGAGCTGGTCTTCTGGAGTTGATGCCATCCATGATGTGCTGCGTGAGGTTAGTGAGTAATGTCGTGGTTGAGTGGTGAGGTCTGAATCCATGTTGAGTAGGCGATAGTGGTATGTGTGGGTTGGTGATTTGTAAGATTAGTCTTTCTGTTACTTTGGAAGGTGTGCATAGTAAAGTAATGGGTCTATAGGAAGCTGGTTCTGTTGGATTTTTGTTTGGTTTGAGTAGTGTAATAATTTTACCTTGTTTCCATATGTCAGGAATAATACAGTGTTGGTATGAATATGTGCTGATATTTGTGAGAGCTAATATTCCTTGTGGGCCCAAGTGTTTAAGGTGTATGTTAGATATGTTGTCTGGTCCAGTAGCCTTCGAATTCTTAATGTTTTTGATGATCTTGGTGGTCTGGTCTGTATTGAAGGGTGTAATGGTCATGTCGAGTCTGTAGGTTTTCTTGTGTCTGGCTGTTTGTCTGTCTGCATGTTTCTGGTTGTTGTCTCTGTTTAAGTGACTTATCTTTGCGTAGTGATTAACTAGAATGTTAGCTTGTTGTGTGTATGTTGGGATATTATTTTGGCTGCGACAGATAGCCGCGTGTGAGGTGTGAATGCCGCTGTTAGAGTGGGTAATGCTGTTTATAGTCTTGTATAGCCTGTATGTATCTGTGGAGTGGTTTAGTGTTGTTATGAATTCCCTGAATGTTTCTGTTTGTTTTTCTTTGAGTTTGTTGTTTATTTCTGTGTTGAGCTGTTGTATCTGCTGTTTTATGGCTTCTGTGTGTGGTGTTTGTGTGTTATATTTGAGGTTGTTACGTTGCCTTATGAGGTGGGCTATTTCTCTAGTGTAATTTGGGTTGTATTTCCTAATGTTGCCCTTGGGTATGTATTTGTTTGCATTATTGATAATCTGATTAAATGTCTTGAGTGTTGTATCGATGTTTATGATGGGTGTGCTGTTTAATGTGGTGAATTGTTCCTCAGTCTGTATTTTGAACTGTTCCCAATCAGCTTTCTTGTAATTTCTGTAAGTGTGCCTAAGGCTGTTCGGGCAGAGTGTAGAATGTGTTGTAATGATGATGGGCAGGTGGTCTGATGACAGTTGTTTTTCTGTTCTCCATTGTGTATGTGTTGCTAGTGAGGGGGAACAGAACATTATGTCTGGGGAGGAGTTTGAGTATCCTGCTTGATGTGGTATGTGTGTATGTTCTTCTGTATTGTTAAGAATGAAGAGGCTGTTTAGTTGTGTGGCTATGTTGGCGCCTCTGGTGTTGTTTTGGTTGTGCAGGTACCAACTAGTGTCTTTGGCGTTGAAGTCTCCTCCTAAGATGACATTAGTGAGAGAGGCAAGATTGTGTAACTGTGGATTGTAATTGGCTGGCACCTGAGGTGAACTATCTGGTGGGATGTAAATGTTGATTAGTGTGGTGGTGTGTTTTGCGCGTGTTTTAATGTTAACTGCCTGTATTTCTATCGTGTTATCTGCTTGGATTGTGTTTGTAATGTTTTGGGTAGCATCAGTGTAGCTAATGCTTTTACGTATGTAAGTGATGAGTCCACCCCCGTTACCCCCAGTACGATCTTGATGGATCGCCGTGAAGTCAGGGATGGTGGGTGTTTTGTGTGTGCGTTTTAGTTTTGTTTCTTGTATAAGTGCTATGTGAATGTTTTGTTTGTGTACGAATTCCCTAAGCTGCATGATTTTGTTTGTGAGGCCATCTACGTTGTACTGTAATATGTTAATATTATACTTCTGTATGTGTCTCATGGTGCTATTGTGTCTATGTCTTTGTGTATGGTGACATGTGTAAGTTGTAGTGGGGCTTTGATTAGTCTTAATGTCGCCAGAGAGTAAGAGTAGTTCGGGGAGCACGCAATTGTTCCCTGTAATTGAAAAAATAGCACGCTGAGAATAGGTCCGGCCCCGGGAGCCGATCGGCACTCTGACCGTGCCACGCAACAGGCCGTCGACTGCCAGTCTAGCCAACCGTAGACAGCCCACTGCACGGTGATTTGAGGAAGTTTGGCCACCAGCGCGTTGATCGATATTGATCGATATTGATCGACATTTTAGCATCGGAAATTAAAAAATATAAAACCCTATACCGATCAATTTGTGATGCGTGATCTTTACGGGGGCTTTGCCCCCATACCCCCGAGACCTAAATTATACAAATGATAATGTAATAATATATTTAATATTTCTATTGCTCGGGAGTCATTGGAATGCACTTCGTATATTAAATCCTCAAAATAATATTCGCACCCTTCACATGCCATCGCGACAAACATCTACCTATGAAAAACTAATAGAAGTAGACTAGCAACTTAAAAAGTCTAGCTCATATATCATGTTCTCATGATGTCACCAATCAAATATTGGAAGGGCGGGAAAAAAATGCAAAAAATGTCATAATATTCAAATCTACATAATTTGGTAAGGACGCATCTGCAAGCATAGTGACTTATATGAAAATGATGAGAAAATTATGCTTTAATATTTTATAATTATATTTGCTTTTGATATTCTGAGTACGATAAAACTCATATTAACCCATTTCCCAAGGTCATTTTCAAACAGTACGCATCAAATTACATTAGAAAAACATGTTTTCAATTCATTAGCGAGATGCGTATTAAAACAAATAATAATCAAGGGGTTTAATGGGTGGGGATACACACACACACACACACACATAACCTAACCTAACCTAACCCTATTTCCATGTGATAGCCTATTTTTCTTACCTTACTGTTGTGCAAAAAATGTTATATAAGAAAATCTATTTGCAATGAAATTCTACATCTATTAAACCTATTTTCATACAAAAATTGGGTTCCTGGTGCTAAACCGAATCTTAACCATTTGTTTTTTTAAACATTTTGGCAATCTTTCAGAATCCAGCTGTAAATTAGTTTAAAAAAATAAATAGTTATTTGACGAATGGTTATTGCTTTTAATGGACTAAATTAGTTATTTTTTGAATAAGTGTAAATTAAACATGGCAGGCAGACCTATAATTGAATGCCCAGTTAGGTCAACTGTACACCCTTGACAATTGGTTAAGTCAGGGGTTCCCAAACTTTTACCACCAAGGACCCCTAAATATTAATTCCGTACGGACATAGACCCCTCACAAAAAAAATTATGAATTTTGGTATAAGAAAAACAAATTAATGGAAATTTATTTTAATATAGTTAATGTTCCAAAAGCTTAGAGACCCCATGGAAGCTTCCTACAGACCCCTGGGGGTCTGTACAGACCACTTTGGGAATCCCTGGGTTAAGTCATGATATTTTTCTCTAAACTAACAAAAATATCATGACAGCCTAACTATTTGTCAAGGGCATACAGTTGTCCTAACTGGGCAGTCAATAATAGTATCTCTAGAAATCCCACTTGTTAAAAAATTAAACCAAACCTAACGTAACCTCCATCATGTAACTTATCTGTTAGTGAGGTGGGTAAAGTTTAGCTGCAGCAATTAGGAAAGCATCCAGCCTTTCAGCAGGATTAGGATACTTAAGACAGAATAGATATCTTGCTAAGTAGCCCAAGATATGCTTCTTATGTTGCCCAAATTTAGGGACATTATACTTAATATCCCTCCATTTCCTCTCTGTTGTTTGGATTAATATTTATGAATCTTATTTGTCATTTATGCTTGTGTTGTATTTAATAACATTTTGTTAAAAACATATGAAGAATGTTGTTGTAACTTTGTCATTTGGAACAGTTTGGAGTTATTCTAAACATTTAACCTATAATTTCTCAATTCCTGTTTACTACCCTTTTCATGAATGGGTATTACACAGTGGTGTACATAAGGGGGGCATAGGCCCCCCATTATAAAAATTATTACTACTCTCATTAAAGATATTTGAAAAAGAAATTTAAAAAAAATCTATAACTTTGTAACATTCACCATAAAAAATCTTGGTCATATGGAATTTCAGTTATTTCATGGTTACCAGAACATGTTAGTAACTCAAAAACAATTTTGGCTGGCTAAGAAACATTTATATATGTCTTTATACATACAATTAATTTGTGCAAATTTAATTCTTTGCCCATAAATTGGAAATAGAATGAAGCCTTCCAAGATGCAATTCATTGTGTGTGTGTGTGTGTGTATATATATATATATATATATATTAGGGTGCCACTTATTTGGGGTGTTTTTCATTTTTTGGGAATTTCTATCAGGACGGGCGCATTTCTGGTGTCATTCCGTCTAAAAACATTGTGTGTAAAATATTTTTGAAATAAAATAATAATTAGAACTGCCTCAATGAGGTCAAAGTTTATACTTTTTGTCGAAAAGTACTCATGGCGTTCTGTTATCATGTCAGTTTTCGTTTCGATAGCTGCTGTAGTTTCTGAGTTGAAAAATGATAACAGACAGACAGACGGACGGTCAGAGTCGTTGGTTTAGTCTTCCGCACTGGTGTACAGAAGACTAAAATGAGGTATTATACAGGGTGTAACACGAGTTTATCCAAATATTGATACAGGCGAAAGAACATGTTATTCTAAGTAGAAAATGGGTTGGGACGAGTTTTGCCAATACTAACAGTGTTTCATTCTCTTTTTCAGTGAGTTCTGAAACGACGTGATGGCTTCGGCAACAAGATCTAAAACAGCAGTCTATCTCCTGGGGACCGTGGACCACAGCATCACAGGAAGCATGCTGCCTACGGGAAAGCAGGCGCTTCAGTACTTTTTCCACCTTCACCTTGACGTCAAGAAGCCGATCAAGGAAGCAGCCGCTGAGACAGTGACCGCAGTCAAGGAATTCTGGGAGCGGTCCCGTATTCCTACGCAGAAAGACCAACACGCAAGGGACAAGGTTCTCTGAATGTACGAGAAGTGGCGGGCTCTGAACAAGAACTCGAAACGGCGCACTGTGACCCAAATCAGGAACGAGGCCGAGTTCCTCTCATCTCTTGACCGCCTCTTCGACATCGCACACGAACAGGCGATGTCGATGATCACAATCGAAGAGGACAGGGAGTTCCTGACGGGACAAAGGGCCGAGGTGCGGCGTGGCCGCATCTCCTCCACACGTGACATGACGCTGCACACTGAGGAGGAGCGTGCGAGGAGACAGGAAGCGGAAAGGAGCCGCCGGCAAGATGATGAAAGGGCGAACAGAGAGAGCCGAGAAGAACTCGTCGAACTGGCATCGAGCTCCAGCTCAGGTGCAAGCAGCCCGACTCGGTCACCGACACGGCGTCGTCGCCGAGAAGAAGAGGAAGAGCTCTCTCTCCCGGCCCGTCCACGTCGAATGCAGAAGCATCTACGACCCCTTTACCACCCAAGCGATTCCGCGCGTCGAAAAAGATGATCACCCCTGATCTCTCCGCAGTGATGGATCGGACGAAACTTACCGACCGAGAAGGTGTTTTTTTGCTGTCGGCGCCTGCGAGGAGCTTGGGCCACGACCCTGAGGAGCTGGTCTTGAACCGCGAATCCTCCCGCCGCGACCGAGCAAAGTTCCGTGCTATGGCAGCAGCGGAAATGAAGGCAGCCTTCCATCCTACTGTGCCGCTGACCGTTCACTGGGACGGGAAAATCGTACCAGCGGCTGATGGAGGCCCTGCTGAAGATCGCCTTCCAGTTCTGGTGTCTGGGGAGAACGTCGACAAGCTTCTGGCTGTGCCCAGCCTCCCCGACGGCACTGGCCGCGCCATGGCGGAAGCCGTCCTCTCTGCCCTCGAGGATTGGGACATCAAGGGACGGATCTGTGCCCTCTCTTTTGACACCACCGCCTCAAACACAGGACTCTCAGGAGGAGCTTGCTATATCATTGAGCAGAAACTCGAGAAGACAGTGCTTCATTTGGCTTGCCGCCACCACATCCACGAACTGGTGTGCGAGAAGGCATTCACGGCGTGCCTCGGTCCCTCTACTGGTCCTGACATCCTCCTGTTCAAACGATTCGCCGCCCAGTGGGACTTCATCGATCAAACCAAAGCGAAGCCCTTCGAGGATGGAACCATGCCGCAGCACCTGAAGGACGCCCGCGACGACCTGCTGATCGAATTCAGCCGCCTCCTCGACGGTCAACATCCACGTGATGACTACAGGGAACTTCTGGAGCTCTCTGTAATTGTGCTGGGCGGTCCGAACAAGCGGGGTGCCCGGTTCGCTCGTCCCGGCGCCTTCCATCGCGCGTGCTGGATGCCAAAAGTCATCTATGCCATCAAACTGTTCCTGTTCCGGGAACAGTTTTCAGATGTCATCAGGCGAAGCGGCTGGAATCCGGCGATTCACCATCTTCGCCGTGTCCATCTACGTGATGGCCTGTACAAAGCGCCGCTCCCGGCAACGGCCCCAGCCGCGGACCTCGCGCTGCTCAAGGCCCTCGTCTATTATCCGGACTCAGTGGTGGCCAAGGCGACGGCGACAGTCTTTGCCAGGCACCTATGGTACTTGAGCGAGCGCCTCGTCACCCTGGCCATCTTCGACGAGGGTATCGACTTGCCGACAAAGCGGGAGATGATTAAAGCGATGGAAGAAGAGGAAGGATCGGAGGATCCCCCGCGGCGTATCAATGTGGACCTGTCCACCGCCTCAATCGCCAACAATACATTGGCCAAGTTCACAACGACTACATCAAAGGAGTTCTTCAAGGTTCTGGACATCAGCACCGCCTTCCTGCTCAAGGATCCGGAGGAGTGGCGGACGGACCCAGCCTTCATCGCCGCATCCCGCCGAGTCCAGGCCCTTCAAGTTGTCAATGACTTCGCGGAGCGCGGGGTGGCGTTGATGCAGTCTTTCAACCTGGCCCTTACCAAGAGTGAAGACCAAAGGCAGTTCCTCTTACAAGTGGTCGAGAAGCACCGCTGTGACTTCCCAACCGCCCGCAAGTCCACCGTGACCTCTGCAAAGTAGGCAACAATGAGAGGGAGATGGGCGCCCATGATACCCCCCCCCCCCCCTTGAGGGGCTAATATTCGAGTTGAGGGGGACCTAGAGTTGAAAGTATGAAGTCCAGTTATATGTTTTAGGTCAAGATTAGTAGCTTGAACAAACTAGAAGTGATATTTTATTTGCTAGAGGCATAGAACATCATGATCTAAAATTTCTACTTTTCGAGAAAATATACAAACTTTGACCGTATTGAGGCAGTTCTAAATATTGTTTTATTTCAAAAATATTTTACACACGATATTTTTTGACAAAATGGAACCAGAAACGCGCCCGTCCCGATAAAAATTCAAACTTTCGAAAATAAGTGTCACCCTAATATATATATATATACAGTGCCCGCGAAAAGTATCCGATCACCCTTGAAATTTGTATTTTTTACATAAAAAACAATGTTTAAATGTATACTAACCTTATATTAGTATTTTGTCATCTGTCCTTTGGTTTGGATGACTTGTTCTAGACGTTTTGGCATGGATTTAATCAAGTTTTGACAAACTTCCACTGATATTTCCTTGCACCATACCTTTTTGATGGCCTCTTGTAATTTTTTGACTGAGCCAGTGTCGTGGCATTCAACCTTATTTTTTTATTATTAGCCACAGATTTTCTATCGGATTGAGATCTGGACTATTACCAGGCCAATCCAAAATATCAAATTTATTGTCAGTAATCCATTTTGTCACTATTTTGGCCCTGTGACATGGTGCACCATCATGCATGTATGTTTTTGTCCTTTGGATTGCCATTGCCATTGGAAGTTTATCCTGTAGCATTGCTAAATACCGTGCACCATTCATAGTTGTGTTCTTCGGAAGAAAATATAAGTTTCCACGCCCATAGTAACCGAAACAACCCCAAACCATCACACTTGGAGGGTGTTTCATTGTCTTTAGGGTGTATTTAGGGTCCATCCTATTTGAGCCAATAGGCCGGCGAACCTTTTTTGGACAACTGAATGTCAAAAATGTCGTCTCATCGCTAAATAAAACCTTCTTCCAGTCATCAACAGTCCAATGAATGTATTTTTTACAAAATGCGACACGTTTTTTATGCATTTTTTCATTAATGAACGGTTTCTAGCAGCATGGCGAGATGGTAATCCGAGTTCTTTTTGAGCCGCTCCTGGATAGTTCGTTCAGAAACACCAGATAACAAATTATTCATATTAAATTTTATTTCTTTCGCAGTTATTGTTGGGTTTTTCAATACTAAACGTTTCATAAGTTTGTCTGTTCGCGAATTTGTTTTTCTCGGTCTGCCAGATCGTTTTTTAGGGACTGGCGTGGTTAGGCCACCATTGTTCTTAGCCCGTGAAACCCATAAATTAACGGTACTTTGGGATATGTTTAATGCCTTAGCTATCTGTCTCTGTGATTTCCCACATGCATGCAAAGCAACAATAGCACCTCGACAATCACACTTAAGTTGTTTTTTAGCACACATTATATATAAATTTTATTTACACACTTTCTGTAAAAAAAAAAAAAAATATCAAGAAATTTACACAGTGAAATCTGACAAATTTGAGACACAGCCACCCGCAACGAAGGCTACCAGAACACTAATTTGAGAATGCGTTGGATAGCTCTCATATCAGCGAGCAACCTCAAAGTTACCAGATGTCGCTAGAACAAATAGAAAGTGAATTACGTGTCTGAATATCAAGGGAAAATATTGTGATTTTCTTGAGTGATCGGATACTTTTCGCGGGCACTATATATATATATAATATATATATATTATATATATATATATCTATATATATAATATATATATCCCCCTCCCCGCGGGTGGTCTTTCTGGGTGGATCGCCCGTGGGCTCCTGCCTCCATGTGGCGAGGGGGGGCAGCCGTGGCTGGGGGCCCTGCCGGGTCCCCCGCCCGGTCCCCGCCCGGTTGCGAAGTGGACTTTTAGCATACCCTGCTATCCTACAGCCCCCTCTTTCCTGTCTTCCCCTCTTTACCCTCTTCCTTGCCCCCTCTGTTTTTTCTGCTTTCTCTGTTCACTTCGCGCGCCCCGTGGGCTGCCGGGGCTGGTCGCTGGGGGTCTCGCTCCCATGGCTGGGGCCGGACTAAGTTGGCTGGTAGGGTGCCCAGGCCTGGGACCCTGGGGGGCCTTGGTCTTTGCTGCCGGCGGGGGAGAACTTTCGACGCTGCAAGGGCCCCTTTTGAAACGGGGGTACCTACATGGGACGAGGCACCCACCCCACGCCGGCGTGTGCTTGGTCCCCTTGGGCCCCGGGTAATCGGTTCCCCGCGGCCCCGGCCGCGAAACAACAATAAAAATTTTCTATGGAAACACTTACAAATCTAATGGACCTCGTTGACGACCCGGCTTGTGCATCTGACCTCCCTCTGACTACCTCTTTGGACGTGGGTCTGGTAAGGGCAGTCGGCAGCCCTCGCCCACCCCGTCTGCTCTTCTTGCCGACACCTCCTCCCTCTCTTCCCCAGGCTCGTGGCGCCGCTGCCCGACCCCCGCCAGTAGCGGATGGACCTGCAGTGGATCCCCCGACCCCTGGATCCCCCCATATTCCACGTCCCGATAGGGACCCACCTGCTTTTTCGCCCTCAGGTGGGAGGCCCGCGGCCCCGGTCGCCTCCCACTCCGGTCGGGCCTCATCGCCCCCGGCCCCCTCGGCCCCTGGGGGACGTGGGACCCGACGTCGCCGTCCGCCTTTCTCGTCTTCTCGCCCCCTCGAAGTTCCGGTGGTGTTTGGCCAGATGGCTTCACTCGGCCTTAGGACGATGGACAAGTTCCTCGTCCTCCGCCCTCCTCCAAGCCCCTCCCCACTAACCACGAACGCCTCTTTCGAGCGATCCATGGGAAGATGGGGACGGCGCATTTTGACCTTCGGCCTCAGAGGGATGGCTCCATTTTGATAAGGTCGCGTTCCTCTGCCGAAACCTCCTCTCTGCTCGCTATCCCCGATGTCCTGGGCTGTGGGATCACGGTGACTCCCCACCCCCGCCTCAATCAGTGCCAGGGCACAATTTACGCTGCTCGTCTTCTACCCATCCCGGTGGAAGACCTCCAGATTGACCTCGCCTCCCAGGGTGTTGTGAGGGTGTACCGCTTTCCCGACAGATCGCGGTCCCCAACCGCCCCTTCTCCTCGCCTGCTCCTCACTTTCGACTCACTGGTCCCCCCCGTTTCGGTATTCTGGGGCTTTGGTGAGAGACGAGCGTGCGAATTCTCAGTACGACCATACGTGCCAGATCCTACACGCTGTTTTCAGTGTAATAGGTTTGGCCACGTGAGCAGCTCCTGCCGTCAGCCGGCCCCGTTGTGTGTCCGCTGCGGCGGCCCTCCCCACCCCTTGCCCTGTACTGCTCCGCCTTCCTGCACCAACTGCCATGGACCACACCCTGCTTCATCCCGCTCTTGCCCGTCCTTCCTCTTTGAAAGGGAGGTTCGGGCCCTCTGTTCATCAGAGTTTCTCAGCGCTCGGGAGGCGCGGGAGCAGTTGCGTGGCTGCGAGGCCCGGCGTGGTGCCTCGTACGCCGAGGCTCTCCGTTCCCCGGCGTGGTGCCTCGTACGCCGAGGCTCTCCGTTCCCGGACCCCGTCCTCACCAGCGGTTCCCAACGCGCCTCCACCCACCGTGTCCGCTACTCCCAGTCCATCCTCTGCCGCCCAGCGGACTCCTACCGCGGCTCCCCGTACTACCAGTGCGTCCCCACGTGCTCCCTCCGCGAACGCCGATGCTTCGTCGGCAACCCCCCTGCCCCTTCTACGCCCTCTCCACCGACGCCTTCGGCCACCCCCATTCCGGATCGTGACCCGCCGTCACCCATGCGGGCCGCACGACGGAGGGGTAGGGGCCGCAAGCGCCGCGCCAGTGGTGACCCCGAAAGGTTCGAAGCCATAAGCCTCGCATCACCTTCCTCTCCCAAACACAAACGCCCCCTTCGCCCTACCGCCCCGGTGTCCTCACCGTCCCCACTGCGCAACCGTTATGCACGCTCCCCCCTGGGGTCCCCGACGGCCCTCGTGGTGGGGGCTGAGATACACCCCTCCGGCCCGGTCGATGGACCCACTGGAGGGGGAACTCGCCCGCCTGGTCGGCGTGGGTGGGACGTGCACGCCCCCGCGTTTGACCCGCCCCATCTCTCTCGACCTGCCAATGCCTCTGGGTGAGGTATTATTTTCCACTCCCCCTCGTAGTCCTGCCTCCCCCGCACCTCCGGTGAAGGGAGGGGCATTCTGGATACCTCTCACATCCCCTTCTCTGCATCGCTCTCCCCCGGACGTCCGGGAGACTCCTCTTCTGGAGGACTTGCCGGCGTCTGGTTCCACATCGCCCCCTCGTCGGGGTGACCCTCGCCTTCGCCCTCGTTCGGCGTCCCTCGCTGAACTCCGGGGCTTTCCGATTCCCTCTTTAATCTCGGGCCGCCCGATCGGCCCACCCACCCCATAACCATCCTTTACGCTGACCTTCCTACCCCTCCCTATACCTCGCTCCTGCAGTGGAACATCCGCGGGCTCCTGGTAGGCCTCGAGAGTCTCTCCTCTCTCCTGGCCTCCAGGTGTCCGGCGTGTTTCTGCCTTCGGGAGACGATTCTGGGATCCCGTTCCCTCCCTCGAGTGTCCGGTTACTGCGGGCTCCCTTCCCCGCCTCTCGATGGGGCGGGGAGGGGAGGCGCCGCGGTCTTCGTGCACCACTCCGTCCCTTTCTGCCCCCTCCCGCTCCGTACAGTCCTGCAAGCTGTGGCCGTGCGCCTTTCCTTGGGGCGCCAGCTCACGGTCTGCTCTCTTTACCTCTCCCCTAACATACGCCCTCCACCCGATTCTCTCCGTGACCTAATTCTCCAGCTTCCCCGCCCTTTTCTGATTCTCGGGGACTTCAACAGTCGGGACCCGGCCTGGGGGGACGTTTGCTCCACCTTTCTCTCCGGGACCCTTCTCTCCCTTATGGACGAGCTCGAGTTCACCTTTCTGAACGATGGCTCCCCAACCTGCCTTCACTCGGCCCATGACAGTTTCACCTGTATCGACCTTTCCCTGGTTTCCCTCGAAATCGTGACGGAGTTCACCTGGGAGGTCCTGCTGGATTCTTCCGGCAGTGACCATTTCCCAGTGTGTCTTACCCCGACCCGTCTCCTCCCCCCCACCTCTGTCCGCCGCGCTGGCTGTTTGCCGAGCAGACTGGGCCTCATACGCGAGGGGCACGGCGATCTCGCCATCAATTCCTGCCTTTCCCTCCGTCAATGAGGCCCTCGCCTTCCTCGAGAGTAAGATCCTCTCGGCTGCCGCCAGTTGCATCCCCCGTACCTCTGGCTCCCCCAGGCCGCGAAGCGTCCCATGGTGGACCACAGAGTGCTCCCATGCCGTTCAGGAGCGGCGCCGTGCCGGCCGCCGCTTCTACCGGACTCGCCAGCTGGAGCACAAGATAGAATTTCAGCGCCTGAAGGCAGTGGCCCGTCGGGTCCTGAAACTGGCCCGGCGTACCTCCTGGCGGAGTTACGTGTCCGGGATCTCCTCCTCGACTGCCCCCTCGACTGTTTGGCGCAAGGTGCGTAGCTTTGAGTGGACCCGTGTCCCCCCTCGACCCCCGGTGCTTCGGGTCGGGGACGACGAGTTCGTGTCCGATCCGGAGGCCGTCGCGAACGCACTCGCGGCGCACTTTGCAGCCATCTCCAGTTCCGATTCCCCCCACTCCCGCCGCGACCCACCGGAATTTCCACCTCATAGGGATGACCCCTATAATCACCTCTTCCACATGACAGAGCTTCGGGAGGCCCTCCGCCCCCGGCCCCGATAATATCCCCTATGACTTGTTACGGCATCTCCACCCCTCTGCTCTCAGTTTTCTACTGGACCTCTATAACCGGATTTGGTTGGAGGGTTCATTTCCGGACCGATGGCGTGAGTCCATCGTCGTCCCCATCCCGAAACCCGATAAAGACCCCTCACTCCCGTCGAACTATCGCCCCATTTCCCTAACATGCTGTGCCTGCAAGGTGATGGAGGCGATGGTCGCCTCGCGGCTGTCCTTTACCTTGGAGGCGAGTGACCAGTACCCTGCTACCCAGGCTGGTTTCCGGCGCTTCCGGTCTACCACCGACCCCCTCCTTCTCCTTAGCCATGACGTGCAGGAGGCTTTCTCCCGGCGTCAATTTGTACTCGCCGTCTTTTTCGACCTCCAGAAGGCCTACGATACTACCCGGCGGAGCGCGGTCTTCGACTGCTTACGCTCCCTGGGTTTCGTAGGCTTTCTCCCTTCCTTTATTTATAACTTCTTGTCCGCCCGTTCTTTCCGCGTCCGCATCGGTTCTGCCCTCTCTGACCGCTTTCCGTTGGAGGAGGGTGTCCCTCAGGGTAGTGTCCTTAGCGTCTTGTGTTTCTCACTCGTGATGAACACAGTCGCTACGGTCCTGCCTACATCCGTTCGTAGCTCCCTCTATGCCGATGACCTGGCTATCTATTGCTCTGGCCACCTCCCGTCTTTGGCTGAACGTCGGCTCCAGCTAGCCATCAACGCGGTGGTTCGCTGGGCGTCCTCGGTTGGCTATGCTTTCTCACCCTCTAAGTCTTCCAGTATGCTTTTCCGTCTGTCGCATACCTTCGCCCTTACCCTTGCCGGCACTCCTCTTCCCCTCGTCCCATCCGTTAGATTCCTGGGTATGACCCTCGACGGATTTTTCGGTTGGGTTCCACACCTTAGGCGGTTGCGGCAAACATCTCGCCGCACCCTCTCCCTTTTGGGTCATCTGTCCCACACGACCTGGGGGGCGGACAGGCGTACTCTGCTGCGCCTGTACACCTCCCTGGTGCAATCCCGTGTCGACTACGGCTGTGTGGTCTACAGCTCCGCCTCCTCTCCAGCACTCCATATGCTGGATCCTCTTCTCCACCGTGGCCTTCGCCTGGCGTCGGGTGCCTTCCGCTCGTCCCCTGTCGCTAGTCTTCAGGTGGACTGTGGACACCCCCCCCTGCCCCTTCGCCGGGGCCTTCTCATGGCGAAGTGTTACCTTCGCATCTGCCGCCTTCCGATGTCCCTACTCTTCTCCGCGATCTCCCAGGCGCTACCCCGGCCTGACACGTGGCATTTCGCTGCCTCTCTGGCCGAGATTTTCTCATCCCTGGGGATCCCCCCACCCTCTATTCTGCCGTTCTCCTTCGATCTGTCGCCCCCCTGGCGGACCACCCCTATCTGCCGTTGCCAGGTGCTCCGTGGCCTGCGTAAGGAGTCTCTTCCTGCCGTCCTCCGGTCTTCTTTTCTGGCCCATCTTCCCGTCCATTCGGACGACGTTCCCGTCTACACCGACGGCTCGCGCTCCCCTGCAGGTGTCGCGGCCGCTGTCTTCTCTCCGTCATTGTCACCTACCTCCCGGGGTATCCCCCTGCCGGTTCAGGCCTCCATCTTTTCCGCGGAGCTCTTTGCCCTTCTGGAAGCCCTCCGTCTGGTATCGGGTTGTTCGCGGTCCTGTACCATTTTTTGGACTCGCTGAGCGCCCTTCAGGCGCTCGAGCGCTATGATTCCCCGGACCCCCTCGTACGCCTTATTCAACAGGAGTACCATGTCCTGCACACCATTCACCGGATCCGGGTCACCTTCTGCTGGGTTCCTGCCCATGTTGGTGTTTCCGGTAATGAGGCGGCGGACCGCATAGCCCGGTCCGCCGCCTCGCTGCCTCCCCTCCCCCGCCCGCTCCCCTTCTCAGACTATGTGCAGGTCTTTCGTTCCTTTTATGACCGCATGTGGCAACAGTCCTGGGACGATGCCACCGGAAATAAACTCTGGTCCATCCGCCCCCGTCTGTCATATTGGGTGTCCTCTTTCCACCGCTCCAGACACAAAGAGGTCGTCCTTGCGCGGCTTCGCATCAGCCATACGCGCCTCACGCACGGCTATCTTATGTTCCGGCAGGAGGCTCCTCGTTGCGCCTCCTGCCAGTCGCCCCTCACCGTCTCTCACATCCTTGTGGAATGCCCCACCCTGTCGTCAGTACGTCGTCGTGCCTTCCCGTTCCTTTCTGATTTCCCCCTCCCCGAACGTTTACGCCTTATGCTCGCTGAGAGCCCTCTCTTCTCGCTTGACCATCTTTTCCTCTTCCTCTCCCAATCTCGCATCCTATCTGAGCTTTAGGTGACTTCTCACCTGTAGTCCGCTGTTCTCCCTTTTCTAGTGCCTTTTCTCCGTCTCCGTTTCTCTTTCTCGTATTCCGCCTCGCCATGATATCCGCTACCATATAGCGGGAAGTGGCGGTAAACACCCCAATACAAAAAAAAATATATATATATTGTGTGTGTGTGTGTGGCCCCCTTTTAAGAAATGCTGTGTATGCCCCTGGTATTACATGCACTTTTTTCCAGTCATCTGTTATCTCTGCATAATTAATAGACCTAACAAAGGAAATGGTGCCTTAGCTATGCTAGTCTTCCCTTCCCTAAGAATCCTAGTATAGACCTAAATCTTATCAGGACCATTAGCTTTATTCAGTTTCAATGTTCTAATTGCATGCCTATCATCATCATCCTTCCTTATATGACCAATCAAGAATGAGAGTTTAAAGAATCAAAATTGAAGTTATCCAAGTCATCTTCAGTAAAAATAGTTAAAATATACATTAACCCTTTCACTACAGGCATATCTTTGAAGTGAATTATATGACTGAATTATAATGCGTATATACCCCCATTTTCAACCCCAAAGGATTGAAAGAGATGGATATACCCTTGGTTTATAAACTATACCCAGAGTTCAGAAAAGATTAGGAGTTGGTTTATTTACCACACCCAGATCTGAGTGCAAATTAGATGCGTAGTTTTATATACCACACCCAGAGTGAAAGGTTTAAAACACAAACAATATCTTCATCCTTTTCAAATATATTGTCATCATGTTCTGTTATAACAATTGTATTGTGATTTTTATTATTGTATTTATAAAAATTTAGAAGTATATATGGATCTTTATCACTGTTTGTAGCTAGATTTATTTCACCTTTTGATCTTCTGAATCAAACTATTTAAATTATTTCAAGTACCTGTAATTATCTAAAATTTCTTGGCTGTTTTCTTACTTTTAAACATTTTGGCTATTTCCTTATTCTGCTACAAAGGTTTCCTAATCTTGTTATTTCTGATGATTCTAAAGGGAATTTATATATAGCTATGCGGAATACTTTCTAAAATTCCCTTGAATCTAGACATAATAGCATTTTCATTGGCAAATTCATCGTACCACTTTATTGATCTTAACTCCCTAAATTTACTATAGTCACCTTTTGAGAAGCAAAGAACTAAATGTTCATTGTGGATTAGGCCTATATCCCTATTTAATTCAACCTTGAAATGTATGGTGGAATGGTCATTATTCACTAATGACTCTCCTACTGAGAGTGTAATAACCATTAGACAGAACCAAATCTAAGATTGCTTGATCTCTTGTTGGTTTATCCAAATTGTGTTAGAAAGCTATTATAGCATTTAATGAAGTTGCTTTCCCTACTATATTACCCGCTAAATAATTCCAGTTTATACGAGGCAATGGTCTATTATTACATCTTTTTTTTATTTGCTAAACCATTCTATCATCAACTTCCTGAGTTTGGTCTATAAAATGCTCTTATCTGAATGTACTCTTTACTCACACTAATAACAGCCCATGATTATTTCACCTTGTCTGATTTAATGCTATCATTTTGAATTGAATTTGATTCATTCTTATTTTAATAAGACCAAACCATGTCCCTGCCTATTCATTCTTGCCGATAAAGATATATGGTATAACCATTTGACTTGTACCCATACCTCTGCTCCAGGATAGAAAAAAAACAATGGTTATTTAAAAAAAAAAAAAATTGTTCATTTGGTTTTAATGGTTTTCTCAGTTCATTAGTGTTTCATTGTAATAAAATGATTTTATCTTTCAAATTATACTAACTTTTACAAGAAAGAAACTACCTTTGTTTACTCTCAAAATTATGAAACGAGCTTCTTTATTATTTTCTTCTAAATAATACTTAGTTATAATAGCGAAAACGAAAACAATTCCTTTAACACTACTCAGATTTCAGATATACTCTAATCATATTGTTCATACAAACAAAACCTGTCAAATATGGTGACTAGGAATGTAAATTATATAGGTAGCTAAATAAAAATTATTTAGTAAAATATTAACCAACCCTATTTGGTGTGCAATGATAAACTGAATTTCTCATTTTTCTGTGTAATTGATAAGTACTTTAATAGTGGTTGGGACATAATCTTTATTGTCATGATTTCCATTGAAAAATAGTAAAATATCTTAGCTGAAAGTACAGACATTTTTTTTTTGATATTGTTGACAGTGTGACAGACGTAATTAAAAAATAAGCACAATATTAGGTTTCATGTATGAAATTATCATTGATTTACATTCGTACTAAGCATTAAAATATTAAAACTAAGAATAAAAAGCAAATACATAAAAAAAAAAACCAAAACATTGGTTTTTCCCCCATCAGAAAGCCAAAAAAACTGATTTAAACCAATCCACCCTGCTCTGCTCTGAAGTCATTGAATACTACTTCTTCATTACAAATTGCATCAAGATTTTCACTAATTACGTAATTGAAGAATTCATTCGAGATCATTATTCCTAAAATTTTGTGCATTGGTATAAAAACAATTTAATCCTCCTCCCCTCCTTACGAAGTTTCTTAATTTTATCAGTTAATGCTAAAATCCTACTTCTAAATTCCCCCAACTCCCCTTGGTAGAATAGCTGCTACAAAACACTTGCTCTGGCTATTTTGTAAATCACTGATCAATTCTGTAAACTTTCATTTAATTTATTCTGAATTTCTATTGAACTTAAATGTATCATCTTTGTCCTTACTACAGTTGTATCATTTTATACCTACATGCACAATAATTTCACCCCAGCTTTCAGGTAACTTCTCTACTACTTCATTGACATTAGTAGTATTACCCCCTGGAATGCATATTCTCCTTCTGGGTTTCCTTCCCTTATTGCAAAATTCTGTCCTGATTCATGATGATAGTCCCCAACCGTGGTAAAATCTCAATTTATTCCTTCATCTAAACTTAGTATAGTGATAAGTTTAGCCTGAGATTAGACTAGCTACAAGGCCCTATCTCATCAGCTTGACAGTGAGGCAGTATTTCACGTTATCTATAAGCTATTTGGCCAAAAGAACCTAAATATTTATAAGTAGGACCATGTTGCTACCAGGGTTGTGGAGTCGGGAGTCGTGGAGTCGCACGTTTCAGGGCGGAGTCGGAGTCGGTAAAAAACTTCTGACTCCAACAATTTCTGTGTCCTGTGTCACCCTTAATTTCTAAATCCTAAATACTAACATTTAGGTTATTTAGTTTTTTTGGTCAATAAACCTTATTCATTGATAGCCCCTAGATTAAGTTTTTTTAATATTTTTTTTAACATTTTCAGAATATACAATTAATATTTATTAAATATAAAATATAAAATTTCACACTTAGTGTGGTGGTGATGAAATGTCTTATTATTATGATAATTATAGAGTGAAACACTAGAGGAGTCGGAGTCGTATATTTAAAATGTGAAGAGTCGAGTCGGATTTTAGATTTTTTACAATGTGTGGAGTCGGAGTCGGAAAATTTTGGACTGACTCCACAACCCTGGTTGCTACTGTACATATAGTAGGTTGAAACCAGGGCTCTTTGACTGACAGATCACTGGTTGGTTTTATGCATCCTGTGGGCATGTTGTTCTAAATAAAAAAAATAACCTTCATTTTCAGTGCTCACCCTAAAAAAAATTTCTTTTCTTCATTTTGCTGTTTGAAAGTAATATCTTGTTGGATTAATTTACTAACTTTTCTAGCCTTACCTTCCATTAGGGCTACTGTATATAAAGTTTGTTTTTGACCTCTCACACAATTTATAGCCGCAGCGCATTGTGTCATGTTTTTAACTTTAATTCATGGCTGAAATCACTGTTAAAACTTAAAGGTACTGTATTATATTCTACTTGTTACATACCTTCAAACACCTTGTTACACACGCCTTACATTCAAATAGAATTAAGCTATAGATTGTTCCAATACAGTATTATGCAGTGTAACCCATGAGTAGATTGCTAAGGTATAGGCCTAATGTGGTACCCTAGTTTGAAGTTGAGAAACTGATGGTTTAACCCTTTAACGATGGATGGTACCTTAAGGTCAACCAGAAATAATAATATAAATTGTACTACAATGCCTCATTTCTATAAATGTTTTACGTGTTTATATATAGATGTCATTTAGTTGTTGGGAAAGGAATCCAAAATGTGTATCATTTCAGTGACTAGTTACTAAAATATTTAGTTTTGAATAACAATAAAACCTATACATTCTGGTAACAAGAGTGACCACATATGCTGCGGACTTGTCCGTAAAGGGTTAAGGTACTAGGGCCAAAGCTATGAATTACAACTTTATCATCATAGTATTGAAATCAAATAATAATAATATGAAGCTTTTTGATAGGTTAACAATATAAATTTGTTTGTTTAAAACTTTTAGTAAATAAATAATTACCCTCTGTGCTAAAATGTCCCTATTTATTTTTGGCTTTGGGAAATTTGTTTTTAGTTCATACACCTTTTGTAACACATATATATATATATATATATATATATATATATATATATATATATATATATATATATATATACACCACATATATTATGGTGGACCGGATATCAGTTTTTCAATATCTGCGGATGCGGATCTTTAATTTCAATATCCGCGGATGCAGATATTTAGTTAATCTATCAATAAATATAGAATTATGAATATATGACATAATTTTTAAAATTTCATGATATTACTATTATGGGAGGCAATGCATAAGAATTAAAATTAATATTAATGTTTTCATTATGATAAAAATAACTTTCTCAAGAGTTTCAGCCACAAAAAATTCAATGAAACAAGTTTCATTCAATTTTCTGAGGTTTATACATTTGTTTGTTCATTAATAATTAATACCTTACATGAAATGTGCATGACTGGGCCAGTGGGCCTTATAAGCTACTTCATAAGCTAATTTAATTGTAAATTGCATAATTTATTAGAGGTAATATCCGCATAACATCCGCAGTCAGAAGTGCAGATGCGGATGTTAAAAATGATGCGGATGCGGATATCCGATCCAGCACTAATAATATATATATGAAATGTTGAATAATTTTTTAATTTTTACACTATTTTCTGTTTCTTGTACAGCTCTGCTCTTGATACCAAAACAAATACAAAAGTCGCAATCAAAAAGCTTGCTAGACCATTTCAGTCACACATCCATGCCAAACGTACTTATAGAGAAGTTCGTATGTTGAAACACATGGACCATGAAAATGTAAGTTTCAAAAAGTTGAAAAGTTTTTATTCAAATCTTCTGTCAATCACCACACTTATTAACAGTTTACAATTTTAGGTAGATACCATAGAAGACTACTTTTGTATTTGCCATTTTAAAGATCTTAAGTAAATTTACACGTGAAGTATGTAGTTTGACCTAAAAAATATGTGGTTTTAATAAACTTTTTGTATATATGTAGACCATCAAGAGGTTTTTTTTTTATGAATTGTATTAAACTTGTTTAAATTTATGGATGTTGCCTAAGCTTAATCTATTTTAAATCAGTGTTTTGAAAAGATCAAGGGGATCTAAAACCAGACCCAAGTTTTGCCATTGGCACAATTTATCTTGTTTTTTTAAAATGCAAAAAAAAAAAGTAAAAAATATGTTCCAATTCTTGTGAAGCTTTTGATTTAATACTACAATAAACCCTCATTATTTCGCGAGATTGGGACCTAGAATTATCACAATATATTGTTCTATATATATATTATGATATATCAGCTGAGGAAGCACGAAATAGTGTTTAGACTTGTATTATATAAAAAATGGGAGTAATTTAGGGTACTGTGAAATAGAGAGGGTCTACTGTACTGTTATTGTATTTAGAGCATGACAGTTATGGTTGTATCTAAATTCCTAGTTAGTATGAGCTTCTTAAGAGTTTAACAAATTAGGTTGGGATTTCTGTTTAACGTAGTTTCACTCTTCATTTTCTGGTTTCAGTTTTGCTCTGCTTGTGTCCTCCCTCTCCTTTGCTCTCTCTTAATTTTGCTCATAATAAAATTCACTTCATATTTTCACTCCTTGAGTATACAAAACTGTGTGATACACTGGCAGTAGCCAAGGCTAATGCTTCTCTAGTAACGAAGTATATTAAATGTTAAAATGGTAGATATGAGTTGCAGTTAGTCATAAGGAATTTTTGTATGAATCTATTTATTAATCCACTGGAAACAAAATCTATATCAGAGTGTATGGTATGGTGCTTTGAAACTGTATATATTGTAAAATGTGGAGAATAACAACCTGTATTAAGGATGTGTGAGTAAAGTGAGTAAATACTTTGATTCACATAGCAGCAATTAGCATAAAGCACAATTTTTTGTAGCAAGTTAAATTCCATACTAATAATAATAATAATAATTAATCGGGAGGACCAGAAACTGGCACAGTGCTCAGGCCAACTAATGCAGCCTATTACATTAACACCCATATTATCATTACTAGGACCATCAGGATTCAAATTCCCAACCTTAATTTCTTCACTTTGCTTATAGGGAAACAGCGTGTTACCCACTGAACTCTGGGTGCTGGTAGCTACACGCTGACATCAAGTAGGCTTCAAGGAGTTGTAAGGCAACATGAAAACTTTAGAAATTAGGATCTATTTGTCATTCATGGTTTTGATCTGTTTAAATTCTTGTAGGATGAGTTCTACCTTCGTTTGTGTAAATGGATTTTCTGACTTATTTCATAAAAAATTGACCACAGTTGTTTGAAATTGTGACATGATTACCAAGTTGTTTTTTTTCCCAATATGATTTTTAAACATTTTGTCTTTGTTAATATTTTTATAAAAAAAAGAATTTAATTTGAGAAAAATTTCCCGATATATTGAGAATTTGGTCTATTAGTCAAAATATGTCTTTTGAAAGGTCTCGGCATACTTACTTTTAGGTAAGAAGTCCATGTTGGAGAGGTAGGCAATACAGACTCTTAAAATTATTATTATTATTATTATTAAAGAAATAGCTAAGTTAGGTACAGTAACCCCCCAATTTATGCGCTTCCCATTTGCGTGTTTTTGGATTAACGCAATCCAAAAATATTCAATTTACTGTACTGAAGTTTTGAAAGTATGTGGAAAGTTGGTCAAACAACAGTACAGTACATTAAGTTGAAATATTTTTTTTACTTACTGGAACACTGAGCACTAACTAAGGTATATATTAGTTAATTAATTAATTTTCAAAATAGCACTCGTTAAATCATAATCATTATTCGTTAGAAATAATAATTAACTTCAGCTTTCTGGGAAGTGAAATTTTAAAACTGACTACAAAATTTAAAATTGTCCTACAAACTATTAAAACAAATCTTCCGACATTATACTAAAATTGGGTACCAAATTTATTGCTTTCTCTCAAAAGAGTAGTTTTAAAACCTTGACCCTGAGTCAGATGTACCATACCATACAGTGAATAGCAAAGGCTTAAAAAAAAAAAGGAAATTGTAAGTAGAGAAACAAAGCTCAGCATGATGAAGGGTGTGTTTACCTGTTTGGTGAACTGAAATTAGAATGAACTTCTTGTCATAATAATAATAATCTATACATGTTTTTATGAGGCTGTTCGAAAGTCTTTAGTTGCACTCATAGTTTGCAAAATTCATTTGGTTGCCAAAAGAAAATAGGGTTTCATTCATAGATTTTCTTACGTAGTTAGTAGGCTAAATTTAGAAATTTATTTTGAAATTATTGCATTAGAGTAACCCCCTGATTTATGCACTCCCCATTTGCATGTTTTTGGATTAACAGCCCAAAAAATATTAAAAAAATTTTTTTTTTATAAATGTAATGATTGCATTGCATTTATTTATATAAAAAATTTAATTTTTTGGACTGTGTTAATCCAAAAAGACGCAAATGGGGAGTGCCTAAATCAGGGGGGGTTACTCTATTTCACGCACAGTTTAAATGGTGTGTAAATAATTCTTTGAATAAAACTTTATTTTCATTTAATTTTCTACTATACAAATGTGTGTTCATTTTTCTGACAGGTAATCGGGCTTTTAGACGTATTTACGCCAGCAACTTCATTTGCTGATTTTCAAGATGTGTAAGTTTCCATTATTGTAAGAGTAGGTTAGGCCTAGTAGCTTTCACATTTAAATATATATTTTATTAACACTGAAGCCATAGTGTAGGTCTGTCCCAGAATTAACTTAGATAGGCCCTTATTTTTTGCAAATTCTTAAATTCTAAGTTAATTTGAAAGATATTTTCTCACCATTCTCACCCACACTGGCAGTAGTATTTTGATGCCATATTAATCTATACAGTAGCTATTTTCTTTTATGTGGACATACTGGAATGGCAAAGTGTAATGAAAATAAAATATCAAATAATATTGAATTAAATTAAGTTAACATTCCATTAGTGGTTCATATAGTGAACGTATTCTTTTCAGATATCTTGTGTCACCATTAATGGGAGCGGATTTAAACAACATTGTGAAAACTCAAAAGTTAACGGATGATCATGTTCAGTTTTTAATATATCAAGTTTTAAGAGGATTAAAGTACATTCATTCCGCTGGCATAATACATAGAGTAAGATGGAGTATTGAAATTATTAATAAATTAGAATTATAATGCTATGTTCCGAAATTTTGTCATCTATTATTAGACATTAGGCCACCTTAATATAAATCATTGGATCATTTGCCGCTTGTCTATTTGTATAGACTAGGGAATAATTTTTAAGAAAGTGTAATTGATTTTTGAAGTAACTAAACCTTTTGTTTAAAGGACTTAAAGCCCAGCAATATTGCTGTTAATGAAGACTGTGAATTGAAGATTTTGGATTTTGGTCTTGCTCGTCCCACAGAATCAGAAATGACGGGATACGTTGCTACCAGATGGTACCGTGCTCCTGAAATCATGCTAAATTGGATGCATTACAACCAGACAGGTGGAGTGGATCAGAGATGCTTTAGGGTTGTTTAGTATAGGCTTCCAACAAGATTTATAATGAACTGAAAAATATAAGATAGATTTTTACATTTGTTGTGTTTTTCATACTTTTATCTCTGATACAAACTAGATCATTGCGTTTTTTCATCAGTATGGTCTAAGTACTGTAACTACTTCCGTTTCAAACTAAATTTCATATGGATAAGAGTCATGCTTATTGAAATTTATACTTAGCAATCCTATTACAGTCCAGTATTTTGAATATTTCAACTGAAATCTGTTATTTGCTTATTTAAATAGGATTAAAAAAATAGGCTTTCATGACTCCAGTCAGAGCACTGTTCAAAGGAGCTTGTATTATTGTTAGTTCCTTTTTTTTTGTAGTGGATATATGGTCGGTGGGTTGCATTATGGCTGAGCTCCTTACAGGAAGAACATTATTTCCCGGACAAGATCGTATCCTTTGTAAAATGCTTTCATTTTTGAAAGATTTTTTTTTCACTAGCATTTTTCCCTTGTGCATTTGCATGAAACAGCCATTATTAGGCCTCGTGTTTTTAAATTTCCTTATTTTAGAAATCAGGCTTGTCTTAAGAATGAATTTAATTAATTTCCACTCATTGTTTCTTTGAATTTATTTCCAATCTTCAAATTAACTTATGGATCTGCTTTATATATATATATATATATATATATATATATATATATATATATATAAAGAAAATACTAAAATAGTCACATTTTTATTGCTCAGCTATCTTTCTCCTTCTCTTCTCTCTCTCTCTATATATATATATATATATATATATATATATATATATATATCAGTGGTGGCTGGTAGTCAGGGAGAGTAGGGAGGCCCAAAATTTTCTATAATATATGCTTTATAAATACGATAGATTACAAAGTGTTAGATGCCCTACTTTCTGCATGTTCACGATCGTATAGAATTAATTCTATCGATAAAATTCTCTTTCATAGTTTATAGTGATAAAAACAAAGGAGGCCCAGCCTCCCATGCCTCCTCTGAAAAGCCGCCATTGATATATATATATAAAATCCAATTATCAAATTATCAGGTTGTAACATAAATTCTGCTCGACTAGAAAATGGACGATAGATAATAGAATAACCTCAAGATAATGTGAAATAGTTTTAGAAATGTTGCAAAATACACGCGGCGACAGGTTCGCACATGTTTTGTCATGATACAGAATGACGTAGGCTAGTGTAGGATTAAGCTAATGAATATTTATTCCGCATGATTTGTCACAAGCGAATCTTCAACATCGAATCGATATTTGCACATCACTGCACTGCATTCTTGGCAACTGCAGGCACCGTTTTTGAATCGGATCGTCACTGGGGATGAAAAATGGGTCATCTATAACAATATTAAGCGTCGACATCAGTGGCTTAGCCGTGAAACAAAGCCTGAACCTCAGCCAAGGAATGACCCCATCCAAAGAAAATTTTGCTATGCGTTTGGTGGGATATGCGAGGAATTATTCATTTTGAGCTTCTTCCAGATAACCAAACAATCACAGCTGAAGTCTACTACCAACAACTCCAACGATTGAAGATGGCATTACAAGAAAAACGTCCCGTATTAATTAATCGCCGAGGTGTTCTATTCCACCAGGATAACGCGCGCTCTCACACTGCTCGAATCACCACTGCCCAATTGGAGGCATTTGGTTGGGAAAAATGCCTCATCCATCTTATTCTCCGGACATCGCACCTTCAGACTACCATTTATTCAGACGTCTTTAACACCACCTAGATGGACAAAAGTTGCAATCCAGGGAAGCTATCGAAAACGAAGTGATCGCTTTTTTTTAACTCGAAACCAAGGGATTTCTTCGAATGTGGCATAAAAAAACTTTTCTACAGGTGGGAGGAGGTTATAGAAAAAGAAGGGAATTATATTGATGATTAATTTGTCATTGTCTTTTAATTTTTGTTCTGAATGAACTAAAAAATCGAGCAGAATATATGTTACAACCTTATACCTTATAAAGTTGTTTTTTAATTGGTTATCATCATCTACTTATAATGTTTGGTATGCCTATTATAATTTGATAGGTAACCATTCAGATAGCTTGATAATGAAGTTATGTACATATTGTATTTTCTTTTTTTTTTTTTATTTCAGTAGCTACATTTTCAAATGGCTAGAAATGTCATAACAGTCATTTTAGTATAATAGTGTCTTTCACTGAGGTCATCAATGGTACTTTATGTACCTTTATGTATCTCTTTATTTATCTATATGTATCTCTCTATTTATCTGTGTTTCTCTATAACTTATCGTTTGTTTTTGTTATTCTCTCTCTCTCTGTCTCTGTTTTGCATGTGTAGTTGTGTCCTTAGTGGTTTGGTAGATATTCAGCAGGTGAACCTAATAATTGACCTATTAGGAACACCTTGTAAGGAATACTTGGATCGTATCACCTCAGAGTCGGTAAGTGAAGAATTAAAGGTTTGCAGTTAAGTTGCCTACGCATACTCAAACATGGCTAACGCAAGCGCGCTCTCTCAGATACCAATAATAATTGAAACTAGAGGATTTTTACATACAACATATTTAGGTTTATAGTCCTGAGATTTTGTTGGAGATGTCCAGTAATCAAATGAGGCCCTCCTAGGAAGAAGTGGCTAAGCGACAAAAGTAAAAAAAACCATTTAACATATAAAGCTGTACCAAATTTGAAAGTACCATAACTTTTGAAGATTTTTCATCAAAATATGTTTAAAAGTTTTGGCAACTTTCAAATTGGCAAAACGTTAATCGTTTTCTGGCGGTTTTTACTTTTGTCACTTAGCCACTTCTTCCTAGGAGGGCTTCAAATAGACCTCAGAGATATCCCTTGCTGATCTAACTGTTGGTTAATATTTTTTGTGTTGGGGTTATGACTAAGCTAGATTAAATTAGTTAACTTGGTCATGTAAACGTATGGCCCTACAGGCGTCAACGTGGTAATTTTTATAAGGCGTACATAGTGTAATTTTGTTTATAGTCGTATGTTTCTGAAAGGATTTTCCCCCGAAATGTACGACCTTACGATGCTTTACTCGTTCGATAAATCGCTTATCGTGTTATGCTATTTATTTCCTCTGCTTCTTTCTTCCCCTCGAGAACAAAGATAAAAACTCGAACTGAAAAGGATCAACTTTCCAAAATGCTCAAAAAGGCTAAATATAGAAACTGAATTGAACCCGATTTAATTTAGCTAACTTAAACGAAACCATACGCAATTTAACCCACCTAACGGGTAAAAATTAAATTAATTTTATGCGATTTGCTATCTTGATTCATCATTTCTAGATGATATTTGCTCCCATAGGAATATCACTTAGACAAAATTTGAGTGGTCATTATTAGTTCGTAAAAATTATTTGGAATTTGGAGTTTTTTTATGGGTTTGCAGTAGTTAATAAGCATGTGCTTATTTTATAAAAAAATATTGTTTTGAACTACTGACTAGGCATTATTACCTAATTGCTTTTTCAATTACGGTACACATTGTATCGTAATTCGCATCACTAACATCTTGTATGATACTGACTGGCATTAACACGACTCTCACTTAGAGCGCTAAAGCGAAGTATTTACCGAAACATTGATCAAGATAATAGTTTCCTATTGTTATTTTCGTATTTAAGGTTGAATTTGCGTCATAGCAGCCATATTTTATCCCTTAGCTTTGTGCAGACATTGACCAGTTGACCAAGATTCTCAAGCTTGCCGGAACGCCCACTCCGGAGCTTATTGACAAGCTCTCCAGCGAGGAGGTCAGTTTTTGCCTCCTTCAAAAAAGAAGAATCCGTTTTCAACGAGCTTTAGCCCCATTGTCAATTATGTAAATAATGCTTTTACGCCTCACGAAGAATGATAAAACGCTTTTCTTACTTGATTTAATGTGTGGTAGTGAGAAATTTTGTTGGATTATTTTGTTGGTTAATTGTGATTACCCACATCATCATTTCAAACTATATAATATGGTATGAAATAATTTTCTTTTCTTATTTTAACATCGGTTAGCGCGTTGTTAATATACATTTCGTTACTAGAAGTTTGTTTAGGAGAGAAAAGTCTTTCACTTAGAACTGTATACTAAGAATTAGATTTGCCTTCCGCAGACTAAGGAAGATTGGCTTCCTTAACGTTAGGTAGACTTCGATGAGGAAGGGGTGAGTGGTTAAAGGTTTGAATTTTTTTTTTTTTAAAGTCCGTTTTTAGACTTGTTTATATTTTAATTTACGAGACGACGACTCTTAAAAGGAAAGTCGACAGCTGTTGGTTGCGGTTTCATACGGGAAAAAGGTCCCAATTTGCCCACTTTCGAGACTTAAAACTTTATCTTTTTGATCACAGTTCCCAGTTTATAGATAGTAGCTGTGAACCTTTATGATCAACAAACGTCAAACAGTTGCATAGCCGCAATGGTAGGTACCGCAACACGTGCTTTCTCATTGAAGATATTTAGCAAGTTTTTATTGAAATGAATCTAGCTTCTCAGCATGTTCGATTACCTTTAGTGCTTTAACTTGCTCTTAAATGCTTAGACATCTTTCAGGCGCTATATTTAATGCAGCCTTAACAGCTTTACAGACATAGACCAGCTAACACGCATTCTGGTGCTTTGCGGTACTCCCACGAAGAAACCTTAGCAAAGATAACCAGCGAAGAGGTAATGAAGTAACCCTGATATTTAATGTACTTCAAATGCTTCATTCTTAATGAGTACTCTTAGTTTTTCTTTAGGTATTAAATCTATACAAGTTATTATTAATGATATTTTTTGGATCATTATTAATTAATAAATAATAATGCTTTATGGGTCATTATTAATTAATTAATAGAGGTATATGGATCAACGACGTAGAATTGAGTACTTTTTAGCAGAACTAAAATGCCCCTCAAATTTTCTGTGAAAAAGGTTCATTTCAGTAGCAGTGAAATACACGTTTGTCTGTAGTGCATTGTGTTATTTGAAGCACGTCTGAATGTGTGTTAAGTGTGTGTGTGTATATATATATATATATATATATATACATTTTGTTTTCACCATTTTGCAAACTGATTCGCTCACAGGTTGAATGACTGGCATTGTGGTGTGTCGTATCGCAACACAAAATGTGATTTAATGTCTTTCACTCATTGTGTGTGTGTGTGTGTGTGTGTGCATTACGTGGTTCCTTTGTTCCCGTTTTGCGCTTCATGTTTAAGGAACAAGGCTGAGCTTATTTGTGTAGACTATTTGAGTTCAAAGGCAAAAGCGCTAAGTGTAGTTCATCGTATCGTCATTAGTATTGTGTTTCTGTAGAGATAGGACATCATGTCAAAGCCAAAGACTGTGTTGATTATATATATATATATATATATATATATATATATATATATTATATATATATCGGATTCCCGCAGTGCCCTGGATGGCCTGGAGTGTTTTGACCCTGTCCACCCACTGGTCCGACGAATCCAGCTACTGTGCCATATCCTTGTCACTTCTGGTGGCAAGGAGGTGGTATTTTGCTGGGTTCCTGCACATGTTAACGTGGCTGGAAATGAGGCTGCCGATCGAGCTGCCCGTTCCGCGTGCCGACTACAGGTTTCACCCGTGTCCCTCCCCTTTTCCGATTATATCCCTGGCTTCCGTAGGTTTTTGCGCTCCCGGTGGCAGAGTCGCTGGGATGGCGCTGTAAATAACAAACTCTGCAAGATTAAACCCAAATTGGGATGTTGGGCCTCTTCCTTCCATCGGTCGCGCCATAAGGAGGTGGCTTTGGCCCGCCTCCGTATTGGCCACACCCACCTGACCCATGGCTATTTGATGGCCGGGGATCGGGTGCCCCGATGTCCCGATTGTAACATCGTACTTACAATTGCCCACCTGCTGGTGGAGTGTCCGCTTTACTCTGCGCTGCGCGCAGAGTATTTTCCCTGTTTGGAGAGCGTCGGGCCTTGTGATAGGCTTGGCGCTATTCTATCGGAAGGTCCCTACTTTTCGGTAACCGGGTTGTTCTCCTTCGCTCCCGTCTTCTTTACCGGTTGTGACTCTGATAATTTTTTTATTTTTTATACCCCCCCCCTCCCCGTCTATTGTTCACTTCCGTTCGCTGTTTCATAGTCTTCGTCCTGGGTTCGCTCTGCTATCCACCTTTCTTTTGGTGGCCATGAGCGGTCATACTTTGAAACAAAAAAAAATATATATATATATATATATATAAACAAATATATATATATATATATATATATATAAACAAATATATATATATATATATATTATATATATATATATATATATAATATAAACAAGAGATACGACTCTCAACATTTATTGGCCAAACGTTTCGGTCCACTCAGGGGCCATCTTCAGTGACTAAATAGAAGCATCTAAAAATAATCATAAAACTAAAGTAAATACAAATGTCAAACTGTACAATAATAAAATCTAATACAAAAAAGTTAAAAAGTTGTTAAAATTAAACCCAGAACTAAACGATAGCCTTTCCTCGATAAAATTACATACTTCCTAACCAACCAACACCTTTTTAACGCAACTACCGCACTAACTTAAGTTGTTTTTTCCTTTCTCTCCACTTGTCATTTGTAACTTTTACCATCCAGGTCAGTCCTTTTTACAAAATTTTAATTTTTTTAAATTTTAAATTTAACATTTTTAAACTTTTAATTTTTTAAATTTATTTTAAATTTTACATTTTTAAACTTTTAATTTTTTAAATTTTAGTTGGTTTTATTTTTACTTTTTTGTTTTATAATCCAGATAGTTTTTTTTAACAACTTTTTAACTTTTTTGTATTAGATTTTATTATTGTACAGTTTGACATTTGTATTTACTTTAGTTTTATGATTATTTTTAGATGCTTCTATTTAGTCACTGAAGATGGCCCCTGAGTGGACCGAAACGTTTGGCCAATAAATGTTGATAGTCGTATCTCTTGTTTTCATATTCATATTGAGGATAAGGTTCCCGAAGAACACTTCTATCGTAACTATATATATATATAACCCCGCAAGGGGGTTCTAAGCTCGTGCTCTTGAGTGCTCTTTGTGCTCGTTTGTACGTGCTTGTTCCTGGAGGTTTCACGTGCGCCCTCCCGGCCCTAGCACCCAAGGATGATGGGGCTCGACCCTGCAGTCCTTGTTATCCTTGGTCTTTTTCCCACTTCGACTGTCCCCTCCACCCTTTCTTTTTCCTCTGTCTTTCCTCTCACTTTTTCTTTGTTTTTCCGCCGAGATATGCCCTTTTAAATAGAGGCGAATCGGTTCTTCCCGAACTTAAAAAAAAAATATATATGTATATAGGGGTCGCGAGTACGAGGGTCGAACTCGATAACCACTTTTGAGATAGATTCTTTTAAAGTTTGACTATTATGTACGAATTATTATAGCGCAAATACAGGCATTGAAAATAACTGCATTTTGAGTGTACGAGTCGGGTGTTAGGCTATACCAATTGTCTGTGGATGGGGGAATGGTTGAACTATGCATTCATGAAACAATCACAAAATCGCCAATGTGGCGAGTTCGCTCGTACTCGCGACGCCTTATATAACTTTTGGTTTTTTTCCCCCGAATTGTTCATTCTGACGAAGGTCGAGCTTTTTATACAAGATACTTCTTTAATCAGTTTAAGTTTGGAGACTAGAAATAATGAAGAAAAGAAAGCTTTAAAGTTGTTTACATCATTATATTTTAAATGACGTGCCAGAAATTTGTTTTGGTAACTCTGTGAACGAAGGCTTTTGATATAACTATCCTAAATCCTCAATCCTCGATCAATCATTCAATTTTGAAGCCACGGAGAGCACTTTTGCAGGTTTGGCGCTAATATCTTGAAATGTTCAATTTAATAAAGCACTACTCTGGTTCATGACAAAGCTTCTTTTCTTGAATTTCCTCGTGACTGGTTAAAGCTATAGGAAAAAAATGTATTCGAAGCCGCGCGCGCGATGTGCCACTTCCCGATGCTCAACGCAGTATTACCATTAATTGAAAGAAGCGTGGTTTTTATTTCAAAAGTTACGATGACGAGAAGTGAGATTCCTGAAATGTACCTGGTATCAAAGATACAAGATACAGTATCATTGATATAGCCTATAGCCCATCTCTGTTTGTACTAAAATTAACATGATGGTAAGGAACGTCAGATTCTGTATAATGAGGCTAGAGAGACATTCGTACATTTGCACTATATATATATATATATATATATATACATATATATACCCCCTCGATTAGGTACTCCGGCTTGCCGGGCCGAGGGGGCTCGCACACCTCGTGGGTTGTTGAGGTTTCCTCAACTCCTCGCGGGGTGTGGGCGAAGAGTTACCTAGTTGCGTTTTTTTTTTTTTTTTTTTTTTTTTTTTTTTTTTCCCCCCTTTTCTTTTCTTTTTTCTCCCCCTTTTTTTCCGTCTCTCCCGGAATTTTTTTTGTCTTGACTCGGTCCTGTGCCTCTGTCAATCGTAGTATCCCCCCCCCCCTCTGTTTGTATTTGCAGTCTTGGGGTCATCAGGTGCACCCGCCGGGGGGCATCGCTCCGTGGCTGAGCTGTGCTCCGGGGACGGTTGGGCGCCCGGACCGCTGCTGCGTCTGGATTGGGTCTTTGCTTGGCCCTGAACGGACAAATCTCCGTAGTGCCAATCGGCTGTTTTTAAAACGACAGTTAGGTTGGGGGGCGGGCTACCCGGGACGTTGGGGCCTGCGCTTTGAAGGATGCAGCGGCGGCTGGTGCATCGCCTTGGGTCCGAGGCTGCCGTTTTTTGTAAAAATACTGTTTATGGGTTCTATTACTAAACTTCACTCCCCTCTTGTTGACTACTCTGGCCCGCCCTTGGATTTGGATCAGACTACTACTTCTGGTCGTTCAGCGGCCTCTGCCTCCGCTGGACTGACCCTCAAGCCGTATGGCCCCCTCTCGTCCTCTGCGGTGTCTGGCTCTCGTGGCCGGACTCGTGGTGGCCGTAGGGCGGGGTCTTCGCGGCCCTTGTTCTCTCGCCCACTCTCGGTTACCGTTACACATGGACCTGTCTCTGCTGTCAATTTCTGTCCGGTGGACAGGTTCCTTGTTCTCCGCCCTTCCGCTGGCTCCCTTCCGGGCAACTCGGAACGGGTGTTTCAGCGCCTTAAGACGATAGGGGTTCCCTGTCGTTATGATATCCGCCCTCTGAGGGATGGGTCTCTTCTTTTGAAGTCCCGTTCTTCGGGGGTGACTGGGTCCCTTCTACAGTTGCAGGATGTCTTGGGTTGCAGAGTTTCTGTGACTCCCCATCCGCAATTAAATAGCTGTCAAGGCACCATTTTCGCTTCCCGTCTGCTGTCAATCCCGGTTGGCGAGTTGCAGGAGGATCTTGCCCCCCAGGGGGTAACGAAGGTCTTCCGCTTTTCGTCGCGCCGGGATGGTGCTCTTACCCCGTCCGCTCGTCTGCTCCTGACCTTTGACTCCCTTTTGCCTCCGGCCCAGGTGTTCTGGGGCATGGGTGATCGCCGGTCGTGTGAGTTTTCGGTGCGACCATATGTGCCTGACCCGGTTCGCTGCTTTGGCTGCAACCGGTTCGGCCATGTTAGCTCTGCGTGCCGCCGTGAGGGTAAGCTATGTGTCCGCTGCGGTGGGCCTGCGCACCCTACCCCGTGCACGAAGCCCCCGCGTTGCTCAAACTGTTCGGGGGCCCACCCTTCCTCTTCTCGGGACTGTCCCGTTTTCAAGTTTGAATTTGAGGTGCGGTCCTTAAGGACTACCGAATTCCTTAGTGCGCGGGAGGCGCGCGATAAGATCCGTGACCGGGAGCCGCGGCGGGGGTTGTCCTACGCTGCGGCTCTTGGCCCTGGCGGGTCCTCGGGCCCCTCCCGTGCTACCCCGGCGTCTACTGGAGTGGTGCCCCCCTGGAAGTCCCGGGGGTTGGTGGTCCTCCTGGTGCCGCGGGTCCTTCTTGTTCCTCTGCCTCACTTTCTGACATCCCATCTGATTCCCTGCCTACAAATGCCCCTTCTCCCCCTCCGGCCTTGGGGTCTGGATCCTTGCCTACTCGTCTCTCGGGTGGGGAGGGGGATGCCCCGAGGGAGAGGAGGAAGCGTCGCCGTGGTCGGAGTCGGAGTCCTTCCGACCCGATCCTGACTGCTGCTCGCCTTGCTTCCCCTTCTTCCCCGTCTTCACCGGAGGGGAAGCGGCGCGCTGTTCCTGATCCGCTCGGGACTTCCCCCCCCCCCTATACGGAGCGCTGGTGGGGCGTCACCTCCCGGTGCCCCGACCAGTGTCCGGGTGTCGGTCGAGGTGCACTGCCCCATGACACCCTCGATTACTGACTCTGTTCCCATGATAGACCCGGTCGAGAGGGGCCTGGCCCTCCTTCATGGAGTCTCTCTCTCTCTCCGGCTCCTGCTGAGAGTGGTCCGGTCTCTCTCCTGGATCTACCTCTCCCACTTGTGGTCGACCTTTCCTCTCCCCCCAGTCAGTGCTTGTCTGGTTTGACGAGCCCTCGAACAGCTGGTTCCCCCCGGTCCCCCCCTTGTGGGGAGTTGGGGGTTTCGGCTGGGCCCGACTCGTCGTCTCTCCCCGCCGGGAGAGCCCCCCTCTGACCTCCCTGTTCTACTCTCCACTTCTCGTCCTACTACGGGTGCAGCAGATGCGGAGTCGGTGGCCCCTACCCCCCCAGTTCTGGGTGAGTCGGGGAAACCGATTCCGTCCCTGGTTACGGACCGTTGAGTTTGCTGCTCAGCTTGGTCCGTGGCTATTTCGCTGTTTTCTCTGCCTCTTATAATGCCGCTTCCCCTTACAGTTCCATTTTGCATTGGAACTGTAGGGGCTTTTAGCTAACTGGGAGAACCTTGCCTCCCTGCTGGAGAGCGAGCGGCCTTCCTGTGTTTGTCTCCAGGAGACTATCCTGGCTGCGCGGGGACTCCCTCGTCTCTCTGGCTATGTTGGTTTCCCTTGCACCCCGGATGAGCGCACACGCCGGCGGGGTGCGGCGATTTACGTGCATCATTCGTTACCATCGCGTGGTGTGCCTCTTCGCACTTCCTTGCAGGCTGTGGCTGTGCGGCTCTTTTTAGATCGCCAGTACACTGCCTGCTCGGTTTATATTCCTCCTCATGACCCTCCTTCTCGCGACGCGTTCGCGAGTTGGTGCTGCAACTACCCCGACCGTTTCTCCTCCTCGGGGACTTTAACAGTCGCGACCCGGCTTGGGGAGATGTTCGGTCGACTAATGTTGCTGGTATTTTACTCTCCTTAATGGAGGAACTTTCCTTTGCGTGTCTCAATTCCGGTGAACCTACTTACTTCCACGAACCCACGGGTTCATTTACCTGTATTGATCTCTCCTTGGTGTCCCTCGATGCCTTACTCGATTTTTCGTGGAAGGTGTTGGGGGACTCTTATGGCAGTGATCATTACCCAGTCTGTCTTGAGCCGGTCGGTCCGCAGCCGGGCGTTTCGTCTCGACCGAGGTGGTGCCTTGCGCGGGCTGACTGGCCATCTTTCAGAGCTCGTTCCGTCATTGTCCGTTCGGTGTTGAGCTTTGGCTCTGTGGATGAGAGCTTGGAGTTCTTCGAGCGGGTGGTGATGGGCGTCGCGGAGGACTGTATTCCTCGTTCTTCCGGTAACCCGCGGACTCGTAGCGTCCCGTGGTGGACTCCAGCATGTCACCAGGCGGTGTGCGAGAGGAAGAGGGCAACGCGCCGCTTCCACCGCACTCGGCGCGCGGGCCACTTGATTGAGATGCGGCGGGCGAAGGCTTTCGCCCGCCGGACTCTCAAGTTGGCCCGTCGGGCCTCTTGGCGTGCTTTTGTGTCCGGCATCTCCTCATCTACCCCTTCTGCTGCTGTGTGGCGGAAGGTACGTAGTATCGAGGGGAGGCCAGTCCCTGCTAGTCGCCCTGTCCTTCGGGACGGGGACGGCTTCCTTTCGGATCCTGCTGCTGTGGCTGATCGGCTGGCCGGTGCTTTTGCTGCGGTTTCCCGTTCGCCTTCAGCTGCGGATCGCCCTTTATCGGAGGTCACGTTCCCGCCCCCTGTGAACGAGCCCTATAACCATCTCTTTCCGATGCGGGAACTTCGGGCTGCCTTGGCAACCCGTCGTTCCTCCGCTCCTGGCCCTGATGACATTCCGTATGACTTTCTTCGGAATCTGCACCCGATGGCCCTGCACTTCTTGCTGGATCTTTTTAACCGGATGTGGGTTGAGGGGTCGTTCCCTTCCCGTTGGAGGGAGGCGATTGTGGTCCCGATACCTAAGCCGGGGAAGGATCCGGCGGAGGTGGCGAGCTATCGGCCTATTGCTTTGACGAGCTGCTTATGCAAGCTCCTCGAAAAGATGGTGGCCGTCCGACTTTCCTTTACACTGGAGTCGCTTGGGTTATGCCCCCCGACCCAGTATGGTTTTCGTCGATTTCGGGGTACTCTGGACCCCCTTCTCCTTGGCCATGATGTACGGGAGGCATTTTCCCGCCGGAATCTTGTTCTGGCCGTCTTTTTTGACGTCCAAAAGGCCTATGACACGACCCGTCGGGGAGTTGTCATGGACCGTTTGAAGTCTCTTGGTTTTGTGGGCTTTTTGCCCACGTTTCTTCGCAACTTCCTCTGCCGTCGCACTTTCCGCGTCCGTAATGGGGCGGCCCTATCTGCCCTGTATGTTCAGGAGGAGGGGGTGCCCCAGGGGTGTGTGTTAAGCGTCTCCTGCTTCAACCTAGTTATGTCTGCGCTACCGGGAGCTCTTCCGCCCTCGGTGCGCTGTTCCATCTATGCAGATGATCTGGCTGTCTATGCCGCGGGGACGAGTCCCCCCTCGTGGAGAGGCAAGTCCAACTCGCGGTCAATCGGGTTGAACGCTGGGCGTCGTCGGTGGGCCTTACGTTGTCTTCCCCGAAGACTTCGTGTGTGGCCTTCCTTCCGTCGAGGAGACGGGGATCCGGCGCCATCCCGGCCTTTAACCTTACACTCGGGGGTCAGCCTCTGGCCCTCGTTCCATCAGTACTCTTCTTGGGTATGGTTTTCGACAGCCGTTTGAGCTGGGTTCCCCACCTTCGCCGGCTGCGCGAGTCCGCGAGACGTACCCTGGATTTGCTGGGGCATCTGTCGCATACTACATGGGGCGCGGATAGGCGGACGCTCCTCCGTTTGTACGTGTCCCTGGTACAGTCCAAATTAGACTATGGGAGTGTGGTGTATGGCTCTGCCTCCCGCACGGCCCTTCGGATACTGGATCCGGTCCTCTCTAGAGGACTGCGCATGTCATCTGGCGCCTTCCGCTCCTCTCCGGTTGATAGTCTGCAGGTTGAGTGCGACATCCCTCCCTTGGAGGATCGGAGGTCGTTCCTCATTGCTAAACACTATCTCCGGATCCTCCGTCTTCCCACCTCTCCTCTGTTCCAGGTGGTTGAGAGGGCGTTTCTGCCGGGATGGGGGTTGGTATTTCACCGACACGGTGACCTCCCTCCTCGATGGTATGGGCACTCCCCCTCATCCGTTATACCGGTCTCTTTCAGTGGTGTTGCACCTTGGGAGAGCACCCCTGTTGCGTGCTGTAGGGCGTTGCGCCCCGTTCGCAGGACCGAGTCGGACTCTGCCTTGCTTCGGTCTCTGTTCCTTCAGCATGCGGCGTGTCACTCTGCCTGTGTTGCGATCTTCACGGATGGCTCGAGGTCGTCGGGGGGCGTTGGATCCGCGGCTGTTCCCCAGTCGTCTGTCCTTGCTCCCCGATGTACCCGTCTCCCTGATGAGGCTTCCGTTTTTACGGCGGAGCTCTATGCCATTCTGAGCGCTCTGGAGGTGGTGCGGGAGCATCCGATGGGTCGTTCGTCATCCATTCGGATTCCCGCAGTGCCCTGGATGGCCTGGAGTGTTTTGACTCTGTCCACCCGCTGGTCAGACGAATCCAGCTACTGTACCATACTCTTGTCGCTTTCGTGGCAAGGAGGTGGTATTTTGCTGGGTCCCAGCACATGTTAACGTGGCTGGAAATGAGGCTGCCGATCGAGCTGCCCGTTCCGCGTGCCGACTGCAGGTTTCACCTGTGTCCCTCCCTTTTTCTGATTATATCCCTGGCTTCCGTAGGTTTTTGCGCTCCCGGTGGCAGAGTCGCTGGATGGCGCTACGGATAACAACTTTGCAAGATTAAACCCAAGTTGGGATGTTGGGCCTCTTCCTTCCATCGGTCGCGCCATAAGGAGGTGGCTCTGGCCCGCCTCCGTATTGGCCACACCCACCTGACCCATGGCTATTTGATGGCCGGGGATCGGGTGCCCCGATGTCCCAATTGTGACGTCCTACTTACAGTTGCCCACCTCCTGGTGGAGTGTCCGCTTTACTCTGCGCTGCGCGCAGAGTATTTTCCCTTTTTGGAGAGCGTCGGGCTTTGTGATAGGCTCGGCGCTCTTCTGTCTGAAGGTTCCTATTTTTCGATAACCGGGTTGTTCTCCTTCCTCTTTCGCTCCCGACTTCTTTACCGGCTGTGACCCCACTATGATCTTTTTGCTTTTCCCCCACCTCCTCCTCCTCCCCCCCCGTCTATTGTTCATTTCCATTAGTTGTTCCATACTCTTCGTTCTGTGTTCGCTCTGCTATCCACCTTTCTTTTGGTGGCCATGAGCGGTCATTCTTTGAAACAAAAAAAAAATATATATATATATAGAGTGTGCGCGCGCACGTGCAGCAGGAACAGCGGCTTTGTGATAATTGTAAAATGGTTCTGGCGGAACATTAAAAATATTTCCGAGTTCCCTAGACTGCTGCATAATTTACCTCGCAAGATCCTTAACTTGGCAAAATCATTGATAACCACAATGTCTTGAGCCTCCCAGAGGTAACTAGCCGCACTTAATAAAGCGCAGTGCGAGGAATTAAAACTCGGATCATCCAGTTATTCAAATTGTTGATCAGCAATATGTCTTCTAAATTTTGGCCTTTATGGTATGAAAATAACTTGTCAGTAGCTCCACTTAGCATCACTGTTGTTAATTTTTAGGTTTTAGTATTCGTATCTAATGTAGAAAATAGTGTTTTGTCGATAAACTTTGCTCATTTCATGATCGTAAGATAAAAGTGACTTTAATACTATTTTGTTTAAAGAATACCAAATAGATTCCGAGTATTTTGAAGGGATAAATGTAGTAGTCTGGAGATGAACGAGATCGGATTTAAAAGGGGTTCAGACATTATTGGTTGGAGCCAGTCATTATTTTTGTTTATCAGAAATGTTTTTTTTTTTTTCTTTTCAGGCGAGAAACTACATTCGTTCTCTTCCAAATATGAAGAAGAAGGATTTTAAGCAGGTCTTCAAGGGAGCGAATCCTTTAGGTACAAAATTGATTGAAGATTCAAACGAGATATTAATCACACACTCGTTTCTTAAAGGATCATTATTTATCGTCATTGAAAAGTCCTAGAAGTTGCTGTTATATGATATAGTTTGTAGGTTTAGTCAGATTCTCTGTGCTGTGACAACAGCGATAGGTAGATATAGCTAAAATAAAGAGCATAACCTAGAAATACGCGCGCGGTATTACAGTAGAAAATTAAGGCATTTTAATACTATGCGTAGATCCGCATATCAAGTTGTGATCGTACGTAGCCACTTCAAATATTCGTTGTCATCAGATTTGTAAAAATGATTCCCCCTGAAATAATAATAATAATAATAATAGTATAATTTGCGGAGAAATAATGAGTTAACCCTTTCAGGACGACTGTTACAAATTGGTAGCGTTTCAAATACACGCGTTTGTAACAACTCTACAAAAAATTCCAGACTTAAAGGGTTAGATTAAGTTCAGCAAATATGCTGTTGATAGTTGAAATTAACGGATGCTAATAAAAAGTACTGCATTATAATTCTGAAAAATTTATATTTAGCGCTCAGCCATAATAATAATAATGGTAATAATAATAATTATTATTATTATTTAAAGGTTGGGTCTTTGGCCTCTGTAGCGGCAATGGCGACCTACAGCTTTACGTGGAATCCGAACCACGAATCGTTACATCATTTGAATACGGAGGTCAGTCATCCATCCAGTTACTAATCAGAACCAACGTCGCTTTGACCTCTACCGGAAGTAGCATTGCGACATGGTTACAGTGTAACCGTGTAACGTAAATGTTAATTTTAAGATAACCACCACCTTAACATTAGGGTTTGTTTTCATTTTATTAATAAATAATTATGATAATTTCCAAACAATAAATGTTTAAAATTTAAGCTAATTGTTTTAAAGATATCGACAAGGAGTGTTATTATTTACTCAAATTTTATTTAAGGGCTCGTGCTACTGCTGCCTTCGTAATTTACTCGTTAGCAATAAGTTCGAGAATGGAATACTCAAATCGCAAACTTTGTGCATGAAATGAAAATATTTATATTTGTAGCCGTGGATCTCCTCGAGAAGATGCTCGAATTGGACAGCGAGAAGCGTGTAACGGCTTTGCAGGCGTTGGCACACCCTTATTTGACACAGTATGCGGATCCTACGGATGAACCGGTGTCTGAACCTTACGACCAGAGCTTCGAAGATATGGAAATGCCTACTGAGAAATGGAAAGGTGGGTCTTCCCTTCCCTTATCCTCTTATCTCTTTATCAGGCTATTCATCGGATGTGGCTTTTCCGTCTATCGTTATTCTCTACTTGCGTTATCAGTCGTCTGTGGGTGCAAAAGTTTCCTCATCGGTCAAAAGAGTGAAGTATACGCTACTTTAAAGTATTTCAAATGGGCAAGGTTATTGAGGTCCTCTTAGGAAGAAGTGGCTAAGGGACAAAATTAAACACACGGTAAAATTTGTTACTAATTTGAAAGTGGAATAACTTTTGAAGATATTTCGGCGAAATATCGTCGAAGTTTCGTCGACACAAATCGGTAAGATATGTTTTTTTTTTTTTTTTTTTTTTTTTTTTTAAGAATATTTATTCGCTGTCTGTAAATTAATAATTTTATTTATACGTTTGTAATTAAAATATGGTTGTGTCTTACCATTAATAATGACTGACTTTTTAAAGAATGCACTCGTATGATCAAGAAAACCTGTATCAGACCATATCCTTATTGCTGCTCGCTTTGGATACGAAAGAGTCTGCCTAATTCGTTATCAGCTGTATTTTCCCATGGAAAATTGCGATACATCATATAAGGAAGAACCAAAGTATGATACAGACTACAGCGTTAATAAAACTCGTTTAGGAACTAGGTACAGGAGTTCAAACATTATAGCAACACTCCTAGAAATATTTTTAGATACGTAATTGATAGGGTCCTTCCACTGCAAATTCTTATCTAGTATGACACCTAAAAATTTCGCTTCATCAGTTTCTTTTACAACGAGTTCTTCAACATTCAGGTTGTGAGGATACACACGTCTCTTACTGAAAATTATAATTTTGTTTTATTTATATTTATAGAAAGAGTTTATTGGAGGTTACCCAATCCACGACTTTGGTCAATTCTGTTCTAAATGTAACCTTTGATGTATTAACGTCTTTACAAGAAAAGGGCACGATTGTATCACCTGCAGACGTTTTAAATTTAAGAGTACCGGAAGAACGCGGAAGGTCATGTACAATAAAGATATTAGGGGACCAAGGACTAGCCCTTGAGATACCCCACAAAAAGTCATTATTTGT
The DNA here is from genome assembly GCA_023014485.1 of Bathynomus jamesi. Lineage (NCBI taxonomy): Eukaryota > Metazoa > Arthropoda > Malacostraca > Isopoda > Cirolanidae > Bathynomus > Bathynomus jamesi. Next base: position 284,362 of record JAJOZX010002383.1, read on the forward strand.
AATGTTTAAACAATATATAACTAATTAAACAATCGGGACTTTCAATTCAACATATATCAAGGCGTGATTGCTGGTTTCAGTGGCTTGTAAACAAACCTCCAATCGCTTTCATTGGTCAATTCTCAAGTATTGCCATATGAATGTACATCTAACAATATCGAAATTGTAAATTATTTTATTTTAGGTTTTTGATTGAAAATTATTGCATCATAACATGGAAAAATATATCACTACTGAAAAATACCTACACTAAAACTGATAACGACTCTAAAGAAAATTATTAAAAATAATGTGTCAGCTATTTTGTACACAGGTCATTAGGCTAGGCCAAATTTCGCGCATTGAATTTTATATAGACTATATACAGGGTGTTTATAAAGTTCCTATCTATTTCAGTGAAAACGTAGCAAAAGGGGTAAAATTCAATAACAATATAATAAAAGGCATACATTTAATGAATACTTAAGCATATGATTCTACATGAGCACCATCAGTATCTCTACAGAGTTCGAATCTGTCAGCAGCATTGCGGAACACATTTTGGAGCATTCATTAAGTATTCATTAAATGTATGCCTTCTGTTATGTTATTGAATTTTACCCTTTTTGGCTACGTTTTCACTGAAATAGATAGGGACTTTATAAACACCCTGTATACTATTTTGACTGATTTTATGTAGGTAGCCTGCGATACTTACTTAGGTTCATGCACGTTTAAGGTTCCTAAACATTTCATTGGTTACAAACCAACTTAACCCGAAAGCGAACACCATTTCAGGTAATTGAAGTGGTTCCAGTAAATATTTTTAAAAAGTGTTCTTAATAACAAAAACGGAGTGTATATTCAAGGGAGAACTTTTTTAAATTATATTTCCGTAGTAAAAGCAAAATGCTAGTTTGCTCGCGTGATTTCACGCGAATATTCATTTCATGAAGCGTTTTAATCTCGTGGGTTAAGCCCTTATAAATTCAACCACGTGAATAACTGCGAAAGGTAGGAATTCATTAGCGCTTTGAAATGACACGCATATGAATATTCAATTCACGAAGTTTCCCGAGTTTTGTGGGTTACGCCCTTATTATAGGTGCAACCCTGTCACTAATATTATGCCAAAGGTTAGAATTCATTAGGCTTCGAACTGACACGCCTATCGTGACTATATTTTTTTTCTTAAACTGTTTATAGCTAAAGGAAAAAGTGCTGACATACTGTACTCCAGAAATAGGAAAAATGCAATTTATAGTTTTTTATTCCATTAAAAAAAAATCTTAAGGTTCTTATTTTTTTGTTTCAAATGTGAAATTACCTTTTTGTCCCGAATAATTTAGTCCAAATAATCAAGATGCTGTTGGGTTCTCTATTTCTCGCGAATTTGGTACGGATCATCCGAGAAGGAAACGCTCTTTTGTGATTTAAAGTATAACCTCTCCCTAGGCAATATTCGGGTCCATTATCTACCCTACAAATTTTTGTAGGTTCTCCCGATTCCAACGCACCCCTCCCGACGTCAGGTTTCACGTGCGCTCTTCGGGGTGAGGTCTTCCGCCGGTGGCATTGCCAGTAGGAGGTCATGCCCAGGAATTTCCCGAGGGCCCTGAAGACTTCGGTTCGCCCGTGGCCTTCCTCCTGCCAGCGTTGATTGTCTTATGACGGAGATCTTACGCCCTCGCTGCACTCCCCTCTCCATCTCACATTTCCTCTTGATTTGTTCCGCCCTCGCCGTTGCACGCTCTCGGCTCCTCCTCCCCTTTTGCCTTTCAGGCTTCACTCTCACCCTTTCTCATTTGTTGGGTGACCCACCGCGTCTGTACCGAAGGAGTCGCGCTTCTTTCTCCGTCAGACTGGAGAAAGACTGGTTGGGCCCCGATATAATCTCTTCCTCCGTTCGCCGTTCTTGGTGCCTTCTCTCCCCTCGCTTCCCGTTTTCTCTTTACCTTCTCCCTCCCTCCCTCATCTTCCCCCGTCACCATTTGCTCGCATTCTCTCTCTAATTTAGTTTCGGCGCGATACGACCCCGGCAGTCGAAACACTGGTGAAGCATCGCTGTTCCTTCCCTCCTTCTCCGTAAGTTCATTAAACTCATGACATTAGAATTTATAAGTACGCGAGAATGAGGGGAATTCTGAAAATGTTAATCTAAATCACGCTTACATATTTAACTGTCGTGCAAACTTAACAAGAAGAGTGAACATCGGATTTGTAGAACATATCAATTCTTGGAACTCGTGCTATAACGTTTAATTGGTTAATCCTTCATGAGAACAAGGTCGATTTTACATTTGTCCACTGTGATATCCAAAATCAACGTTCTTCGCGAATTTGGTGCGAATGAATTTAATTATAGCCAAGATCCTTTAGGTACGGTAACTCTATGTTGGGAGAGTAGTATTGGGGAGATGTTGTTTTCGCTGGATCTTACCTCCGGTCTCTGTAGGAGATATTGTTTGTACTACGAAACTGCCTCGGAACGTATTCTACCGAGTAACCATTCTCGTAAATGTTGCCTAGCCGAAGAACTTTGAAGAGGAAGTATGGAGGCGACGGAAAGGAGGCGCAACATAGGAGCCCTCTGTCGTTCAGTGGAGAGAGACGAGGAAGAATATAGCGACGTCTCGCACTGGCCAAGCCTGAGTTCATGACGAATAGCCTAGTCCTAAACGATTATTAGAGGAAGTGGTTAATCTCTCGATCTATAAAACGCGGGTCAAATTCAGTTGGTTCTTAGGAATAAGAAAATTAGAACATCGTTTAACGCGTTGTGAAACGGAGAGAGATTTCATATACGTATACCACGAAGTGGGTTCAAAACATTAATTTACTCTAATACCCAGAAAAAAGGTATCGTAGAGATTCCCTTTCGTAGGTGAAGGAAATGGAAAGGGAGAGTTTGTCGACTTGTATAAGAAGTGAATCTCGATTTCTGAGCAAAATTTGCAAACATGATCGATACAGCACAATCATAATTGGAAGGGTATATAGGAGGAGGATTCCAAGTACCACACTTTGTATATAAATTGGCGAGAATAGGTGAGAGCTGCTACACTAAGTGTCAGTTGGTAGCACTTTTAAAGCTTATAGTAATTTGATTCCATGCGTAGGCGAATAATAGAGATCGCTGAGTGAAGGAGGTCCGAATAATCGTTCATAGCGTTTCATGTATAGAAAGTTAAAAATATCTTTCACAGAAACTTTGTGAATGGTGAAGTGATACTATAGGTAGGTTGGCCAGTTTAAGAAATTAGATTCGGTTGAATTGAGCGAAAGAACAGAGATCTCATGAGTGACGAATGTTGTGTGAGGAGGAAGCCCCCCAGAGAATGGAGTTAAAAATATAGAAATTATTAGAAATTATTGGTCTTGCGTTTTTTAATAAACTGAGAAGACTGACGTATTAAAGTACATAATTTCTTAAGTTTAGCTATTGTATCACGCGGAGTTTTGTCAGTGCTTTGAAATGATAAGTATATAGGTGCATACACCCTGTTTTCAATATAGCAAACTCCCCCGCTTTGTCACATTTAATACCATTTATTTTTATGTAAAGCAATACCAAATCTCTCTGGAATACTAATTAATAAAATGTCACACAATTACTTCAGAGTTAAATTCTCGTAACTACGTTAATATTTTTCCCCCCTCCAGAATCTGTTTACATGGAAATTCAAAACTTCGTCCCCAAGCCAAGTGTTTTGGCAGAACAAGAATCGAGGTGTGAAGGAACATCCAGTTAGTGTGTGACAGACACTAGGCAACGTAATAACCTAATAGATATGTATTTACTGTATGGCATGTACGTGCTTATATTCATGTACGTACGGTATTTACATTGAAATACGTACGTCCGTGACTGAATTGAAGCTCTCCTGTTATTTTTTTAACTTCATATATTTTAATCGCTTTTCTTAATTGTATTTCTAAACCCGTGAAATAAGTTAATATTTCAATTTTAGATTGAATGTCTTCAGAAAGAACTTGCTCGTATCTTCGCGAGCATTTATGGCCGGTCGTACTGTAGCTGATGTATAATAGGTAGAATTTGTCGTGTTCCCTAAAGCCATAATAATAATAATAGTGTTCAATTTTTCATTGATTGATAAAAGGTGCTGATAATAATTGTTTTTCAAACTTCAATAATGAGCCGAGAATAATTAATTAATATTTTTTTTTTACTGCTGCTGCTTTTTACGAATGATTAACGATGGCAAAGATTTTCAAAGTATATTTTCATAAGTAGCATTTTTGTATTTTATTTTATTGTAAAGTTTGTACATTTTTCGGTCATATTTTGACCCTGAAATAGACCAAAACTACAACCCAGTTGCATTAGAAAATTATTAAATTATGTATTTCAGTAGGTTGACTGCTGTAATTTTTGTATCTTTCATTATTAATTGCAGTTGATATCTATCTATCTATCTATGCAAAAACCTAATTACAAAAGATAAACAACTGAAAAAATAATTAGTTTAGGAATTCTTTTCTTTGCACCCAAAATGGCTTTACACTTTGCAATTTACCCTCAGTAAGTTTATCTTTAGTTAAAATGTTTCCATTCGCGCGCTCGTCGGTTTAAATGGCCGTTTGTGTCGTGGATATTGCACGCTACGAACCCTAATCTTCATACCCCGAGAATTATGAATGGTTATTACACCACTAATTAGAGACTGTCTCTTACCGATTATGGTACAAAGTTCATTATTAAATTTTACTCTAATGAATGAGAATTGATATGTTTTGGAGTAAGTTCGGGGATTGGTTTTGTTTTTTGATAAGTGCTGTTGAGGTTCAAGATAATGAAGAATATTTTCATATAATCAAACAGTATTAGGTTTTTTTTTACATTAAATATTACCCAACAGTCGCAATTTAATTTTAGACAGAGCATTGTTCATTTAGACTGGAAATTTCAACAAATTTTCCCTGATTTATGTTAATTTAGGGTATGTTAAATTATGTCAATAGATATGACAATAAAAACCACACTAATAGACGGAGTTTATTTCCACAACATTTTCGATCCCCACTGGCATCCTCTTCGAGTGGATACAAGTTTTTCCGTATCCACCCGAAGAGGATGCCAGTGGGCATCGAAACTGTCGTGGAAATAAACTCGGTCTGTTAGTGTGGGTTTTATTGTCACATTTCGACCTCGACGTAAAAAAGTGAAGTTTTGCATTTATTATTTCAATAGATTTGGCGATGGAATCTTCCCCCAGCTCTCGACCATGAAATGAGTGAAGGCTCATTTTTCAATTACAAAATAAAATTTAATCCGGTTCGTTATAGGATAAGATTATATTAAGCAATAGCAATTGTTGTTAACCGCGGTGATGGAAATTAAGTGCAATAGTAACTAATGTTTAGAGGTCCTGTCCCCAAGAAAAATTTTAATTCGCTAAAAACAATGAGCATGCCATATAATTTACGTGACAAGGTAGTGTGTGTGTGTGTGTGTGTGACTGTGACTGACTGTGTGTGTATACAGTGATACACACTACTGTGCAAAAGTCTTAGGCAGGTCTGAAAAAATCTTGTATTGATAAATTTTCCCAATTTCAAAAGTTAAAATACGCGTGTTAGCTTCAAAATTTATTATTTATTAGAGAACCATCACCATAAGTACTGAAAAATTACGTACAATTGTCGAAAGTCAGTATTTTGTATGACCGCCCTTTTCCTGCAAAACTGCTTCGATTCGATTTGGAATGCTATTTTAGAGTTTTTGTAAGAAATCCGCTGGAATGTTGTTCCATGCATCTAAAAGGACCTGCCATAGCTCTTCTCTCGATTTTGGCTGCTTTTGCTTCTTTGTCTAAATAATCCCAAACAGCCTCAATAATATTTAAATCAGGGCTCTCGAGAGGCCACTCCATCAGTTGCTAGTCTCCGCGTTATTTTTTTATTCTCCAAATAGGTTTTGACTACATTAGCAGTATGCTTAGGGTCATTGTCGTGCTGAAAAATATAATGTTCCCCCCAATTAATCTCCGACCTGATGGCGCAGCATGATGAATTAGGATCTGTCTGTATCTTTCTGCATTCAGTATTCCATCAATTTTGATAGGATCCCCAACACCATTTGCTGAAATGCGGCCCCAAACTTGGAAGATCCTCCTCCACCATGTTTAGTTGATGGCTGCAAACGCATTTCTTTGAATTGTTCTCCGTTTCTTCCCACTTACTGTCTTCTCCTTGTGCCAAAGATTTCAAATTTTGACTCGCCACTCCAGAGGACCCCTTTCCACTGGTCAGCATTCCAATTCTTGCGCTTTTGAGCCTCTTTGACTCGTTTCCTTTCCTGACAAATGGCTTTTTGATTGCCACTCGACCATTAAGACCATTTCTGATGACTGATGAGTGATCTTCTCACGGTGAGTGAGTGGACTCGTAATCCTGAGGTCTGGCAAGTTCTGCACTGGATTTTCGTCTATTCCTGAGAGATGTTAGCTTAAGGTGTCTCATCGTTTTTAGAAAGTTTCCTTGGCCTTCCACCGCGTTTTCGATCTTCAACTTCGCCTGTTTCGCGCTGTTCCTTCAAAATTGCTCGAATACCACATCTTGATACCCCAATTTGTCGCGATATTTCTGATTGAGATTGACCCTGCTCGTGCAATAATACCACCCCGTGTCGAGTTGCAATGGATATTTTAGCCGTTGCTTAACCAATGTAAAATTTTATGCCTTTATCTGGAAAAAGAGAGAAAATTAACAATTAAGAAATTTTATTAAAAAAAATTAAATTTCATTTAGTTAGGAGCATTAAACAATTACAAAAACATACAATAGAAGTTCTGTTTACAAAGTGTTACTGAATGAGCTTAGAATATCTTGTAAAATAGTACCTAGAAACTTTGTGTTAAATTCCATTCTATCTCCAGCAGTAGCACGTTTTGATGAAACGTCCGTTTTCTTCGTTAAACTGCCTAATAACTGAGATTATTGACAAGGACTATACATTATAATTTATATTTATAATAAAACAACACTATGAAATATTCAACATCATTAAGAAAAAAGAAAAAAAATGTATAAGGGTGCCTAAGACTTTTGCAAAGTAGTGTGTGTGTGTGTATATATATATATGTGTGTATATATGTGTGTGTGTGTGTGTGTGTTGTTTGCAGTTAAAATGTATATATAGGTACGGCATGCGAAGGTGCCCCCTCAGGGCATTGGTTTCTGCTCGTATGTAGGAGAATTACGACATTTGATTAATCGAGGCCCATGGTGTAGTGGATAGCATATCTGACCGGCAATCGGAAGATCATGGGTTCGATTCCCGGGTGGCAACCTTATTTTTAATTTGTTCGTTCTTCCTCCTCATCTTGTGCGGAACGTTCTTCTACACAAGCGTCGTTCTTTACATATATATATATACCTATATCCCTATATCCCCGCAAGGGGGTTCTAAGCTCGTGCTCTTTGTGCTCGTTTGTACGTGCTTGTTCCTGGAGGTTTCACGTGCGCCCTCCCGGCCCTAGCACCCAAGGATGATGGGACTCGACCCTGCAGTCCTTGTCATCCTTGGTCTTTTTCCACTTCAACTGTCCCCTCCACCCTTTCTTTTTCCTCTCTTCCTCTCACTTTTTCTTTGTTTTTCCGGCCGAGATATGCCTTTTTAAATAGAGGCGAATCGGTTCTTCCCGAACTTTAAAAAAAATATATATATATATATATATATATATATATATATATATATATATATATATATATTATATATATAATATGAGGGGTCCCTTGTCTTAAGGTACCTAAGCACCAAAATTAAAATTTGCCAGAAATCGCCCTCAAAGTTCAGCAATATTCTGGCAATAGTATCTCTGTTATTAATTGAGCTAGAACGTTCATTTTTGGCTAAATTAGAGTTCTAAGTATGCTGATGAAGATGTTGATGAGTTTTTGGAATAGATTTTCATATTTTATATTTTATATATATTTTTTTAAATTTGTTGATTTTCTTATTATGCCGAACTTTGGGTGAACTTTTGGCTGGCGATAGAGGTGAAAAAAGTAGTTCGCTTCGTAAGGTTTTCAACCATATTTCGTGTCGTAAGGTCATTATAACCCAAACCACGATAGAGGAAGGGTGAAAATAGTGATGTCCATCAAAAAACGTTTTCGCCTGTGGTGGCGCTTAGGTACCTTAAGACGCGCGACCTCTCATATATATATATATATATATTATATATATATATATATATATATATTATATATATATATATATATATATATATATATGTGTATGTATGTATGTATGTATGTATGTATGTATGTATGTATGTATGTGTGTGTGTGTGAGAAAATAAATCGTTACATATTTTTGTATTAGTTGAAATACGAAGTACAGTTTCACTTAAAGGAAATTTTGGACACAAATTTTGTTTTTTGTTAATGAAGGTCACATTTTTTCATTTTAGTGCATGTGTTAATGTGTATATTTATAAAATTTTTCTTACATAAGAATATTAATGTATTAAAGAGCTTGCGTACATGAAGCCTAAAAAAATTCTTCTAATGTAGAAGAAATATTTTAATGGACCTAACGTGGTTAGGTGATGGAGTGATATTACTAACATTTTGTAACAACACATGAACAATATTGAACATGCCTAAATACATGTTTGCACGTATAAATAATGAGGAAAGTATCCGAAGGAGGGATAAGTGGAACAGTGGAAGAGTTCGTGTGCAAATTTTTTAAACAAAAAATTTAACATTGTTGATAACATAAATGAACCAATTGTAAATTAACCCATGAACGATCATCGTTCTTTTTTTTTTTTTTTTTTAAATAATATTGTTTTGTATATAAAATAAATTATAAAGGTATGGTTTTTTATTTTATTCCTAAATGGTTTAGTTTTTCTTTCTTTTCCCAAAAGGTTAATTAATGTTCCTCGTTGATCTCGAGTTTGATGGTGGAAGTACAGATTGTCCACAATGTCTTGTCACCCCCAGTAAAATACTGATCTTAGTTTTTCTTTCACAACCATTTGAAATGTGTGATAGCAACAACTATACGATTGAATAACACATGTTGGCTAGTACCTGGGTCCATGAGGGACCACGTAATGGCAAAACCATTGACAATAGTAGTGCAGACGTCCAGGACCGATTGAATGCTGCAGTTCCAAAAAGGAGTAGTACAGGCGTACTTGGGATACAGTTTTTGACGTTTACATAAATCAGAAATGAAATGGTCTCGGGGTTGCGGGTGGGGGACGCTGGCATTTTCCTGAACCACGTAAGTAGTTGAATGCCATTCTTCCAGACGTACAAACTTAGAACAATTTCTGCTATTTACTCGCTGTACTTTTCAAGTACGGTACACCAATTCTCCCATTTTGTTTTCAGTTTTGATCAGATTATTTATTCATTACCTTCGCTCCTGCTTTGCCGATCCACGTTATAACTTCAGCAGTAGCACTGACTACCATTACAAGTGCGTCAATTTAAAGGAATGTGAAGATGATAGTTTACAACGAACTGTTAGCCTCACTAACAAAACTTCAAATTTTGAAGATTTTTTATATTTATACACGAAGGAGGAAGACAAGAGCGAATGTCCGCAAAAATGCTCCCCTCATAGAGGAAGAAGAAAGCTAAAATCAAGGTCCAGGGTTTTCGAGATGCCTGGACACACTGCTTTTGAAAGATTGGAGGTTAAAGACGGGGAAAAAATGGATTGAGGAAGATTGTTCCATTGCGTTGAGAGTTGGACAAAATAGGAATGAAATGTGTAGAAAGTGTGATACAGCATGCTTTCCTTAACCTTTTCATGCCTGAATTATAAAATTATTTCAATTTTTTCCTGTTCAAGCTAAAATAACCTAATATTCAGATCGTAAGGCTCAAAATCGATTGTCAAGCTCATGTTACCATAAGGCAACGGTCGCCGTTAAAGGGTTAATTAAATTTAAAGGAGGAAGCATACAGTTAGAGAGTTTTGAAGACTCCATTATAATAGCGATAGTAAAAAGAGAGAGAGAGAGAGAGAGAGAGGCAGAGGATTTGAAATAGGCTGTAAAACGTGAAAAGGGTGAAGGTAAATTTGTAATTATAGCAGTGTAACAAATCTCCATACAACTATGGCAGTAATCAAGTTTCACTTGTAGAAACTATAGATAATGTAAAAACTATTCCACTTATTCTTCATTTGCAAGGCACATAATAGTGATTTTCGTAGAAGAAACCCCCAAGAAAAGGTTTAATGTGCATGAGTCAAATACGAGAGAAGAAAATGTAGTTGATGGTTTCATTTTCGTAACAACAAATTAGTTTTATTAGTTTCTCATGTTAGAGAAAATAAGGGGTACCACTTTGCAAATAAGTCTCAGAACGTAAGTCAAATACTGTATTTTTGTTTATTCTGTAATGTTTTGCGAGGAATGTGTGAAAAGATAAATTGATTTCAAAGTAAAGTAAGTTCAAACACTAGAATAGAAAAACTACTTTGGGTAAATTGGAAGGGTAGAATTTGTAAATTTTTGGTCCGACTTTGACAAACTTAATTCATTTAGTCGAGATGACATTCGTGAAAGTAAGAGAAAGCGCCACGTTAGTGTATATATTAAATGAGGCCCTCCGAGGAAGAAGTGGCTAAGCGACAAAAGTAAAACCTCCATTTAACATGTTATAAAGTTTTAGCAATTTAAAAGTGCCATAACTTGTTGAATTTTTAAGGATATTTCTTTAAAAGTTCAAAAATTATGGCATTTTTAAATTGGTACAACTTTGCGTTTTTTATGGCGTCTTTTACTTCAGTCGCTTAGCCATTTCTTCCTCGGAGGGCCTCAAGTTTCGCCGTAAAAACTTAATTCTTTTGTTGCAAACGGGATTGTATAATCGTTCAAAAAGTCCTGTTGCGAAACAAGGTTTCTTACAGACATTTTATTAGTAAAATAGATTGAAATTTCACGAGAGGACCTTTTGAACAGATTATACATACACAGGAACTATATACACACAGAGAAAAGCATTGTAACTTCGTAGATAAAGTGCTGACCCGTCAGGGTAGCCTAGTGGTAATGGTTCGAGCTGTTAACTTGAAGATCCTGGGTTCGAGTCTCGTCTCAGACTTTAGATTTCAGGATTTAAGGCTGCTTCTTTGGGTCCTTCCTGCTGGATAGTGGTTCGGATCCACGAAATGCTATAGGTCCCCTCTGTCATCTGACTTTGTATAGATGTTACGACTTGTCAGGTGCCTATGGGATGTCCTGTATTTTTTGTGTTCCGACAACGTCCCGTTTCAAGCGTATACTGGACGTAATGAAAAGTAAACTCCAGCTAACTAAGTCTTAACTACTCGTGAAAAAAAATTATTACAGTGTGACAGTGGTGACATTTTTTGAAGTGAAGAAGTGCGGATATTTAAGGGTAGAGTCATTGCATTACTTTATTCAAGTCAAGTAAGTCTAAAATTATATTTATACGATAGAATTTGCAAAATATCATTTTCAAGTCAGCTAATTGTCATTAAACTACAAAACTACTGAAGTAGCTACTCGTCGAGTGGATAAATTGAGTACTAACCCAAGTTTCACGGTCCAACCCGAAGCTGTACCTTATTTCGATATTTAAAACCTGGCAAATCTCTTCGAGGAGCGCGCAGAAACGTCCATTTTCTCATTGTGCAAGTTTCTCGGAGACGCTAACATTGTACAGTGTACAAGGTACTCATTCTATCTATAGCGTCGATACACGATACAATATACTTTTAAAATAAGAAGATGGTACATTATTTGATACAACATAATTCTTTATAACATATTCTTTGTTTTTATCAAAAGAAATTAATAGGCTTATAAATTGGGGTTATATTTCTATATCTTTTGGTGTTTCAATACCTCGAAACAATGTTGAATAATGATTTTCATACAAAGTTAATTCAAACATTTAAAACAAACTTTCTTTTAAGAATTTTTGTCAGATAAGCTTCGTTTTTAGGTAAACTAAAAAGACATTCTGGTAGAGTACTGAATAAGCAACACTATTGTATTTTAAGAAAAGTTTTGTCACTGACAGGTAATTGGCGGATAATGCAATGTCGGAAACACACACACACACACACACACACACGCGGAAGAGCGCATATTGTTGAAAGGAGATTCTTCGTTGGAGAGCGGACATTGAATCCTGACCTAATGGGAGACACTGTGATAAAATTCACTATAAACTTTGCGCATAAGCACAAATATTGTGGTGTTTCATTCATGAAAAGAGGCTTCAATACATTAATATTTTTTTAACAAAATAGTAATAAAAAAATTGAAATGTACGATGTGAATTAGTTTTTGTAGCGTAGCACTTAACATTATCCTTTAAATCAGTGGTTGCTAAACTTTTAGGCTGTGACCCAAATTCTGGTCGTGGGCTAGCTCGGTGACCCATGCTTTCAAACAGTTCACTTGTAATAGATAATAAAATAAATAATTAATGATAAAATGATTAGGCATAACATAAATAAATGATAAATGATAATTTAATGGCCTAATCAAATTGGCTTGGTGACCCAATTTTGAGTCGCGAGCCAGGGATCAAGAACCACTGCTTTAAATGATACTTCAGCATTTGTTACCAGCCTAAATTTTCTTTAAATGATACTTCAGCATTTGTTTTCAGCATTAATTGTCTTACTGTACATATTTCTCTTCATTTTTTCCGAGACTATGTCATAGTCATGTTGTAACGTCGCTTCGTGTCGATCAGCGAAGTTAAGCGACATTGAGTTTGGGTAGTAGCAGTAGTTGAATGGGGGACCGTCCTCTACATTCGGGTTATGTAGCGACCCGTTGTTCGGATCCCACGTAAAGCTGTAGGACTCCTTCGTTATATGACCTTAGATGGTACGAAGGAGGTTAAAGAACTCCGGCATCATTACAGTTTTCACTTTTCCTACCGGAAGTGACTGGCGAGAGAGAGAGAGAACTTAGAAGTGTCTATTTGCACTTAATTCCCTCTCTTTTCTGAACTAATGTAAGAATAAACTTGGTACGTAGTTTTTTATTTTTCTTTCTTTTCTAAATTTGCTTTTCTAAGCTAACCTAGAGTGGATTTTTGGACCCTTAATTATAAAACTTATCTATACTATAAAGAGGGAGTCCCGTTCGTCCGTCTGTCTGCTATTTCGAACATAGAAATAAATGCGCTTTGCTTTGTTTCAACTTACTGAGGATTCAGTTATTTGGTCAATAAAACTATAGAAAAGAACGCAACAATGAAAATCTTAAGCTTCACATCCGAACCCATTGTAGCACTGTGAAGCTTAAGATTTTCATGGTTGTGTTCTTTTCTATAATTTTATTGACCGAATAATTGACTCCCGAGTAAGTGAAGGCCGCAGGTCCCCCAATTACTGAAGCTGAAGGCCCCAGCACCGCAGGTTTAGCTAAATAGGCCCGTAGGGCCCACTTTAGCTAGTAATTATAAAAACAAAACTTTAAGAACCGAATGTAAAATCTACAGGAGTAGCCTACACTTCTTGGAGCTATTGAAGAATAGGGACCCCAGCCTTCTTTAGTTAGGCTTATAAGGCTAACTAAAAAATATCACGACCTAACCTAACCAATCGTTAGGTTAACTGTACGCCCTTGACGATTGGTTAGGTTAGGTCATGAAATTTTCGTTAGTTAGCCTTATAAAGCTAACTAAAGAAGGCTGGGGTCCCTATTCTTCAATAGCTCCCACTTCTTTTAGGTATAGCTAGAAAAGAAAACGGAAGAGTTTTGATAGACACAAAAACTTACGGATGCGTTGGTTGGTTGGTTGGCTTTAGAGAAGGAAGAGGATGTGTTGATCAAATGTTTAAAGTGAGACCACTTATTGAGAAACTAAGTGATAAAACAAAGGTGTGTGTATGGCATTTATTGATTTGGAGGAAAAAGTGTATGATAAAGTATCTTTCTACAAGTGTTGAGAATGTATAGGGTGGCCAAAAAGTCTGGGCATCCCCTCAAAATAAGATAGTGTACTGTACATGAAAGAAAGCATTTATTACACATTAATATTTTTAACATTCAATTTAATTTTTAATTTAACTAAAAAATATTACTAAAATGTACAAAAAAATTAGATATGTAAATATGAGATACATAAAAATTAAATATGTAAATATTCTGAAAGGGTGCCCAGACTTTTTGGCCACCCTGTACAGTGTCAGCAAGTGCAAGTTATTAAATTAAATGAAGTTAATATAAGTATAGTTGTGTTTGAATAAGAATTAATAAGATTGAGTTGAATGACTGGTTAACTGTTGATGCAGGAGGGTTGTGTGATGTGGCTATTTAATGCGTACATGGATCCAACCTGGATCTGACACTCTGATCTAACGGGAAGAAGTGATGCGACGTGGTCACGACGCAGCTCCATTGAGAGAGAAAAAGAGTCAGCGTGTAATATTGTGGTAAATGGAGAAAATTTAGAGGTTGTGAAAGAATGTAAATATTGTTTTATACAGGGAGGGGCCAAGGGCATGACCACAAAAACGTCCCTCTCCCCTATAGAGGAAGAAGAGAGGTATTGGGGTATTGGATTGTCAAAAGAGGTACACAAATAACTCAGAAATTGAAAATAGAGTGAATGTTGCAACGAGTCATGGGCGCGATTAAAACCTTGATAAGAAGGAAGTGGTGGAGCATACATGCAGCAGCAAAAGGTGTATTGGTACCAGCAGTGATGTATTCATATGATACACTGGTTCGGTATGATAACTCTGTCAAAAGTGAGAGCACTTGAAATGACTAATTTAAAAAGCATGACTGGTGTTAAGAATGCAGGTTGACCCTATGACAAATATGATTATGTAATACGTTTGTATGATCATGTAGATAACATGAATATTGATAGATTATTGTGAAATGGGTACACAACTCTCACACACACACATATATATATATATAACCTTTGGTTAGCTTCCGCCCGAATTGTTCATTCTGAGGAAGGTCAAGCTTTTCATTCCACCTTAGACCTACAGTTTAACGTGGAATCCGAACCACGCCCCATCAGCAGCCCAGCGTCTTAACCACTAGGCCACCTAGGGTACCCATTTATCTACCAACCACTTTCTTTATTGTGTGGAAGGATGAACAGCTGGGTTTTGCTGCGCGCCGGCTGCCGTCGGGTCTCGAACCCGGGGCCGATGGATTCGTAGTCAGCGACGCTAACCACTACACCACCGAGGAGCATATATATATATATATATATATATATATATATGCTTGGAAAGCGCAGCGATTCAAGCCATATATATTGTGTGTATATATATATATATATATATACACATTCAACTGCAAAGAACACGCAGTATAAATAACGTAAAGATATTCTTGCGCGGAATATCTCCTATACAAGCGTCGTTCTTTACGATATATATATATATATAATATATATATATATATATATATATATATATATTGCATTTTTACCCCCTCCCAAGCTTGTGTTGCAGCTTAGAGGGGTAACCCGGTGGACTTGTGGGAGATCATGCACATATAGTTTAACCCAGTGGTGGCGAACCTTTTTGCTGACGGATCATTTTTGGTACTTTTGATTTTTAAAAAATGAAATTGGGTCACAATAATTTATTTACTATTTTTAGTGAGAATTTTGTTGTTGGATTTTAGCTGCTAATGTTTTGATCCGAGGTTTATATTTAGTTGTCTTTAGTCTCACACATGCAGCACTCATATCTGTGCCAAGGCGATTTCTAGTGGTGGATTTGACGGTATTCATGGAGGAAAACAACTGTTCACACGAATAAGATGAACCAAACATTGTTAGCGGAGCTAATGCTAACTTTTTCATTGATGCAAAAGAATTTGGTAAAGAGTTCCATTCTGTAAGAATAAGATTCTCTACTCTTTCTATTGATTGTTGTTCTCTGGTTACACCCAAAATTGACAGAAAATATTAAAAGGCAGAAAATATTAAAAATTAAAATTATATTTTATTTAAATCAAAGCTCGTGGGTCACTAAAAACTGCCTTGTGGGTCAGTACTTGACCCGCGAGTCAGTGGTTCGCCATCACTGGACTTTAACCCTTACATTCCCGAAGTGTTTTCCTTAAACCGAAAAGCATAAGATTTATTATTACTAGTACAGTTCCCGCCGCTTCGCTGACGGTTAGACAGGCTAAACTACAAAAAAAGAACCCAGCCGTGAAAATTTTGAGCTTCACATTGTGTCAACATTTCTGAATCTGGTATCTCCCAAAACCTCCTCACCCCCATTCATACAACTTGGGGGCTAACCCCTCCCCCATTACCCCCACCCATCCCCCATTACCCTTACCCCCACCCTTCCCCCATTGCTAAACTACAGAAAAGAACACAGTCATGAAAATCTTGAGCTTCACATTGCCGCCCGTAATACAATTTCTGAATTTTTTTCTCACAATTTTTTCTCACAATTTCTGAAAGTGTGACGGACAGATGGACAGACAGACGGACAGACGGACAGCTCTCTTATTATAGTATAGATTCAAAACTAAATATGTTAGTAATAACTAGTCACTTTATTTCATATATTTTCGATTTCTTTCCCGATGACAAACGGAAAGATTTATAAACTCTTAGAGAAGCATTTGCAGATAAATGCACGTTTGTACTAATGTAAGAATGTACTGCAAGCCTCGTCCACATTTTGCGGTGAATTAGAAAAAGTTTGAAAATGAAATATAGTTGGAGTTAAAAGTTAAAAGACTCCAGGTTGATTTTTTTTTATATTTAGGAAAGAGGAGGCCAAGGGCGAATACCGCAAACCGACCCCACTCCCCATAGAGGAAAAAGAGAGCCAAAATCAAGGTTCAAGGTTTACGAGATGCCTGGACACTCTGCGTTTGAAAGACTGGAGGTCATCGACAGGGGGAAAGATGGATTGAGGAAGATTGTTCCAGAGTTAACCTGTTGAATAGATGAAGGATTGAAAATACCGATTAACCTTGCGTTAGAGAGAGTTGCACAGAAAAGGAATTAGAATGAAATGTGATTGTCTGACTTGCATGCAGTGGTGGATTCAGGAGTTTTCTATGTGGGTGCCGCGGGTTTACCAGTCAAATTATTATAATTGTGAATGTAAATTTGTTTAAAATCAAATTGAAATCCCGATTAATAATGGCATACTAACAAAAATCTAGGATTAATGTAAATTACTATTGTTTACTAATTATTAATTTCTCGTGTGTAATCTAGTATTAAAAACACATTTCTTGGGATTGTTCAGTTCTTATCTCTCATGTATAATATTGGTTTATTTGTATGGTATTGGTATAGTGCCTTCAATGGTGACCTTGCATTTGCCATGTCAGTTGTGATAATTTAAGCTTAATACATGTTTCAACTATTAATAATACTTTTTACTTATTTATTTATTTATTATTAATTAATAACAACTAGCTGTTTATTTTTAATAAGAGCCCAGTAAAGCCTAAAGCTTAAGGGCCAAATTCAATAAAATAAATAGTCGAGCTTCACAATTATTTATGTTATTGTAAATTGTAAAACGAATTTATTTATTTTATTATTAATAAAGGTTATTCAATAATGTGGCATTTTAATTTTCTAATAATGAATATTATAAGAGATGTTTTCATTATATATCGGGTCCGCAAAAAAAAAAAAGGAGCATGACGAAAATGTTTACTGTACATTTATTTTTACACATAATGACAAATAATTTATTTTAGGCAAATAAGCAACAAATAAACTAAGTTAGTACCAAATTTCATGTCAATACGTCAAAAATTAAAAAAAATATAAAAGTTTTACTACAACATGTCATATAATTTTACAATTTCCAAAGAAAACGAAATTATAAGACTAAAAAAATTGTTCGATATGTTTGCCAGAAACCTCTACAACCCTTCGTAATCGGAGCCTAAATTGATCTATAGCTTTATCTACTTGATCTTGGGTAATTTCTTCCCATTTTTGTACGATAACTTCTTTCAAATGTTCGACATTTCGGATCTTATGCTTGTACACTTTCTCAGCCAACATTTCCCATATTCCGTAGTCTACGGGATTCAAATCTGGACTATTAGGGGGCCAATCTTTTGGGTAAAGCAATTCAGGAACATTATTTTCTAAAAATTCAATAGTTGACTTAGCGGTATGCGCCCGAGCGCCATCCTGTTGGAATAAGAAGTAACCATTATTCGCCAATCGTCTCATTTCGGGCAGCATTTGTTCCAACAAAGTTTCAGTGTAATAGCGGGCGTCTACTTTGATGTTTGGCTCTACAAAAAAAACAGATGTCTTGCTAGTTTAGACACACCGACCCATACCATTACGCTGGCAGAAAAATGATTACGGGTAGCATAAAGTCTATCATCTGGTATTTCATTTTTACGATTAACTCTGAATACACTCTGTCATTTTGGGAATTTCGCGGTGGTTCTACCGTAAACTTCTTTTCGTCAGTAAAAAAGCCGAGGTCAACTTTTTCGGGAGTGATATTTCTTAACATGCGTTCAGAACAAACAACTCTTTTCTGTTCGTTAATTTCAGTTAATTTCTGCCCGTGTATCCGTTTATAAGGTTTTAGTTCAAGGTCGTTTTTAATAATGTTTCTGACGCTACTTTCGGATATGCTCAACTCATTAGCAATTCTGGACGGTGTCACGTGAGTCCCTGGTCTGCCTTCTTGACTACAAATTCTTAGTTCCACATCTCTGATGTTTTCTTCGGTTCGAACTGATCTTGGCCTCCCGCTTCCTTGTTCCTTTCAGTATTTTCAGTTTCGTCGATTTTTCTTAACAGCTTGTCCAAACCTCCTTTCGACCATAGTTTATTCGGAAACTCTTGTAATAATTTTATTGCGCCATAATTTTTATCAAGTCTATAATGTTTTATTAATATTTTATCTTCTTTAGAAAAAGGCATATTATCATTTTTATTGATTAAAGTTATTTAGGCATCTGAAAAAAATAATTTAAAGAGAAAAACAATTTTTACGCGGAAATTCATTTTTTTAGTCATTGCACGTTTGTGGCCATAAAATCTTTATTTTATGACCGATTTTGATGAAATTTGTTTTATACAACTCTGGGCTCTTTTATCTTTAGCTAGATATATAACATTTAAGGGTCCGGCAAAAAATGCGGGCGTGAGAGCAATTTTCGTCATGCTCCTTTTTTTTTTGCGGACCCTGTATATATTTATTTTGGAGGTATTGAAGAATAGGGTCCCCAGCCTTCTTTAGTTAGCTTTATAAGGCTAACTAACGAAAATATCATGACCTAACCTAACCAATCGTCAAGGGCGTACAGTTAACCTAACGATTGGTTAGGTTAGGTCGTGATATTTTCGTTAGTTAGCCTTATAAGCCTAACTAAAGAAGGCTGGGGTCCCTATTCTTCAATAGCTCCTTTATTTTTCCCATGGAGGGCTCGGCACCCCTGGGCTTCTCCCCCTTGAATCCGCCACTGCTTGCATGTTAGAGCAATGTATATTATTATTTCCGGTGGTACATTACAGTACCACTGGTAATGTAGGGTTAACGTAATAAACACATACAAAGACAGAGAAAGGAGAGAGAAGAATATGGTGTAACGTTGGGCTCTGGCAGGGCATAATCAAAACAAGTTCTAATGATTCTTCTTCCATCACTGTGCAATCAAAGTCTAATCTTCTCATCTTTTCTCTTGTGTCATAAACCAATAGTGTATTCTGGTTTTTAAGAGAGTTTAATCGTCTGCACCTTCTTCTCAAGTGCAAAATAATTCTAGTTCATTTGCAGATCTGTACAGGAAATAGATTTCTACTTTTAAACTTACCAACCAACCAAATGTTCATCCGGAAGAATATATATAATTTCATTACTAGGGTCAGAAACAGCGCTAATGTGTTATTGTGCAATGTCCTGTCTTCAGATGCTGTATACCTCGCGCCTATATGGCAGTCTTGGTTCAGACAACTGCTGGTTTACAATACCTTATTTTTTGTAATATAGCAAAGATTATATATGCATATTGTGTTATAATAAGATTGTATTTATATGTTGGGTAGGCTGACCATACGTACCGTTTTGAACGGGACAGTACCGTTTGTTTTATATTTCCTGGCCGTCCCGTCGTTTTAATAAAAATGTCAATTTTGTCCCGGTTTATGTACTTACTTTTTCATGAATACAGAATATTACATAACCCCGTCCCTTTTTTGCCATCCCAATGTCCCGTTTTTGTCTCAAGGAAATATGGTCAGCCTAATGTTTGGTTAAATGGCTATGTGCTTTATTTTTGTATTACGTTCAGTGTATAATACGTAAGATTGTACTTGTATGTTAGGTTAAGTGGCTATGGATTGTGAATGATCCGCAACAAAGATGGGTACTTACGTATTAACAGGGCCCACCACATATTAATGATTGGTTAAGTTAAGTTGTAATATTTACGTTAGTTGAAAATTTCTAATACATCATATTTTTTTAAATAGCAATATTTTGTTAAATATTTACAATGATTTATATTTCAAATATTTACAATGATTAATAAAGAGACCGCATCTTCACTTTTTGGTAGATCCCAAATTTTCATCATGAATAAGCCTAAAAAAATTAGTTTTTCCGAAAATTGTATAAAAAAAATATTTTAAATGATGTATTAGAAATTTTGGATCAACTGAAGAAAACGCACCTCGAAAACACCAACTGAAGAAAGCGCACCTCAAATTTACCCAACTGAAGAAAACGCACCTTAAATGGATAAACAGTAGGAAAAGGTTTCGGGTAGAAAACTTTCAGAATTTATATTTTTATTTTTACAGCCAGGTTGGCTTAATAATTTATTTGCTAAAAATTATTTCTAAAAATTTTTTAAATAAAAAATGTCTAAAAATTACTAAAAGCATAATTATGAAATCTATCACGCCAAATAAATTCAGATAAATATGAATTGAACATGTTTCTTCGACATCCATGTAACCTATAGTAACCGTTATTGCATTATCATTTGTATAATTTAGGTCTCGGGGGGTACGGGGGCGGAGCCCCCGTAAAGATCACGCATCACAAATTGATCGGTCCTAATGTCATTTTCGTTTAAACTAACGAAAATATCATGACTTAACCTAACCAATCATCAAGGGCGTACAGTAGGTCTTTGACTATTAATCCCTGCCGGGGGCATTGACGTCAGCATTGACGTCAGCGGCGGCGGCCAATTTTCTGAAATTACCCCAACTGGAGAAAGCGCACCTCCGTTTTTGCCAACTGAAGAAAACGCACCTTTCAGTCACATCAGGAGCGTTTTCTTCAGTTGATCCGAAATTTTCAACTAACGAAAATATTACAACGTAACCTAACCAATCATCAATATGTGGTGGCCCCCGTTAATATGTAAGTACCCAAAGATGTTTTGTTTGTTGTATAATTAATAATTTAAATATAGTTTCCACAAAATCATATCCGAACTCGGCTTCCCATAATTCATCAGCATTTTTGTTACTCTTTTATTTTCATAATTTGTTACTTTTTCATTAAGCTACAACTACTTTCTACGTATACAAATGATCTTTTTCAGTTGGTCTCTTGTAATAATATACATAAAATTCAGATAATTAATCAAACGGTATGCCCATGGGCGTCCGGAGGGAGGGGGGCAAGAGGGGGCAGTTGCCCTCCCTTGGAAATTTGTGTTTGCCCACGCAACGACTTCTATAATTCTACTGCGGCTCAGTCAGTGTTTCCACATTCAAGGAAATGTCGTTTACTTTACCTTTACGTACTTTACCGAAGTGCCGTGTCGTTGAACTTAGAAGTGTTAAATAAACTCTACTGAAAGATATAGTAATGGAATTATTTGCAAAGATCATTATATTGAGTGTTTTATTTATTTTTTTCTCTCGAAAACCTTTTGGTCAATTTCACTGAAACTTACACGATTATAGTTAATCATAGTATCATATAACATATAAAAAATGGACTTGACTGGTAGAAAAAAAAATGCACTGCATTTTTTTTTGTACCTAATAAAAAACTAATAAGAACTAAGAACTAATAAGTTAGTTTTGCCCCCCCTTGCGAAAAATCCTGCGGACGCCCCTGGGTATGCCAGTATGTTAGGCTAAGTGGCTATGTTGGCCTTATTTTTGTATTAAGTTCAGTGTATAATATGTAAGATTGTACTTGTATGTTAGGTTAAGTGGCTATGGATTGTGAATCATCCACAATAAAGAAGTTTTGTTTAGAGAATTACTGCATCCCTAATAAGCTTTTGGTTTTATTTACTGGTATATTTTTTCAAAACATGGCTCTGTTTGAAAACAAAATTAGTAATTAATGTAACATCCGCGTATTAATTATAAATGCACTTTCATTTGTCAATTATTGTACATTGTAAACAAATTCTTGTTATTGTCTTCTTCCACTGTCCACTGATTCTACGTGGCTTATACATGGCTTTAGTTGCATGCCGGGTGGCTGGTAAGCGTCTGTTGGCAGCCAGATCACCATGCTGGCAGTTGGCAGTCTGGCCACTCTGGGATCGTGCATCTTAGGAAAAGCAGTTGGCTGTCAAGTACGCAAAGGAATGTAATGATTGTGTTGAACACGTGTGACATTAATTTTAGCTTCTTAGTTTCCATTAACAGTTTTAACCTTTATACTCTGCAAACATTTTGGTAAAATGCATGTTAAAGTTGAGCCCAATGAACAGTTAGACCTTCCTGTTGACTTAATAACGGACATTGAATCCGATCTGTTTCGTGAGCAATTATTTGGAAATTTTGCAGTTTCAAACTCAGGTTAGGATAATTTTGTAATTGATGATTAACATATTCGATAATGATAATTTGATTATTTACATTGACCATTTTTAGCATGCTTAATATATTTTTTGTATTTAACATTTATCCCGTGTTTTACTGTTCAAGCAAAACTTAGTTTAGCCTCATTTGAAGCTTTAAGCTATAGGCCCTTTATTGCTTAACCTTCGATATGCTCATTCAAAATTTAAAGGCCCTGTCAGACGTCATCCATTTCATTACAGGTACACGCACACATACAGGGTGGTACAAAAGTATACAGTATTTAATAAGTTTTAAATGGCTAACTGTATAGCTACTTTTGATATATAAAACGATAAATGTCAAAAAATGAAATTGCTAAAATCCCCTAAAAGGCCTATATGGATAATTTGTACTTTGCCACCAGATTTTTTAATACATTTACCATATATTATCCTAAATTAAGAATATTGTAGGACCTGTTCTTAATATGATATGAGATAGTCTAGGTCTAATGATTTTACTTGAACATAAGAAATTTTCACAGTGGGCACACTAGGGGCCACTTCGGCCCATCGAGGTGGCTCCACTATGTAAAAACTGCCTGTACATTGGCAATAACCAATTTTTACAAAACCAATTAAGTATAAATTTAAAACTAATTAATTATCAATTTCAAACTTAAGATAGAATCTCTGGATCCAGAGGATCAAAGTCATAATAGGCTACTATCCACAAATATGTTACACACTATATTTATAACTGACATGCAAATATATCAGATCCAAAGAACCCAGTCAATTTCATTATGGTACCCATCAATACCAGTACCATGCCAACCAAAATTAAGTCATGGTCCATATCAATTGCGGACCAAGTCACAATTTACATCCATATACATTACAATATATATACTTAGGAGGAAAAGTGTAGGTGTGGCTGTAAAGATTGTACAGTAATGTAGAAATGTGTATGCACCCATTTTGGGTCTCCCATTTAAAGGTGTTTGTGGGGCAAGTGAAGATCATGAGTTTTTCAATACCTCACAGTACTATGGGGGGCACCACTCAGCAGAGGAATCTCTCTAAATAGGGTGTGTAAGGACAGAGAGTATCCCCTAACCCAAGATGCTGTCTCCCTATATCCTACAACACCTGTGTTGAGCTGTGGGATCTATCACCCAAATGCACATAATATATATGAAATAAACTAGTACCATTCATGCAATAAAAATGGGCTTAAACACCATCACCAGATGTCCCTTGCAGACATCAAACTATCCAACCTTCTTTTAAAAGAATCAAGTGTATCTGAAGTCACTACTACTACTGTCAGACTGTTCCAAAACTTAATTACTCTATTTGTAAAACTGTTTTCTTAAATTTGTTCTACATCTTGGCTTAAATAATTTCATACTATGACCTCTAGTCTGATTATTGTGATCTTTAATGAAAAGAGACTCAAAATCTATCTTATCCAACCCTTTTATCATTTTATACACCTCTATCATATCACCCCTCAACCTCCTCCTTTTTAATGAGAACATGCTTAGATACACCAATCTTTCCTTATATGTCAATTGTCTTAGAGATGGGATCATTCTTGTTGCTTGTTTCTGTACTTTTTCCAGTTTTTCAATATCTTGTATCAAATAGGGACTATTAAATTGAATGCAGTATTCGAGGAGGGGTCTCACATATGAAATGTAAAGTTGCTTTATAATATTGGGTGATTTGTATTCAATGTGTGTCTGCATGAGATTGAGTTTAGCATTTGCTTTATTTCTGATTACCATACAGTGATTTGAGGGTTTAAGTTCATTTGTCACAGTGACACCCAAGTCTTTCTCTTTATCATCATTTTTAATCCAAATTCCATTCATATTGTATTCAAATTCTGGATTTTTTTGGCCCAATATGCATAACCTTGCACTTATCAACATTAAATTTCATCTCACTTATCTGCCCAGGCTGTTACTCTAAGTCTTTTTGTATTGTCATTGCTCCTGCTACTGACTTAACATTATGGCCTAATTTTGTATCATCAGCAGATTTTGAGGTTTTACATGATAGGCCCTTCTCTAGATCATTTATATAGGCAACAAAAAGCAGAGGTCCCAGAACAGACCCCTGTGGGACTCCGCTCAATATGAGTCTCCAAGTAGACTTATTTCCATTTAGATGAACTCTCTGTTTTCTATTTCTCAGCCATTCTTCTATCCAATCAGCTATATGACCTCTTATACCATGGGCTCTAACTTTTACCAACACACTTGCATGAGGAACAGTATCAAATGCCTTTGCAAAATCTAAGTATACTATATCTACTGACTCTTTATTGTCCAAATGCAATAGGACTCCATCATAAAATTCAATCAAGTTGGTTAGACAGGACCTTCCATTTCGAAAGCCATGCTGGCTATCATTTATAAGGTTGCACTCTTCAAGGAACTCGGTAACTTTACCTCTAATGATACTTTCAAGTAATTTGCAAATAATGGAGGTGAGGCTGATGGGTCTGTAGTTTTTTGCCAAGTTTCTATTTCCTTTTTTAAAGATTGGAGCCACATTTGCTTTCTTCCAATCCTCTGGAATTTCAGTACATATCAATGATTTATTAAAAATAATTTCTAGTGCCTGTGCTATATTCTTTTTGGCAGCTTTTATGACTCTTGGATGCATTTCATCTGGCCCTGGAGATTTTTCCATTTTTAATTTATCTACCGGTATTGCTTTTAGGATATCTAGTTTTGTTACCCTTAATTCATTTATTTCTCTATCTTGTCCTGGTAGTATAAGATCATTAATATTATTTAAATTTTCATTTGTGAATACTGATGAGAAGTATTTGTTTAGTTCTTCATTATTTCAAGATCATCATCTATAGTTTTATCATCTATATGGAGGGGGCCAATTTTCCTTTTCACTCTACTTTTCAAATTGAAGTGACTGAAAAACTTCTTAGGATTGTTTTTTGAATTCTTGGCTAGGCTTTTTTCCAGGTCTCATTTGCTATCTCTGATTACTTTCTTGCAAATGCTGCTTTTACTTTTATATATTTCGGAGTCTGTGCCATTTTTAGTTCTTTTGAATTTATAAAATGCTTTTGTTTTTTCTCTGATTGCTCTTTTTACATTGCAGTTTATCCAAGGTTGTTTATTTTTTCCAGTTCTGATTTTACACTGTGGGATATGCTTCCTTTGTATGTTCATTATTATACTTTTAAATTTTTCCCACATACTAGTTACTCTCTGTTCAGGCTGTAGAATATCTGTCCAATTTATTAGACACAGATCATTTACTAGTCCATTTATATTTCCTCTTTTAAAATCTGGAACTTCTACTTTATTTTCACTAGGTCTTGAATTACAAACAATATTAAACCGAAGGATACAATGATCACCTGAACCTAGTGTTTCTGAAACCGAGATATCCTGGAAGGTATCTGGATTATTTGTTAGAATTAAATCTAGAATGGCATCAGCCCTGGTTGGCTCCTTTACTAACTGGGTTAAACCATTCTCAATTATACAGTCTAAGAATCTCTCATTACTTTCTGGTGTTTGTCTACATTAAACCTACAATGGGAAGGCTTGTTTTAATTAAACTGGATATAGGTACTATTTTGACAGTATACATAATATTATTAAACATCGTTTTTTAATTTAATTTACCATATTAAAATAGGATTTTATTTTACCTCTGACATTTATGTACTGCAACTGCTTGACTTTTCGTGAATTTAATGAATCTTGCATGGTATTAAACCTATGGTATAGTGCCTATACAACCATAATAGTCCACTATCGCCATTACCTTAAGCATATAGACCAGCCTAAACCTAGTTTTGAATTAAGTTTGTCTCTTAATAAATTGCCCCTGGGGTGAGACTGTTTGACTAGGCCTAAGTCAACCAAGTGTGGTATACTATAATTAGTAATGACTAGTCTTAAATTATAGGTATAGAGCATGTTTGTAACCTAGGCCTATATGTTTCACTTGCTTTATGGTTGGTCTACCATAACCCCTAGCTTAAAAAAATATAAATTGACTGATTTTTTTTGTATATAATAGCTAAAGAACAAGGCTCAAGAAATGCAAACCTGGATGTTAAAATCTTATTAATTTACATTACATTTCATTTGGAAAACCTGAAGCTACTGGGGCCCATCAAGGTTATCCAAGTCATTAGTTATATTTTATTATAATAAAATCTTGCAAAATGTCAATATCAAGTTGGCTAATTAACATACAACTACTTACTACAACCAAAGTAAAATTTGAAGAGAGTTAGCCTAGATTTTTAATGTAACTTACAGCAACTTAAATGTATAGGGGACCTAGGCCTAGTTATTATTTGAGAGAGATTAGGATAATCATGGATTGTATACATATATATTTATATTTGCCTTCAGTATATAGTAATTGAACTTGTCTGTTTCATATAAGAGTAGTAATTTGGGTATTAATGGGGGGCCACCACATATTGATGATTGGTTAGGTTAATTTGTAATATTTTCGTTAGTTGAAAATTTCTAATCATATTTTTTAAATATTTTTAAAAATATTTTTTATACAATTTTCTGAAAAACATTAATTTTTTTAGGCTTATTCATGATGAAAATTTGGGATCTACCAAAAAGTGAAGAAGATGCACTCTCTTTTTTGCAAGCCTAATGTGTAATGTGTATTAATCATTATAAATATTTAAAAAAATATGTATTAGAAATTTTCAACTAACTAAAGTATTACAATTTAACCTAACTAATCATCAATATGTGGTGGCCCCCAGTTAATACGTAAGTACCGTAATTTGTTTATATAGGCTAGCATAACTTTCTACACTTCATCTGCAAGAAATGTAAGCCTAAGTCCTATATAACCAAGGTTTATTTGCTTTAGGCCTAAATCCTAATGGGGCCTACATGCAGCATATCCAAAAAATCTGTACCCAATAGGAATTACATTAACATAGAGTAGACCCCTGCTATCCAAGGATCTTGATAACTGAGGTTTTGCATGATCGATATTTTCCATAAAGAATCATTCATCCGCTAACCAAGATTTGCCCTGCTGATTGAGATACCAACCATCACCACATGTTTGTTCTAGAATGCCCACAAGTGATGGAAAATCATGGAGAGAGATCCCATCCACGGCAGAGCCTACATAACATAGAGCATCATTAATTCAGCATTCCTCCCATACTGAACTCGACTCCAAGAAATGACCAAGCCCAAGCAGACACTGATTGATAGTTTTTCAAACCAAAGAGAACTACTACTGTAGAACAAGATGAACCAAAACCATCAACTTCAGGGACCCCTTCAAGCTCTCAAAAACACAACCAATTGCCTGAACTACCAGATGCCTTCATGGAAGGAGACTCTCCTTCCAAATAATAAACTGCCACCACCATCTTTCAGGCAAGCCCAGTCAAATTGTTGTTCTGGCGAGTGTTAATTTAATTTAATTAATAC
Source organism: Bathynomus jamesi (assembly GCA_023014485.1). Classification (NCBI taxonomy): domain Eukaryota; kingdom Metazoa; phylum Arthropoda; class Malacostraca; order Isopoda; family Cirolanidae; genus Bathynomus; species Bathynomus jamesi. The sequence goes on from JAJOZX010002383.1 coordinate 312,560, forward strand.
AGTACTGTATTCATTACCTACAATTTAATTCTTTATTTTCAGAAAATAACACACAATAATACTGTACTTAAATGCTATTTAATTTAAATTAAGAATACTGTAGGGCCTTAAATGTTAGAATTTTGTGGTGATAAGGGTCGGCTTTTAGTTTTCTGGAACCAGTTAGCCTTATAACATGTAAAGTGTGGTCCTGTTAACTGAGGTTCTGCTATCCGAGATGTTTTTTGGAACCAATTAATCTTGGATAGCGGGGGTCCACTGTACTTTGAATTTAACCCTCTAACGATGACTGGGTCGAAGATGTACCATTTCAAATACTATAAGCATTTAGACAACCCTACAAAAATTGTGTTAAAGGGTTAATGGGGAAAATTTTGAACATTTAAGTTGTATTAGCCCTGTTCAAAAATCAACTTTTTCTTATTTTCATAGGTTTCTGTACCTTTTCCTATGCTTTTTGACCTGAAAAGGCTGAAAATCACAACCATTTTGACCTAGGTTGTTGGGAAGCATTGCCGCATGGAGCTTTAAGTTTTCTGCCTTGAAATCAGCCAAAAGCACCAGTTCCGGGGTCCCTTGAATCATGTTTTGCACTATAACTTTTTATCTAAACAAGATAGAGCAACAAAATCAGGGTTGGCACTAGTGGGCCCAGCCCAAAAAAACCCACCCAGGTTTTTTTTTTTTTTTTTTTTAAACCCACTTGAAAAAACCATTATTTTACCCACTTGTGGGTTTTTTCATGAAACTTAAGAAGTGCATATGCAATTATTTTTAAAAATTGTCATATAGGCGCCTATAATGATTTTACATGCAAAGCAAGCAAACATGAGTCAACAAATAGACCTACAGGTATAACTCTTTGGGTGAGGTAGCAGGTTATAGAGTGTAGACATCAGCCAATCAGGGTGTTATACATCCTGATTCTTCAGTCAACTGCATCTTCAAGGAATTTTCTACTTCTTCATGGATTGTATTTAAAAGTGGACCAGACAAATTTCGACGGGAAAGTGGAGTGTAGCCTGGTCTTAGAGTCTCTATCATTTCAATAAAATACTTAGACTCTGCACATAGAAATGGAATATTATTTGCATAAAAGAATTTGGCTATTTTGTTATCAATGACATTTTTCTGCAAAGTTGTTGTTGTCATGCCAAAATCGCTTACTTTCTTTTGAATTTTTCTTTTTTTCATCTGTAATTGTGTCAGTGGTGGTGAGGATGAGTGGATCATCTGAGAGGTCTATGTCATGGCAGTATGAAGATGATGTACTGGCAGTATTGTCAGTCTTGTTTCTTGATTCCGTGTGTTTCAAACATTTCATTAAATGCATTTTTATTTGCTCTATTTTATTACTTATTTCATTATTGCAATGTTTGCATCTAACTTTACTAGTCCCATCAATAATATTGACTTCACTCCATTCATGCCCTGATTTTCTTCCTGATCCAAAGGTCTTTGGCATTATTTAATGCAGTTATAACTTCAAACAGACTAATTCTGTAGGCTAGCAGTAAAGATAAATATGCTGTTGCCAGTTTGTTTTATTTAACTGTGAAATAAAAGAAAAAATATTCAGTAATATGAATTAAATAGATATAACTAGCTGAATTAAGTTCCCTTTGGGAGCTGTAATTCATCTACTTCCAGCAGAAGACACAGGGGCCTGTCTTCCATAGGAAGTATAGCCTAACAAATAGGATAATTTACCATACCAAATTTAGTTCAAATTGGTCCATGTTTTCCAAATTTTGTTGTGAAGCTCAATCTGAGAAAATAATAACTTTTTATGCTTAATTGCCTGGAAGGCAACCTTTTCGCTAAAAACAAGACAAATGTTATATTAATAGTGTACGGTACAGTACAGTATTATTATAAAAATAAGAATAGGTAGGTCTAATATGAACTACCATATGGACATATGAAAAAACCCAATTTTACCCGGGTTTTTTCGGGTTTTAGGTGAAAAAATCCACCTGGGGTGGGCTTTTTAAAAAAAGTGGGTTTTCTGCCAACCCTGAACAAAATAGGCACCAAATTAGTGTTTTTAATCCTCTTTCTAACTTATACAATTATGATAGTCTTGGAACAAGAAATGGCACATTGGTACATACAAAGATTTCAGAAATATCACAAAATTCGTTTTCTCACACTCAAGGCAGACAAGGCGCCTTATTCATGACACAAATTTGAGATTAACATTTTGTCACAAGTCTAATGATCAAGAAGTGAAAGCATTACATGATGATTAATTTCATAATGACATTTACACCAGTTGTTGAGAGTTTGTTTCTTGAAGCTGTCAAAGCGGCATCTGTTGAACTCCACAGCTTGAAGGAGATAGTCCCTTTGCTTGGCATCTGTTGTTATGACATTTGCAAAGTCACTCATCATCTTGACACCACATTCAGCAATGTCATTCACCGCTTTCAGATTCTTAACATAGTCCAACGCTTTTCTGTAGTCCTCATTCTGTGGCCAAGACGTGACAGGTTCCAGAAGCCACTCGGATCCAATGTTCAGTGTGTCCAGCAGGAAATGTGATTCTGGGCCAATGAGATCAACCAGGGTGGTCTTAGCTGTGACACTCTGGAATAGAGGCTTTCCTGTTCTGAAGCTGTCTGGCTTCTCAGTGGCATGTAACTGGGCAGCAATGTCATGCTTCAATGTGTCACTCAATCTACTGCTGAACAGGGCAAATGGCACGACTTCCTGCGTCAGGTACCATTTGTGGTTTTCCATCTTATTAAGTACTGCATCAGCAAGCTCTGGGTCAGTTTTCTTGTACTTCAACATGTCCTGGATTAGACTTAGATCATTCACGGGAGCATCTGCAGCAGACATTGACATCATCTATACAGGAGTGTAGAACAGCGCAAGGAAGGTGTCGAGTCTTTCCAGCTTTGATACAGTGTCTTCGTTGTACTCAAGTTGATCTGCAAACATCAGCATTTTCATGGAGTACAGGTTTCTGGCCATCCATCTGGCCTGATGAATGGCGCCTGGTCGACTCCAGTGAATACCTCAAGGAGGCGTTCCTCCAAGAACAATGACTGTCAGTTCAGCCATTTCCCTGTAGTCGGCTCTTGGAAGCCTTTCTGCTGTTAGAATGTCTTGGAGTATTTCTTCACTGTTCTTCTTCTTTTCCTTCAGCCATTTGCTGTTGATAGCCAGCATCTTTGGGTTTTCCTTGGACAAGTCCATCCAAACATCCTTCAGATGCTCAAACCAGGAATTATCTGGCCCCTTCATCTTCCCAAACAGCTTCTCCCAAACTGCTCCTACTAGGATTTCCAGGATGTGATGTCGACAGGCCAGATAAAACACCTTTTTGTTCAGCATTTTCTCTAGCAGTTTGGCAGCTCCTCTGTGAACTCCACTGTTACTGGATGTAGTGTCAAAAACAAGGGCAGTAACATTATCCGTAAGTTCCCGTCTCCAGTAAATCCATTGAAGCCTCAGCCTGAGCTGTGCCAGAAGAATTGTCGATGACAGGTACTCCCAATAACTTTCCTTCAGTGTATGAAGGTGGACCAGACACTAGCACAGCTAAAGTCTCTGAGGTACTTCCAGGTTCACTGCCCAAGACATCTTTGAGCAACTTTCCATCCCAGTGTAAGGCAGCGTACTGTGGGGGGTTTTCACAAAACTTGGACATGTGACTCTGGCTGATATTATACCTGGACAGCATTCTGTTGCAACGTGTTGTTGAGGTTGAGATGACGAAGTTATCCAGATCAGCCCCTCCAGCTTTCAAGGTGGCAGTAACTTGATTGTCTGATAAACCAAGATGATCAGCTGTATTGCAGATGAGATCACATTCCATGACCTTCCTTGGAAACGTCAAAGTCACACTAGTCACAGTGTCTTGATGGTGAGAACATCCAGGATGAGGCTGATGGTAATCCATGTCCTCTGTGTTAGCGTCGTTGTCAGTTGAGTCACCCCAGGTAATGTCATCCACATGAACAACTGCCTCTTGTTCTGCTGCAGCTGTAAAATAGTACAACATGTTAAGACAGTAATTGTTAAGTACATGCTAAATATCGCAATGGAGTAAAACTTAAAACTTTTTGTAACGTTCAAAGTAATTAGTTTTACCTTGTTCTTGTCTATGCTGCAGTCTTTCATTCCTCGCTGCTTGCTGCAGGGATCTTGTCTCAAAAGTCTTGTCATGACCAGACATATGACCTTTCCTCTCAGTCTTTTGGTCTTCGTAGAACCTGATATCCTCATCTTTCTTCTCTCTGGATAACAGTCTGTTGTTCTGTATTTCCTGGATTGCATCTGGAGCTCCTATATCGAACAGGCTCTCTAATTCCAGCACAAATGCTCCTCTTTTTCCTCCAGGGTTACTTGCTCTTCCTTTGCTTTTCACCAGAGCATGATGTTTCTCATGTAGTTTCATGAAGAGCTTCATTGCGTTGTACTTGGTCATTGTCTTGATCCTAGCCATCTGCCAGAATGGGATGATAGATTCAACTGTTTCATATGCAAGGTCTTGAATCATGGGCCTCCCTGCATTTTCCGGTAAATTCTGAAGATTAAGGAAATACTGGAACGCCTGTTGGTGGGAAGCTGGGAACCACTGATAAAAGCTGAAGGGTATCCAACCAGGAAAGTTTCAGTGAGAGATCTGGTAGATGGCCCAGTTGACACCTGCCTGTGGACAGTACGTGGAGGTTCTGAGATATCAACTGTGCGCCCACGGAGCTCCCTCAGCTCCTTGCTTAATGCCATTGTGAAGTTGTAACTTGTAGATGGTTTTCTAGATTCTGATTGAGTTTCTGTTGTTTCCTGAAAAATGATAGATAATTATTATTATTATTAATTATTATTTATATTATTATATTATTATTATTATTATTATTATTATTATTTTATTATTATTATTATTATTTATTATTATTATTATTATTTATTAATTTTATGCTCTTTCATTTGATACCTAATTTGTTGCTCTATCTTGTTTAGATCAAAAGTTAAAGTGCAAAACATAATTCAAGGGAGCCCGGAATTGGCACTTTGGCCGATTTCAAGGCAGAAAATTTAAAGCTCCATGCGGCAATGCTTCCCAACATCCTAGGTCAAAATAGTTGTGATTTTCGGCTTTTTCAGGTCAAAAAGCATGGGAAAATGTACAGAAACCTATGAAAATAAGAAAAAGTTGATTTTTGAACAGGCCTAAAGTTGTATGCTTCCATAAAATAAATGTAACTCCCATTTTGGATAGACTTTTTTGGATACCCTGTAGTTTATTTTTCATTTTGAAGTTACTAACCTGTTAAGCCTGAAATTTGAGAAATTTTTGTGAATTACTAAAGGATAAAGAATTTTTAAATTTTATATATATATATATATATAATATATATATATATATATATATTATATATATATATATATATAATACACACACACACAGGGTGTCCCATAAGTCCGGCATCATAGGAAAAATAATACAAAAAAGCAAAACAAAAGCTTTTATTTACAGAACATGCTCAATATGTCCACCATTGTTTTCAATACACAAATTCAGACGTGATACCCAGTCAGCAAGCACATGGTGAATGATGTCAGGAGTAATGGTGTTACATGCCCCAATAATGCGCTGCTGCAAATGTTCAACACTCCTAATTTTCTCTGTGTATACCAGCGCTTTCAAGTGACCCCAGAGATAAAAATCTAGTGGCGTGAGATCCAGGCTTCTAGCTGGCCATTCCACAAGCCCTCGATGTTCTATCCAATGACCAGGGAATTGTTGGTACAGGCAGAGCTGGGCACTTGCGTTTTTTTTTTGCGGTACTGCGGTACTACCGTGTTGGTCGGTACCGCGGAAAGTATCGTGGGAAATTTGAATGCGGTAGCGGTACTGCTGTACTTTCAGCGATCCTTTGCGGTACTGCGTTATGCGGTACCGGTTTGGTAGTGCGGTAGTAGTACCGCAGTACCGCAAAAAAAAATGCAAGTGCCCAGCTCTGGGTACAGGTATTCCCTTACTTGGGTGCTGTAATGTGTAGGAGTGCTGTCTTGCTGGCAGGGTTTCGGAGCTGGTAAAAAAACTTCTGGCTCCGACTCCAGCTCCGGAGCAGAAATTTTTTACAGTCTGGCTCTGGCTCTGGCTCTTTTATAGTAAATTCTGTTAATTATAAAATAAATATCTAGATTTATATAACTAATTGTCCAATTTAAAATATTGCACAAAAATATTTTATTATTAAATCACTTTAATACTCAAAATTTAAATTTCTTATGATTTTAAATTAAGCAAATATAATGATAGAATGAAGTTATTTAAATAACTAAAGGAAAATGATGAAAACTAAATGATATTAAATATTTATTAACAATGGTAGCTTATATAAATTAGAGAAACTTGCCTCCTAATTAGTTCAAAGTTCAAACTTAAGAATTCTCGTATGGAAAATAGTAACAATCAAACTTTCTGAGATAATATATGCATCTTTTTTTAAGTGTTGAAACTTGAAAGCTTCATGAAAGCCAACTTGGCTTGAAAAAGAGCTGAATATTTCAAAAAATTCAGTTTTTAAATTTTTAATAGGTTATATTATTTACTTAGATAAATAGTTAGTACCTACCTACCTAAGGTCTCCACCGCCATAAAAATTTTTTTACCTATATAATTAAGTGTTGTTAAGACAAATCTTCCCAAATATTTAATGGTTAAAAAATGGAAATTTGCAGATTATTCCTGCAACTCCCACACCTCCAAGAATCCTATGGTACCATTTTTTGTAATATATTACAAGAATTATAATTTGCAACTAAACCTATATTTAACAAATAACAATTTAGGTAGCAATATATCGCCCGGAGCCAGACCATGGAGCCGTATTTTCAAGGTTTCTGGCTCCGGCTCCGGCTCCAGGTAAGCAAAATTCACTGGCTCCACCGACTCCGGCTCCGAAACCCTGCTTGCTGGAACCATGTTGGGAAATGCTTCTTCCTTGAGCATACGTAGGTAGGTGCCTCCAGTGACATGTTCATTGAAAAAGAGGAGGCCTATGATGCGATCCTTCCAAATGCCACACCATACTATCGCTCAAGATCACCTTGTACCTTTGAAGAGGTATACCAGTGAGGGTTGTTTTGAGACCAGTAGCGGGTGTTCTGTTGATTTACCTCATCACTGAACAGAATGGTGGACAGGAAATTGGCATCCTGAGCATATTGTTCCGTAGCCCATTCACAAAATTCCATCCGCTGGTCAGGATCATCTTCGCTTAATTTCTGTAGGACCTGAAGTTTATATGGATGCCATTTGTGAGCCTGAAGAATGTGATGGATGCTACTTTCTGACACACCTGTCTCGGCAGACAATCGCCAAAGAGACTTATTGGGACTTCTATTAAAATGAGCCAGGATAGTAGTCACTGTATCATCGTCAGTGGACCTCCTTGAAGGTCCACTGTGTGGTTTATCTTCTATGGATCCTGTTTCCTTAAAATTTGCAACAAGTCTGCTAACACAACTGTGTTATTGACTCGCGGTCTGGATGCAGTCTGTTAAATTCAGCAGTGGCCTCTTTTTTACTCCGATTTCCTATGAGTAGAATTATCTGGATTCGTTCTTCCTTGCTCACAGACATTATGGCCTGTAGAAAGAGAAAAATATGAATTATGGTTTGTAGAAATAGAAAAATATGAATTATGGTTTGTAGAAATAGAAAAATATGAATTTCTCCTATGATGCCGGACTTATGGGACACCCTGTATATATATACTTACTTTTGTTGAGTTTGAATGATGGTTCAGGATATATATATATATATATATATATATAATATATATATATATATATATATATATATATATAATGTTTATACTGTAGATAAATGATAAATTTGGATGATTATGTTTAACCTCCTTCACAACATCTAACATCATATGAGATACATATATAAAATGATAAATGTAAAAAAATGAAATTACTAAAATCCCCTAAAATGCCTATATGGATAATTTGTACTTTCTTCACCACCAGAAATGGTTTGTTACTGCTGCATGGCTATCTCATGCCTATCATATTAAGCACAGGTACTACAATATTCTTATTAATGTAGGCCTAATATGGTAAATGTGCGCAAAGAACTATGTCATAAATAATCTGGAGGCAAGAGTGTCTCCCATCCAACTACTACCCAAACCAAATGTTGCTTAGCTTTATGGATTGATTGAAAGCAGTGTTACAACATTGGCCACAACATATCCTAGTTCAGAATAAGGTGCAGATATTTTATAATGCCTAGTCAAGTAGCTACCGTACTATTGATGGTAAATCTCCAGATGCCAAATGCAGTTCAGAGAGAGTCCATAGGCCCTAATTATTAACTTAACCTAATGTAGCATATTAAGCTGTTATGAACTTTGTCACCAAACTTATTTAAATAGTAAATAGATTGTAAAGAGTGTATATTCTTAGCTTAAGTTATGTAGGCTACTTTGGTAGTAGTAAATAGTTGTTAATTAGCTGGCTGGAGATTGATGTTTTGCAAGATTTTATTATTATAAAATATAGCTCATGATTTAGATAACCTCAATAGGCACCAGTTGCTTCATGTTTTCCAAATTAAATGTAATGTAATGTAATTGTCTGACATCTGGAATTTTACCATATTTATTTCAATTCTTATTCATAGTTATACGTATCACTTTTCCTGTGCATATTGGATTTGGAGTTGCTTGATTTTTTTTAGGATATGGGTTTCTTCCATGGCTAGTAACTAGTATCAGTACCAAATACCAGTAACTACCACTTACATTTTGGTACCAGTACTACTCATTTAAAGTTTCAAATGCCAGTACTGGTAACTCTTAAAAGCAGCTAGTATACCACATAATCTGATGATATTTTCATTTAAAACACTAACCATATCTTGATCCTTTTCAAGTTCTTGATGCTTTGAGCCCCATAAGAACTATTCTATCTTTATTTTTATTACTGAATTTATAAAACCAGAAGCCGAACAGCCAAATCCTTTAGTAAAAGCTGCTCGAATAATTTCTGCCCTTCCTTCAACTTGTCAATGTGGAGAGGCTCTTTTCATCTATACACTTCATTCTCAATGATTTGAGGTCATAACTGAAGCAGACAATTTTTTTTTTCTAATTTCAGTCAAATGATTTAAACTTTTTTTTATGAATAATGAAGAGGGTTACTAATTTTATTTACTTAACATATGCATATATAAGAAAGAGCTACCTAGTATTTCATTTTGGCAATATTAAAGATAGATTCTACAGTGATCAGAAAGTTAAAAATTGTCTTTAGTTATGCACACAACACACAACACACAAACACACACACACAATTTTGGACTGAACAGGTACAAACATTATACAAGTAGTCCATAGAAGGTTAACCCTTTACCACCCGAATTTTTTGTAAGGTTAACTTATGAATGCGTGTATTTGAAAGGTTATAAATTCGTCTGTTTGGGCAGTAAAGGGTTAATGGTTGTCTGGAGCAGTATGTATTTCATTTTTGTAATATTAAAAGTAGATTCTAGATGTATAGTGTTTGTAGACCCTATAACTATTAGCCAATACCATGGTAATATCAGTACCACTTAGTCACAAATACCAGTACTAGTACTGAGTTAAAAATTATCACACCAATACCAGTATAATTTATATTGCTGGTACCTAGCCCTGGTTTCTTCTGCCAAATTTCTGGTACTGACCCTGGACTAGGTAGGCTCTAGAGTTGCAGTACAACATAGTCTAGGTTAGCCAAGGCCTTGTTTATTATTCATTATTTAATGAATAGGCCTACCCAAGACTTGGCTCCATCAGAGCTTACTGGTCAGTTCACCATAGGCCTTAGGCCTATTCATCAACAATGCAGACATGTTAACTCTCACAGATTTCAAGTCTATCTCTGTGTCATTATTATTAATAATAATGAGACTGAGATAGACTTAAAATCTGTGAGAGTTGACATGTCTGACAATGGTGGGTGTAATTTGTAGCAAATATTATGATTCGGGGCTGGGGAGTAGGCCTAAGGCTCTCCAATAATGATGTGAAGTACCATACTTTGCCTTTTACTATGTTGCTTGTTGGGACTAAGGTGGTCTTTTTTGAAAGGAAGCCTGGACACTAACCCTGTGGGGTTGGGCTAGAAGTACTGCAGTGTAAGAGGAGGGTATGCTCCACTTTCTAGTTATTTTCTAGGCTAGAATTGCACTGGGCTAATGATTAGTACACCATATTTTGTATCCACTTGAAACTGGATTTGGTCATACAAAACCAACTCCCTCTTTAGCAGCCCTGTAGCCAGGACTTCCTAAAGTTGGGGGTTGAAATTGCAGAAATGTGGACCTTTTTTTGTGTAATGACCGTCACTGCAGAGGGGGGTAGGGGGTGAGAACAGTTAAACCCTTCTGAAGATGGGTCTGGGTGTCTTCCCCATAAAAATTTGTGGTTTAAAAAAAAAAAAAAAAAAAATGGAATCACGGCATGCCATTTATTAAGTTGAAAATATAAACATTGAAACATCTGACTTAAACATTATTTTAACAAAATGTGATGTTAAAAATTTGTGAATTATTCATAACTAAATCTTACAAATTACCATAACTAAATGTAGGGTGCAATAAATATCATACTCAAACATGTATTCTCAATTCCATACCCCTAAATTACAGGATTACCTTGAAATTTGTCATTAATTCATTCATTCTGGAATAACACGATGAAATGTGAAACAATGAAGTTTGAGGTAGATTATAACGCGTTTCAATGAGAAAACATTTTACTCTTATGTTATTGAACAGATTGATTAGCTAATCAAATTCTACTCATTTTTTGGCAAAATATAATAATATATTGCGTTGGTAAACAGTTGAATTTCATCACTTTTCAATCATTTTTTTTTTTCACACTTTAAAAAAAAATGATGGATTGCGAAACTATAGGTAGTAAAAGATTGATGACGAATTTAGAGGTATTCCTGTATACAATTAAAGACAGGGAGTTGTGCGATATGAAATGTTTATCAGAATGTTGAAAAGGTGTAAGAAGATTTGAATGTTAACACTGACACATGTTACCGTAGAAAATGCTATACACATTAATTAGTATACTTAATTTAAAAAAAAAAAAAAATTCTACAAATGATTCTTTAAAAAATGCAAATGTGTATTTACTAAATTGTTATATAGTACCTGTCAAAAGACTATAATTATTATTAAAAAAGTGGACCTTTTCTGTCAAGGGGGGGGTAACCCCCCCCCCCCCCCCCTCTGACTATGGGCCTGCTCTTCAGTAACTTAAAAATAAAATCCACACCTTCAAAGAACCTTCTTGGAACTAACTTTATTCCCTGTAAAACTTGTTCCCAAGTCTATACAGGGTGGTTCATAAATGTTTCATAAGTTGCAGGGTGTATTCTTGAGACAAAAGCAAAGAAAAAAAGACCATATAAACATTGGTCGAGAAATCTGTAGGTTTCGAGCTATAGCATATCTCAATGCTGTTTTCCTGACAGCTGGATAGGGCACGATGGTCCTATTCCATGGCTACCTCAGTCACCAGATTTAAATCCTCTTGATTATTACTTGTGGGGTAATTTAAAAAGCTTAGTTTATTGCAGAAGTCCGAGCATGTGATGAATTGTGGCAATGAGTTAGACAATTGCAAAATGATCTGCAATATTCAGAATTTTGGAGTGTCAGACAATCACTGGTGCGACATGCTGAGGCATGCAGTCTAGTTTGTAGGAAAGAATTTCGAACATTTACTTTAATGAAGTGAATGTATCACACTGTATTTGTATAAAATGTAAAAACATCTTCAGGAGTTTCATTTTTCTGTTGCGTGTTATAGCTCGAAACCTACGAGTTTCTCGACCTATGTTTATATGGTCTTTTTGGATCTTTTTCTTTATAGCACCCCCCTATATATATATATATATATATATATATATATATATTATATATATATATTATATATATATATAAGCAACTCAAAGTATATTAAACTGTGCAGTACATTAAGATTTAAAATATTCTAGTAGAGAACCCGCCCAAAACATCCTGCATTACAACTCTAGAATAAGACTTGAATGCCCGGTTAGGTCAACTATACGCTTGATGATTGGTTAGATTAAGTCGTGATATTCTCGTTATTTTTAACGAAAATATCACGACAACCTAACCAATTGTCAAGGGCGTAGTTAACCTAACTGGGCATTCAATAACAGTCGAAAACACATGGTGACCGATCAAGTTGGACAATAAAAACAGATTCGGCACTCATATTTTGAATTTTTTGTCAAAATTGTTACTAAGTGAAAAGAAGAAATTGGGGGTTGCTATAAAGGAAAAGATTTGTCTTTCTTTACTTTTGTCTCGAGAATACACCCTGCAATTTATGAATCACCCTGTATATTGGTAAAACTAGAATCGGTGAACACAAGTGTACAATTAGAAGTGGAAATGAAAACAATACACCTTCACACACCTTGTCATCCCATCAACTGAAATTCTGCCTTGCTGGTCTACGAATCTTCGTCTATATTCCCCCCGAGTAATTGAATCTATTCTTATCGAACTACTACTAAAATCAATCAGGTGGTTTTTACCTCAATGAAAAAAAAAAAAAAAATTATATCCAACTCCAAGCATCAAATCCTGAGCAAACTTTCATAACATCCTTTTCAGTATCTTTTGTAGCTAATTAATATTTTGTTTATTACTTTGTCTTCCAGTTATTATTGTTAGTTTTCAAGTTCTTGATTATTTTTTTTTTCTTCCAAACTACACGCACTTTGTCATCCTTCTCCTAAGATCCCCTTTCCTTTCTTTCCTACAGTTCCGCTTTCTTTATCTCTCTGCACTCGCACCTGATAAAGACCTTAGTGTAAGTCGAAAGCTTGTACAGTACATACTTCAAAACCCAACCCAACCCACAATGTAGGGCCTACTTGTCGATGGAATTGTAAAATCATCAAATGTCATACCTGGCGCAAAATTTAATGTGTAACCTGTGTGTGTGTGTGTGTGTGTACATTTTGCCTTTTGACAATTGAATGAGTTCAATGTTGTTGAGGAAATATTCACAGAACAAGTTCCATCTTTTATGAATGGTAGTAATTTTTGATGTATTATAACTGTGACAAAAGAAATTACAGCCACTACCGTTTTAAAAATTTCCCATCCATAACCGACCATCTTGTCACAGTGGAAATATTGGCTTTACAAATTATATAGAATTTTGACAAGTTAGAACTCTTGTGGTGCGTTTGTAAGTAGTCTTACGGAAAACGATCGTATGAAGTCGAAGCCTACCTATTCGATATTTTGATGGTCATCGTTACGGCCAACCGTTTTTTAATGGAACCGAAGCTAACTTGCGTAGCTGTATCGGTACAACTGCATCCATATATTATTGCTAAATATAAAATCGAATCAGTCATCAGCCAACTCGAGTATAAACAAAATCTGGTGACTATTTTTATTTAGTAATTTTTGGGGGGGTAAAATAATTCCCAAACTGTAATGCTAAAATCATAATAGTCAAAAGTAGTTAGGGTCTACGGGTAACAAGCATGATAATATGAGAATAAAAACCCACTCTAATAGACAGAGTTTATTTCCACGACAGTTTCGACGCCCACTGGCATCCTCCTCGGGTGGATACAGAAACACAAATGAAACAAAACAAGAGGGAAAAACAGTTCAGGGATCGACCGTTAAGAAATTCGCACCTAGGTTGGATTCCATTCTCTCGAGACAGGAGGGGCAATTTTCATTAAGTACATTCGCACAAATTTTAAAACTATCTTCCTGTTCTAAACATACTGTTTTTCCCTCTTGTTTTGTTTCATTTGTGTTTCTGTATCCACCCGAGGAGGATGCCAGTGGGCGTCGAAACTGTCGTGGAAATAAACTCTGTCTATTAGAGTGGGTTTTTATTCTCATATTTTGACCTTCACGTAAAAAAGTGAAGTTTTTTGCATTTAAGCATGATAATACTTTATTTTGTAAATTATGTACACCACCATGGTAATGAAAACTTGTATTTAGAGTTTAGACTATGAAAAAAGCCGAATGGCTTAGTGGCTGGTTGGCTGCGTAGTAGTTTATTAAGAGAGCGAGGATGGAAAAAAAATTCGTTACGTTACACCCCGTAGTTGCAGCTGCAGTGATAAATAATGATAAACTTTATTGGTAGAAGATACATTGGATAAAAAAGTACAATACTCGTCAAAGTAATGAAAATGATGCAATTATTATTAATTAAACGATGAATTTAAAAACTAAAAAGGAAATCGTACCAGAGTTGATAAAACTATCTATTGGCGATTATCTGACTTACCACACACACACACACACACACACTGCATCCGCGTAAGCGAAATACTCCACATTCGTATAACATAATTACAGGTATTCAGCTAAGATTATACCTTCATATTTATTAGGATATTAGACGCTGAAATGTAATTTTCTTTACCTTAGATGCCTTGACCTTGCGTATATTTGGTTTTATTTTACCAGTAATATTGATTAATGTATTATGAATTTATGATGAAATATAGGTTAATTTTGTTATTGAAATAAGACCGGGGAATGCAAAAGTTATGGCTTGTATGAGTTAACGAATTTGTCTAAGATTTTTTAGTGTGGCCTAAATCGTTTTCTCTCTATCAAGTGAATTCCAAAGGCTTGGTTGGACCTGTTTTAGGCTAAGGATCTGGTCGCACAATGTAAAGTATAATTCTATTTTCTGATGTAGGCCTACGTGTCTGATTGTCTTGTGGTAAGGTATTGTTGTGTTTGGGAAGCTTATATTTTGTTTGGATGGTTTGATACGCGTATGATGCAATATTTAGTTTGTAGAATTATCATATTGAACTCGTGGAACTTTTATCTGTGCTTTCATTATGCTTGTTCAATTTACAGAATTTCAATTTAATCTTTTTTGCAGTAATACCAATAGTTGTAGAGAATATTGACGCGTGCTTCTGCAAGCACTAATGCAGTATTGTAGGTGTGAGTACACTATGCTGAAGTGTATGGATCGAAGAACCTGTTTTGGCAGTGCTGCACCCGCTTTTGTAATTATGGATGAGACCTTGGCTAATTTGTTTTATAGATCTTCAGTGTCCTCTTTGAATGAGAGGCTTGAATAGAAAGTATTTCCAGAAGTTTGGCCGATTATACATGCTGAACAGGATTGAATTTATGTGTAAATGTAAAGTGGGCAACAATTTTTTTTTTTTTTTGTGATGACCATATAAGCTGTTTTTTTAATATTTAAGTGTAGTTTGTTGGTATTAAGCCATATATAACACTGGAGTTCATTATTGGTGACCCTTTGGAGCGGTAGCGATTCTTTACGGGAGGTTATGATTGCAGTATCATCGGCATACTGGTAATAGGAAGAGTTTTTTAGTGAATTATGAAGGTTGTTTATATGAGGGAGGAACAGGATAGGTGCCAGAATGCTTCCTTTGGGATACCCCGTGGGAGATCGTCTTGTCTTTTAAGGTAAGACAGTCCCGTGCTGTAAATTGTGTCCTGTTAGCCAAGTAAGAGTTAACCATCTTAAGAGTTAGTCCCCTGAAGCCGTAGTGTTCGAGTTTTTTTAAGTGTCTAAAAACTAAAACCTAATTTAACCTAACTTTAGTTAGATTAAATTAAGAAAAGAGTTTCGAACTCAATTGAGGGCTCGAAGGGAGGTTTTGTTGTCATTAAATATTGAGGTATTAGCTATTAATTTGCAACAATGAAAATTATATATATATATATATATATATATATATATATATATATATATATACAGGGTGTCTCAGGAGGAAATGTCAAGAATGCACCATTTCACTGGGTATTTCTAAGTAGAAAGTATTATATCGATATGGGTCTGATTCCCAACCGTTACCGAGATACAGGCCTCTACATTTGGGTAATTAAAACATAATAAAAAGGCGATCTTAGATACTATTTAATGACACTTGTGGTTTACAAAAAGTACAAACATACAATACACTATTGCACTTATTGCAGAATGGTTTCAAAGTGACCCCCTCCTCCTTCAATGCACGCGGCGAGCCTCCGATCCATCGAGTCTTGCCAAGGAAAACGCGGAAGTTCATTTCTGAGGTTTATGATCGGCTTTTTATTGTGTTTTATTTACCCAAATGTAGAGGCCTGTATCTCCGTAACGGTTGATAACACTGGCCAACAAAATGAAACTTTTTTTTCTCATCACAAACATGATCATACTTTTCTTAATGCATTGTTCGCGCTAATTCCGAATCTGGTTTTATTTTGTTTCTAGCACGTATAGTTATATAGATACACTGGTTTTGATATTTTTAAGTTTTTGATATTGCTATAAGGAAATTTATGGATGTATAGATCACACTTAGGAATGCTAAACAACAAATACATCATATACCTTATTCAATGTACTTATAAATAAAGAATATATACATTATTTTATTAAAAGCGCTGTGAGTGTGATTTCCTTTTGTAAATTTGGCCTGGATTGTCACGATACAGCATCCAACAATGGTCCGCCATCATGCTTTCATTTCAATATCCTTGGTAGCGCTTCTCCATCATCTGAATATCTTGATGGAAGCGCTCTCCTTGCTCGTCACTCACTGCACCAAGGTTTTCAGGAAAGAAATCTAAGTGGGAAAGCAGGAAGTGAATTTTTAACGACATTCGACACTTCATTTCTTTGAAGGCATCAAGGAGGTTCTTGACTCCATCCTTATACGCAGGTGACTTGTTGCTTCCAAGAAAGTTTTCACATATCCATTTGAACGCCAGCCAAGCCTTCAATTCCAGCGGACTTAGGACTTTTTCAAATTCAGTGTCATTCAAAACCTCCTTATTTGTGGCCCAACAAAAATTCCTTCCTTCAATTTTGCTGCAGTAACCTTCGGAAATTTCCTTGAAAGGTATTGGAACCCTTCAGAATTGACTACCCATTGCTTTAACAAAATTCTTCATTAAACCAAGTTTAATGTGAAGAGGTGGCAGATAGATCTTTTGGGGATCCACTAAAGGGACAGACTGGACAGTGCTTATCCCTGGGACATATGTATACCTAAGTGGCCAGTCACTTTTGGTGTAATGTTCTATAGTGGCGCGACTGTCCCACAGGCAAAGGAAACAACAAAATTTTGTGAATCCTGGCTGCATACCCATAAGCATTCCTATAACTTTTAGATCTCCACAAACATTCCATTGATGACTGTCGTATTTGATTGCCTTAAGTAGTATATCCATATTGTCATATGTCTCTTTTAGATGGACGGAATGGGCAATGGGGATGGATGGCATTATATTACCATTATGCAAAAGAACTGCTTTCAGGTTTCTCTGCGACGAATCAATAAAGAGGCGCCACTCAGATGCCACATACGTCTGAGATATGGCTGTAAATAGTCCATTGATGTCATGGCAATAACAGAGAGGACCGTCTACTGAAAAGAATGCTGTTAATTCAAAATTCCGCTTTCGGTAGTAACTAATACGAACATTGTTCTCAAGTAAATTGTTCTCCTTTAGTCTTGAGGCGAGAAGCTCTGATTTCTCTTTAGGCAGCGATAAGTCTCTAACAAGATCATTCAACTGTCCTTGGGTTAACTTTTTAGGCTCTAAATGTCTACCTTCAAAAGTGAATCACAATGCTGCTAGACGTAAAAGCTCACACCTGAAATACATAAGATGTATAATTAAGATAATTGAAATAAATAAGATGAATAAACTAAAAAAACACAATAAAATAAACACAATCAAATGTTGAAATATTAGTATTTTGCCTATTTAAAATGGTTAAATCTGTGTGGTTATATATATGCCTTCATCTTGAAAACTATACGTGCTAGAAAAAATCTGAATGCAGTTTTGGAATCAGCGTGAAAAATGCTATCCAGCCACCACAAATGTTACTCTGATGAAAAATCTTTGTTGACCAGTGTAATCAGGCACATGTCGATATAATACTTTCTACTTAGAAATACCCAAAGAGTCAAATGGTGCATTCTTGACATTTCCTCGTGGGACACCCTGTATATATATATATATATATATATATATATATATATTAGTGATGTAGCGGATGTCATTTTTTTCACATCCGCGGATGCGGATGAGGATGTTTGATTTCAACATCCGCGGATGCGGATGCCGATGTCTACATTTTCGTTATTTTTTAGGATATATTCGAGATTTGTTGTGTTTAACGTATATAATAAGTTATTATATAGAGAGAGCTGTAGCTATAATGTAATATAATTGATTAATTGTACAATAATTGCTGTACTTTTCTCTGAACATATAAAATAATATCAAGCATCTAACTAATATAGAAATCAATTAGTGAATTCGTCTGCAAATAAATTCGTTATATTTTGTTGAGTTTCAGCCACAATTAGAAACCATAATTGTGTTACCAGGATGCGGGACGTGAACCCAACTCAAATGCACCCCACCGACCTCTTTCCCCAACCTCCACCCTTATAGAAAGAGATCTTTAATTAGCTTGATAACTATTTATATTAAGTTTAAAGTTTTATTAGGCATATTTATAAATGAGTAATTAAAATAAAGTAAACTAAGATGTTCATCGTTTAATGTTCAAACTTAATTATAGGAAGGTTATGCTTAAGGAACATTAATTTTTCTGCCTTTTCTGCTGCCAGTCTGTTTCTCTTTTCATCATATATTAATCCAGCACTGCTAAATAATCTCTCGCTTGGTACGTTTGTTGGAGGACAGGCTAAATGTTTCCTTGCAAGTTTACTCAAGTATGGATAGATATTCTGCGTATTTTTCCACCAACTAATAGGATTGTCACAGGCAGCCAGGCGTTTTTCTTGGTGATAGCTCTCGATCATTTTTACTACATCTTTTGACATCGCGTAGGTCTCGTCATTGCTGCTTGACTCAAGAAACTGAGAGACAGATTCTGTGATAGATTTGCTTGTTGAAGGTGTTGGTTCTGTCACTGAAACTTTTATTCTTTTGGTGGGTGGCGAAGCGACAGATTCAAGAGATTGAAGCTCTTCAACTGCTTTGCCAAGTGATGATTTAACTCGTTCTAATGTACTAGGTGAAAATAACTTAGCTTTGTAACGTGGATCTAAGTAGGTTGCAAGAGAGTAACTTCATACAAGAACAGCCTCTCGTCTTGTCGCTTGCATCACTTTTGCGCACAATGAACTAGTTCTATTAATATAGTAGAATTTGATAATTTCCGCTTATTAATGACATTTTATCTCAACGGTCCACATCCGCACGACATCCGCAGTCCAAAGTGCGGATGCGGATGCGAGAAAATGTGCGGATGTTCCGCGGATGCGGATGCGACCTACATCACTAATATATATAGTAAGTATAGAAAAAGTTGTGGGAGGAGCAAACACATTTGTATGGAAAAATGACACTTTTAGCACTTTGGCCGAAATTCAACATAAATTCAAATGGCTTGTTTATGAAACAGGTCACAAAAGAATAAAGAAATAAAAATAATTATAAATTGGAAAAAAAAAATTACAAAATAATGCCTTAGTGATATATACGTCACAGCCTAAATAACCATAAAGAAATAAACCAACAGATAAAAAACCAAAAATTATAAGTGGAGTCTACAAATTCAAGCTCAAAAGGAAAGTTTACAATCAATTTAATCCTTTTCATACCTGATTTTCGTTTCTTTTCATGCCACAAAAAACACTTGTGATATCTCCAGAAAGACTAAAACATCATAAAATTTGATGGTCAAGTGAGTGACCATACGGCATGAAAAGGGTTAATAGATGATGCCAAATTGATATATATGTCACAAAGAAATAAAGAAATAAACCAAAAAAAAAAAAAAAAAAAAAAAAAAAATAATAAAAATTGAAAAATAAATTTTAAGAGGCACACAAATTTATAAGGGAAAAAATTACCAAAGGTTTTTTAGTTATTGTCTGAATCATGCATACTCTGGTCACAAACGAATAAAAAAAGTACAAGTAAATATAAATTGGAAAACAAAATGATGCCTAGATGATATAACGGGTGAACCAAAAGTAGGTGGACAGTAGGTTGAATAGGGTTTGTGTTATATTATATTATAACTATGGTGTTCATTATAACTATGGTGTTTGTGTTATATTATATTAAATATTATAACTAAATTTATTTAAATTTAATCTTTTTTCTTTTCAGATAGTTCAGAGAACCCATAATGGCAAATAATCTAAATACTGATGCCAGGAAATGGGTGTTAAAAGAGTATTGGAAATCTCAAAATACTGAAACTGTTAGAACAAAATGGGTTGAAACATTTGGTACTCAAGCCCCAAAGAGACAAACCATTTACCGCATTCGTGACAAATTTGATGCCACTGGCTCAGTTCTTAATGCCCCAAGAACTGGTCGACCCAAAACAGTTTGCACAGAGGACAATAAGCAACTTGTTGCCGAAGCATTTGTTCACAGTCCCAAAAAGTCCACCAGAAGAGCCTCAGCAGAAATGGACATTTCACAAACCTCTATTATACGAATTCTGAAATCTAGACAAAAAAATTAAATATAATTGTATATGTATTCTCAAAATAAACGTTATCATTTACTGTCCAGCTACTTTTGGTTCACCCGTTATAAAGAACTATAAAAATATATACAACATACAGGGTGTCCCAGAATTAACTATCTATTTCAATGAAATCGGACAAATTTTTTAAAAACACACTTTTATTTATGTTTATCATGTTTAATATGTGTTAAAAATGTATAAATTTCTAAAAAATTTTCATAATTTTATTTTCATAATTTTTTCATTATCTGGTCCAATGAAAGACCGTCTGAAGTCATAGAATGGCAAAGAGACTCTCCAAAAGTTAACGTGTGGCTTGGAATGACCAAATCCAAAATTTATGGCCCATTCTTCTTTGCGGAAGCAACTGTAACAGGTACCGTCTACCTTGATATGCTTCAGCAGTTTCTCGAACCACAGCTTCTTGATGATGGCATTCTTGATAATGATGTGTTTCAACAAGATGGAGCACCATAAATTTTGGATTTGGTCATTCCAAGCCACACGTTAACTTTTGGAGAGTCTCTTTGCCATTCTATGACTTCAGACGGTCTTTCATTGGACCAGATAATGAAAAAATTATGAAAATAAAATTATGAAAAAAATTTAGAAATTTATACATTTTTAACACATATTAAACATGATAAACATAAATAAAAGTGTGTTTTTAAAAAATTTGTCCGATTTCATTGAAATAGTTAATTCTGGGACACCCTGTATATAAGGTGTGTATATACGAAATATAAACGCAATATACTGTGTAAGGAATATACAGGGCGTCCCAAAAAAATGTATACACACACTAACAGCTGATAGCTCAATTGATGTTTTTCTTTCCAAGTTAAACCCATTAGAATTAATAATGGCAGTCAGACTAAGCTTTGAAGAAAGGAAATTCATTCTAAAATGCTACTGGAAGTGTGAAAACGCAGTTGAAGTGCAAAGACAGTTTAGGAGGGAGTTTCAAACAGATCCACCAACGCGACTTACCATCACTCGAATTAGAGATAAGTTTGAAGCCGATGGAACTGTTCAGAATGTCCACAAGAAGCGTTCCGGAAGACCACGGACATCGACAAGCTCCACAAAGCAAGAAAGAGTACTGGAAACGTATCACCAAAGTCCAAGAAAATCTGTGCGGCAAGCGAGTCGTGAGGTAGGAATTTCAGAATCGTCTGTCCAACGCATTTTGAAGCGCTGTCAATGGAAAAGTTACATTCCAAGATTAGTCCATGCTATTAATGAAGATGATCCGGACCGAAGAGTGGAGTGGGAGTGGAGTGGAGTGGGAGTGGAGTGGAGTATTGCGAGTGGTACTTGGCACGATGTGGATGTGGATTGGACGAAGGGGTTTCGTAGAATACCCTCCGCGTTCACCAGACCTCACACCACTAGACTTTTTTTTATGGGGATACTTAAAAGACAAAGTCTACGCTATAAAACCTGCAACAGTCGCTGAATTGAGAGCAGCCATTGAACGAGAATGCACACAAATACCAAACGAAATGTTTCGTGATGTTTGCGATTCCATTGCTTCGCGTTATCAGCAGTGCCTGTACCAGAATGGACGTCAGTTTGAAAACAGGCGTTGACAAAACAATTAAATAATGTCTGTAGATTCTATTACATTTTGAAAATGAAATGTATTTTAATAAACACTGCCTTATAAGTATTTAAAGTGTGTATACATTTTTTTGGGACGCCCTGTATATATATATATATATATATATATATATATATATATATATATATATATATATATATATATATATATCACAGGTTTGCTCCTAATGAGCCTAATTTTCGGAAGAAAAATGAGAGCAAAACCTGTCGGGGAAATGTATATATTGGCCAATGTTTCGGGAGAATATATATCCCATCTTCAGGGCAAAAACTTCAAAAAGTACATTACGAGGCTGATGAAAAAGAAATGATAAAAAGTTTGAAATAAAATTCAAAAGCAGTTCACATTTTGTTTACAGAAATAAAATGCATAATTTAAACAGAGAATTTATAGACTTGCCGCGCGGACGTGAGAAATAACAAACTTAATAAAAGGAATACAAGTTGTGAGTAGGAAAATTGTTTGTGATCAGTTGGTTGATTGTTACGCAATGTAGAAAAGGGAGGCAGCAAAATCTGTGTTGAAGGGGGGAGTAGTACCGTATATTTAATGAAAAGTGGTTCGAAATTCTGGGGGGTTTCTTATCTTTCGTTTGAGTTAAAATTTGGAAATATTTTTATACTGGACAATATGATGGCATTTATGAATAGGGAACCAATGGCAACATGTTTCTTTACATCAACCCTTTACCACCGGGATTTTTTGTATGGTTATGAATGTGTGTGTTTGAAACATTACTAATTCGTTCCTTTAGGTGGTAAAGAGTCGAGATGAAAGCCAGATGTGTAGCTGACGCCACCATGCGAATCGATGTGTGCGGCGCATCTTAAGCATACTTTCGGTTGACAACAAAAATCTCATTTGTAAGCCAGATAAGGGTAAAGGAGCCGTTTTTTTTAGTTGCACTGAGTATGTTGATAAGATTTTTGGTATTTTAAATGACATTAATAAATTTGAAGAGTTAATTCACACTTTGAAGTGAAGTTATATTTCGCAATGAAGATAAAATTAGCAGAACCTTAAAAATTAATAAATAAAAAAAAGCCTTATCTCTAAGAAGTTTATAAGTATTCTATAGGTTCCTCTTTTGACACCTTGTATGGGCTGCCTAAGAAAAAAAAATATCCTACATCCTATTCTTGCCCGCTTATAATTCTCGAATCGTCTCCTTGCTAAAATCTTCGTCCCGTTACTTGCCCAACTTAAAACCAATGATTTATACACTTAAAAATTCCTTTGAATTTGCTGAATTAATACTTGAAACAAGATCATTACTATGTTATGGTCACTTACGACGTAGTTGTTTACAAATTCCTCTTATCTCTACGAACTATGAATTTAATTTTCGGTGAACTTTTTTCCTTGACCATTCCCTCATTATCACTGGATTAGATTATGATGCTACTAGAGCTATCTATCTCTCGCCTTCAGAATTTGCCGTATTGAATATGCTTATTTGTAACGGTACGAAGGGCTGTTGGAGTTGACACGAGAAGCATAATCTTTCAGTAAGATGGCGCGACTTTTCACTATGCCATTGCTGTTCACGACGACGTTTTGGACGTAACCTTTCTCTCAGTGCCGGATAAGGCATGGTGGACCGATAGCATGACCACCGCGATCATCTGACTTTTAACCTCTTTGGATTTTTATCTATCGGGGTATGTTAAAGTACTCGCGTACTGTTCCAAACCCAGTAGTAGTCTGGCAGAACTCCATCAAAGAAACGGACGTCACTGGATCCATTCCACAAGACCATCTTGCTAATGCCCTAATGGAGTTCCGAGCGTCGAATACACATTGTAACGACAAACGATGGTTATTTTGTGAAAGTGTTCTAAACTTTCAGTTCGGAAATGTAAACAACAACAATATTAATGAAGGAAATGACCAATCATTTTTGCACCATTATTTCTCCGACACCCTGTATATTATTCCACAGTAAGAGTTAATATGATTCGAAAATGTCAAAATGGCTTTTTTATTACTTTGTATGATCACTTACATTTGTATTTTAAAAAACAAAATTACTTTTCAACAAAAAAAAAATCCGGACGAACTCTCCAAAAACACGTCGTGTATATATACACAGGGTGATTCAAAAGTCAGGTTACATAGGGCTCTTCTGTTTCTGTGCAGGTAAATGAGTTATGAGATGTTATCGAAGGAGGAGCGCATTGATGTGATATTCCTAGCTGGCTGCACAAGTGCAATGCCGTTAACGGTGGCCATATCGAACATGTGATGTGACTATTCCCCTGTATCTACATAATACAGTATTTCCCTATGTAACCTGACTTTTGAACCACCCTGTGTGTGTGTGTGTGTGTATATATATATTATAATAATAATTATTATTTCAGTGGTGGCGAACCTTTTTTGGTGGCGGATCATTTTTGTTAATTTTGATTTTTTAAAAAAACGAAATTGGGTCGCAATAATTTATTTACTTTAGCATTTTTAGTGAGAAAAACTTGTTGGATTTTAGCTGCTAATGTTTTGATCCGAGGTTTATATTTGGTTGTCTTTAGTCTCACGCATGCAGTACTTATATCTGTGCCAAGGCGATTCCTAGTGGTGGATTTGACGAAATTCATGGAGAAAAACAACTGTTCACATGAATAAGATGAGCATGTGTCTAAACGTATACTATACATTTAAAAACGTTTCAATGTGTATGAGCTGTTTATTTCGGTGGGAGAATAAAATAATTTTAAAACTGTAAGGCAGAAAATATTAAAAATGTCATATTTTATTTAAAAAGAGCTCGTGGGTCAGTGGTTCGCCATCACTTATATATATATATATATATATATATATATATATATATATATATATATATATATATTTTATGAATAAAACCACGAAGGGAAAAGAAACACAAAGTGGTGCTCAAGCGCTTTCGTCTAATGACATCCTCAGGAACACTGGAGTGAAAGGAGAGTTCAAGGCAATATATAGGGTACAAAAATAAACTATATATATATATATATATATATATTAGTGATGTAGCGGATGTCATTTTTTTCACATCCGCGGATGAGGATGTTTGATTTCAACATCCGCGGATGCGGATGTCTACATTTTCGTTATTTTTAGGATATCGAGATTTGTCGTGTTTAACGTATATAATAAGTTATTATATAGAGAGAGCTGTAGCTATAATGTAGTATAATTGATTAATTGTACAATAATTGCTGTATTTTCTCTGAACATATAAAATAATATCAGGCATCTAACTAATATAGAAATCAATTAGTGAATTCGTCTGCAAATAAATTCGTTATATTTTGTTGAGTTTCAGCCACAATTAGAAACCATAATTGTGTTACCAGGATGCGGGACGTGAACCCAACTCAAATGCACCCACCGACCTCTTTCCCCAACCTCCACCCTTATAGAAAGAGATCTTTAATTAGCTTGATAACTATTTATATTAAGTTTAAAGTTTTATTAGGCATATTTATAAATGAGTAATTAAAATAAAGTAAACTAAGATGTTCATCGTTTAATGTTCAAACTTAATTATAGGAAGGTTATGCTTAAGGAACATTAATTTTTCTGCCTTTTCTGCTGCCAGTCTGTTTCTCTTTTCATCATATATTAATCCAGCACTGCTAAATAATCTCTCGCTTGGTACGTTTGTTGGAGGACAGGCTAAATGTTTCCTTGCAAGTTTACTCAAGTATGGATAGATATTCTGCGTATTTTTCCACCAAATAATAGGATTGTCACAGGCAGCCAGGCGTTTTTCTTGGTGATAGCTCTCGATCATTTTTTACTACATCTTTTGACATCGCGTAGGTCTCGTCATTGCTGCTTGACTCAAGAAACTGAGAGACAGATTCTGTGATAGATTTGCTTGTTGAAGGTGTTGGTTCTGTCACTGAAACTTTTATTCTTTTGGTGGGTGTCGAAGCGACAGATTCAAGAGATTGAAGCTCTTCAACTGCTTTGCCAAGTGATGATTTAACTCGTTCTAATGTACTAGGTGAAAATAACTTAGCTTTGTAACGTGGATCTAAGTAGGTTGCAAGAGAGTAACTTCATACAAGAACAGCCTCTCGTCTTGTCGCTTGCATCACTTTTGCGCACAATGAACTAGTTCTATTAATATAGTAGAATTTGATAATTTCCGCTTATTAATGACATTTTATCTCAACGGTCCACATCCGCACGACATCCGCAGTCCAAAGTGCGGATGCGGATGTGACCTACATCACTAATATATATAGTAAGTATAGAAAAAATTGTGGGAGGAGCAAACACATTTGTATGGAAAAATGACACTTTTAGCACTTTGGCCGAAATTCAACATAAATTCAAATGGCTTGTTTATGAAACAGGTCACAAAAGAATAAAGAAATAAAAATAATTATAAATTGGAAAAAAAAAATTACAAAATAATGCCTTAGTGATATATACGTCACAGCCTAAATAACCATAAAGAAATAAACCAACAGATAAAAAACCAAAAATTATAAGTGGAGTCTACAAATTCAAGCTCAAAAGGAAAGTTTACAATCAATTTAATCCTTTTCATACCTGATTTTCGTTTCTTTTCATGCCACAAAAAACACTTGTGATATCTCCAGAAAGACTAAAACCTCATAAAATTTGATGGTCAAGTGAGTGACCATACGGCATGAAAGGGTTAATTGATATATATGTCACAAAGAAATAAAGAAATAAACCAAAAAAAATAAATAAATAAATTAAAAAAAAAATAATAAATTGAAAAATAAATTTTAAGAGAGGCACACAAATTTATAAGGGAAAAAATTACCAAAGGTTTTTTAGTTATTGTCTGAATCATGCATACTCTGGTCACAAACGAATAAAAAAGTACAAGTAAATATAAATTGGAAAACAAAATGATGCCTAGATGATATAACGGGTGAACCAAAAGTAGGTGGACAGTAGGTTGAATAGGGTTTGTGTTATATTATATTATAACTATGGTGTTCAATAACTATGGTGTTTGTGTTATATTATATTAAATATTATAACTAAATTTATTTAAATTTAATCTTTTTTCTTTTCAGATAGTTCAGAGAACCCATAATGGCAAATAATCTAAATACTGATGCAAGGAAATGGGTGTTAAAAGAGTATTGGAAATCTCAAAATACTGAAACTGTTAGAACAAAAGGGGTTGAAACATTTGGTACTCAAGCCCCAAAGAGACAAACCATTTACCGCATTCGTGACAAATTTGATGCCACTGGCTCAGTTCTTAATGCCCCAAGAACTGGTCGACCCAAAACAGTTTGCACAGAGGACAATAAGCAACTTGTTGCCGAAGCATTTGTTCACAGTCCCAAAAAGTCCACCAGAAGAGCCTCAGCAGAAATGGACATTTCACAAACCTCTATTATACGAATTCTGAAATCTAGACAAAAAAATTAAATATAATTGTATATGTATTCTCAAAATAAACGTTATCATTTACTGTCCACCAACTTTGGTTCACCCGTTATAAAGAACTATAAAAATATATACAACATACAGGGTGTCCCAGAATTAACTATCTATTTCAATGAAATCGGACACATTTTTTAAAAACACACTTTTATTTATGTTTATCATGTTTAATATGTGTTAAAAATGTATAAATTTCTAAAATTTTTTCATAATTTTATTTTCATAATTTTTTCATTATCTGGTCCATGAAAGACCGTCTGAAGTCATAGAATGGCAAAGAGACTCTCCAAAAGTTAACGTGTGGCTTGCAATGACCAAATCCAAAATTTATGGCCCATTCTTCTTTGCGGAAGCAACTGTAACAGGTACCGTCTACCTTGATATGCTTCAGCAGTTTCTCGAACCACAGCTTCTTGATGATGGCATTCTTGATAATGTTGTGTTTCAACAAGATGGAGCACCATAAATTTTGGATTTGGTCATTCCAAGCCACACGTTTAACTTTTGGAGAGTCTCTTTGCCATTCTATGACTTCAGACGGTCTTTCATTGGACCAGATAATGAAAAAATTATGAAAATAAAATTATGAAAAAAATTTAGAAATTTATACATTTTTAACACATAAAACATGATAAACATAAATAAAAGTGTTTTAAAAAATTTGTCCGATTTCATTGAAATAGTTAATTCTGGGACACCCTGTATATAAGGTGTGTATATACGAAATATAAACGCAATATACTGTATAAGGAATATACAGGGCGTCCCAAAAAAATGTATACACACTTTAACAGCTGATAGCTCAATTGATGTTTTTTCTTTCCAAGTTAAACCCATTAGAATTAATAATGGCAGTCAGACTAAGCTTTGAAGAAAGGAAATTCATTCTAAAATGCTACTGGAAGTGTGAAAACGCAGTTGAAGTGCAAAGACAGTTTAGGAGAGGGAGTTTCAAACAGATCCACCAACGCGACTTACATCACTCGAATTAGAGATAAGTTTGAAGCCGATGGAACTGTTCAGAATGTCCACAAGAAGCGTTCCGGAAGACCACGGACATCGACAAGCCCCACAAAGCAAGAAAGAGTACTGGAAACGTATCACCAAAGTCCAAGAAAATCTGTGCGGCAAGCGAGTCGTGAGGTAGGAATTTCAGAATCGTCTGTCCAACGCATTTTGAAGCGCTGTCAATGGAAAAGTTACATTCCAAGATTAGTCCATGCTATTAATGAAGATGATCCGGACCGAAGAGTGGAGTATTGTGAGTGGTACTGGCACGATGGGATGTGGATTGGACGAAGGGGTTTCGTAGAATACCCTCCGCATTCACCAGACCTCACACCACTAGACTTTTTTTATGGGGATACTTAAAAGACAAAGTCTACGCTATAAAACCTGCACAGTCGCTGAATTGAGAGCAGCCCATTGAACGAGAATGCACACAAATACCAAACGAAATGTTTCGTGATGTTTGCGATTCCATTGCTTCGCGTTATCAGCAGTGCCTGGACCAGAACGGACGTCAGTTTGAAAACAGGCGTTGACAAAACAATTAAATAATGTCTGTAGATTCTATTACATTTTGAAAATGAAATGTATTTTAATAAAACACTGCCTTTATAATTATTTAAAGTGTGTATACATTTTTTTGGGACGCCCTGTATATATATATATATATATATATATATATATATATATAAGGGAAAAAATTACCAAAGGTTTTTATAATTAGTGTCTTAAGCATATATATATATATATATATATATATTCCTTATATTAGCGTTATATTTCATATATATACCTTATATATGTTGTATATATTTTTATAGTTCTTTATATATCATCTAGGCATCATTTTGTTTTCCAATTTATATTTACTTGTACTTTTTATTCGTTTGTGACCATAGTATGCATGATTCAGACAATAACTAAAAAACCTTTGGTAATTTTTTCCCTTATAAATTTGTGTGCCCCTCTCAAATTTATTTTTCAATTTTATTATTTTTATATATTTTTTATTTTTTTGGTTTATTCCTTTATTTCTTTGTGACATATATATCAATTTGGCATCATCTATTAAATTGATTGTAAACTTTCCTTTTGAGCTTGAATTTGTAGACTCCACTTATAATTTTGGTTTTTTATCTGTTGGTTTATTTCTTTATGGTTATTTAGGCTGTGATGTATATATCACTAAGGCATTATTTTGTAATTTTTTTTTTCCAATTTATTTTAATTATTTTTATTTCTTTATTCTTTTGTGACCTGTTTCATAAACAAGCCATTTGAATTTATGTTGAATTTCGGCCAAAGTGCTAAAAGTGTCATTTTTCCATACAAATGTGTTTGCTCCTCCCACAATTTTTTCTATACTTACTATATATATATATATATATATATATATATATATATATATATATATGTGTTTATTTTTGTACCCTATATATTGCCTTGAACTCTCCTTTCACTCCAGTGTTCCTGAGAATGTCATTAGACGAAAGCGCTTGAGCACCACTTTGTGTTTCTTTTCCCTTCGTGGTTTTATTCATCCTAAATATTTTTCACGTGTCACTTTCGTGAAATAATTTTCATATATATATATATATATATATATATATATATATATATATATATATATGTGTGGTGTGAATTTCCCAATTAAACCTGTGAAATGAATGAATGACCTTGTGCGTTTGTATCACACACACACACACAGGGTGTCCCATAAGTCCGGTCTCGTAGGATAATTTATTTTAAATTAAGTTTACAAAAGTAGCTGCAGTTCATTTCAGGGACGATGACTAAATAGACTTTCGAGGGCTGCGTTGGAATGTGTCTTCGACGAGTCTTAGTGAGTCAATCATACTTCCTGTCTCGCGAAACTCGCAAAACCACCTCCTAATGCTGGGTTTGGAGGGAGGATCCTTGTCATATTGTCACTGATTTCGACTCTGCAAACCAGATTATGCATTGAGCTTTCTCCCGTGTTGTCGCCATTTTCGTTCAAGCTTCTGTCAATAGCATCTTGACACTTCGATACAACCTGTAACCTGTAAAGAAAAAACCTCATTAACAAAAAATAACTATACTGTTTTGTTGTAATAAAATTTTAAAACCGGAACAGGACTTTGTGGACACCCTGTATACGTTCGTAAATTTTATTTAAAATAAAATTTTCTGAGACCCGACTTATGGGACACCCTGTATATTAGCTGTTACTCGGTTCTAACAGTAATGTTAGCATTTAATAACGTCGGTTAGCACTGGCCAGTTATACACATGATAGGTTGTGGTAAAAAAATCTAATTAGTTATTAGGGATCACCAAATTTGTTTGTATCAGTAATCGAGGAAAAGGTCCCGCTGCGCAGATGTTTGTTTTAATTACGAGATATTCACAAAAGATTAACGAGTAGTATTGCAAGATTCCTACGAATGGAAATACAATTAATTGTTAGTGACTGAATGCGGGAAATAAGTGCTAGTTAACAACGAAAGACAATGTACAAAGTTAATTTCAGTATTAAAGATTATTAAATGATCACGAGCGAATGAATTAAGCGAGTCGGAAAAAACGTGAATTTGGGTATGATGACGCTCGTTGAAATAGGCTTTACGGACGAAGGCTCACTGAAGAACCGTTACGTCTTCGAAAGCTACGCGATGACTATTTTTGCTATGTTTTTAGACGGTCTTCTGCCGGAAGGTGGTCCATTCCGTTTTTTTTCTCTTTGGTTAAAGAAATTGCCTTTTATTATTATTTAGGCATAAATTTAAGAGTTGCGATAGGCCACATCGAATCTGTCCGTCGTTTTATGATTTCTCCTAAAACAAAGTCTCTCTAAACTTCATCCGAAAACGTTTCACTCTTTTATTCGAGTCAAAAAAACGAGAGAAACTCCAAACTTGTCATAGTTTTTTATTGTAATGGTTACCTAACTGGTTTTTATAGTCGAGTTACCCAACACTTCATCTCTATGTCCATCGCTCCTTGCGGAAGTAGTCTTTATAATGAGGAAGATAACATGCCTTATGTAGGTTATAATTATTATTATTATATACATTGTTCGCAACCGGTACAGCAAAGTTTAATAAAGCGTAACCGGTACAACAAAGTTTAATAAAGCGTAACCGGTACAACAAAGTTTAATAAAGCGTAACCGGTACAGCAAGGTTTAATAAAGCCTTATCGCCATTCTTTCGTGTGATATATTCATTTTTCTACTGTATGCGTTAAATGTTTCATTCTTAACTCGAAGAAATGCGAAGACCTTCTACGCGCAACTTTCTCTGGATAAACAGAGTCGTACATAAAAGAGAAATTAAAAAAAAACTTTTAAAAGCTTTCTGAAGCCTTTTTATATCTGTACTGATAAAAAAACTATTCCGTTCAACACGCGTTTTTCTTTAAAAAAAAATAACCAGGTAATAAATCCCTTTTTTACTGTATTCGTGTAACCCGAATGTACCCCCCCCCTCCTCCCCCCAAAAAACCCTTATTTTTGAAAAGGTTAGCAGGATAGGAAAAAAATTGATTTGGAGATGGAAGGGGTGGGGAGTGTCTTTGTTTTAGAAACTACGCTTAACTTTTTTCCTTTGGTTCGTTTCATCAAATACAGATATTCTGATTATTATAAAATTTGCTTGCGTGATTCGTCACGAGAAAGGTGTGACCTTAAATATGGACCTTCTTCCTAATGGAAGCTCGCGTTGAATGGGAAACGTATTCATGGTTTTAAACTTGTACACAAATTGAACCAAAAATTCAGAGTATATATTGCTAACCGATCGTGGATATAATTTTTTTTCATATTTTTACTTTCGAAA